>JAPMOQ010026224.1:212015-392436 GCA_026543055.1 Argiope trifasciata | reverse complement strand
CTCTTGCACATGGTGGGATTTATTTAATGTAAAATATCTGCCCTTGAATGGTATCAGTAATTGTAGTTAATGATTAATTTGCATGGATACCAAAGGCTTGACTTTTGTCAGAGTTTAACTGTTCATCAGAAAAAATAATTAATTCATGCTAAAAGATATTGACTCTTAAATGGCGAGTATTGCCTTTAAGCAATATATGCACTTAATTTTAACTTTAGGTTATTATGAGAATAAATCCGGAGCTCTGTTGCTTGTATTGCAAGTAGGGTATTCAGTGAAAATGTTGTTAAATCTAGGCACAGAATGTACCCGGCAGTGATAACTATGAAATAAATTGTTTTTCTCTTGTGATTGTATGCCTCCTTTTTGTTTTGTTTGTACGGTTGGCAACATGGTATTTTACTCGCCACCTTTAGTAAGTATCTGTCCTCCCTCTGTTTTTATATTTACTGGCAAAAACAAGTTATCCCCTAACCAAAAAAAATTACAAAATTTTTATTAGTATCGTCCATTTTTATTTCATATTATGAAGATCATATGTTTTATTTAGTTCAATTTAGTTATAGGAACGTCCTGTTTTAAAGCAACACTAGGGCTATATTGGGATGGTTCTCGTAATTTTGAACCTCGGTCATATGCCAAGGAGGCATATGACCGTGAGACGACTTCTGAGCTGGTACCCTCTTCACCAAACTTCAACCGAATACTAGTGAGAGGACGTTTGGCCCTGACGGATTTAACGTGTACCAGATCCGCTTACACGGTGGTTCTTTGGTGGAATCGTGTCTCGAACCCGAAGCCGTTTTTCGTTATAAATTACTGATGTCCTTCTTTCAGCTACCGTATTTTCTCAAGAGAAATCCAAAAGAATTACTTCACTGCTTAGATTTTGCAAATTTTCTTTATTTGCAAAATCTCTGAGATTTGATAGATTTTTATCAATGATTATTACGAAATGAAAAGTCTGGTGTAGCTGTTATTTCATATGAAATCTCATGATTCCTTGTTGTGTCATCAAGGAGCATCCATGCCCTGGACATAAATTTCCGAGAGATATGACCCCCCCCCCCCCCCTTTAAAAAAAAAAAAAAAAAAAGACTGAACCCTTCATATATATTAACTGGACAGGTTCCGCCAATTTTCTTCATCAATTGATAATTTTCTTCACCAGTTTTCTTCATCCATGTGACCACTTGGCAAGTTTGCTGAACTTATCAAATGTGTTCTACCATTATTATACAATCATAATTTGAAATAGTATTTTTCTTTTATTTTGATGAGTCGTATTTAATCGGCACGACTATATGAATATTATTAATATGGTAGCCGAATACGCCTGGTTAATAATATCAATTTGTCGTGTCTGCAAACTTTGATAAACTACTTTTTATTACAACAAAATTATAACTAAAGACAGTCAGTTAGTTATATGAGTTGAACAATAAGGATAGGGCACACTAATTTTTTACCATATTTTAAGGTGATGTTATCATCGGGCTAGATATGAAAATTTGCAGCATTATTACAATTGTTGAAGCTGAAGAGTATGCCAAAATCTTATTTTGTAGAATCTTTACTAATAGAGATGAAGAGATTAGACGACTATTGATGACATACATATTAATATATATGAAGAATTTCTTTTTCTGTAAGCTTTTTTTCCGAGAAAATATTTTTTTTTCTTATTTAATTTGTGTTCTTTTTTTTCATGGAAGAAATCTGTAATTATTTTTTGATTATAATGTGCATACATTTTTTTATGTGAGCATTTTCGTTCGATTCACAGAAAATTGATCCTGGATATAGAAGTTGCATTTTATTGAAAACCTAAATATAGAAGGAAGAAAAAAAATTCTATATATGGAAATTTTCGATTCATAAAAGGTTTTTAATATGCATTATTTATTTAAATTGTGCAATAGATGAAAATCAATTTGTAATGCTCATGTGCCTCATCCATTTAAGCGCTTCCTTTCTGCAATATTCTCTAATGTTTACAAATGTTGATGTTACTTTATCAAAAGTTTATAAAATTCAAAATTATTTAAATTGTATGGAAAAAATTTGTATGTTTTTGCTATTTTTAAGTTTGTTTTCAAAAAACCACAGATGAACATTCTCTTAATACATAAAGCTCGAATCTTTTTTGGTATGCTTTTTCCTTGAAAATATGTCACACTATTGCTTTCTTTTAAAATTACAGTATCTTTCTATGAGGGGAATAAATTATAACGAACAACCTGTTGCATTCAAACTGCCAGTAAATTATATAGCAGCATTTTTTTTTTTCTTCTTTTCGAGGTTACTTACCACCCATAATTTTTTCGGTTCATGCTTGATTCCTGATTACCTATCACCTCCTCGCCATAAAGGCGTCCATCGTTTTTCTCGAAAGTATTAACCTCTCAAAGATCACTCTTTGTTGAATTTGTCAAGGTTCAGCTAGTTTCTTCTAATCCATGCAGACGTATTGCTTGATTTGCTTTTAATCATTGTTATTTTTCTTTGTTGTAAGGAAAGAAATGGTTATATCAATGGGTTTCACCTTATAAGGGTGTACAATAATTGATTTTTTTAAAAAAATCAAGGCTTCTAAATTACTTACAGACCTGTTACATAACATATAGAAATTCTGTTGCCGTGTAAAAGATCTTATAAAAATGCTCTTTATCCTCTTCGTCGTCCGTAACGCGCTTCAAGCGTTCTTGTGAATTTTAAAACTTTTCAACCCTTTTTAAATGTTTACTTGTTTTGTTTTTATTTTTGTTTATTCTAATCTGTACTAATATATTATAGTATACAGAATCTATATAATAATATAATGCAATTAGCATACAAAGTTGTATATTAATCTGTACATACATATTATAGCATCAAGGGTATTCATATTACTAATATATATTAATATAATACTATTGGTATATAGAGATATATATTAATTTGTACAGAGAAAACAACACTACATGCGGTGAAAAACAGAGGATAACTGAGGTTGGTTGGTTATTTTGGGTTTTTTTGGCACAAGGGTCGTTCTTGGCCATACTGCGCCATTCTTATTGTAAAAGGTGAAACATTGTTAATGTTTGAAACTTCGTATAAAAGTATATTTTCATGTAAAAATTAATGTAAAAAAGCTAAAACAGATGAAGACAAAAAAGTTACGTCTTTGAATTAAAAAATAAACAAGATGGAAATGGTTTAAGTTAAATATATGGTGAAAGGTGTATAGTAAGTAAAAATTTAAAGATGTTTGGATGAAATTCTTTCCCAGCAGTTCTGGGAGTGTTACACTTGATGAGTGAAAAAAATGGTGACGATGGGAGTCAAAAGCTGGACACTCGATCACAATATGACTAACTGTCAATTCGGTGTGGCATGAAGAACACATAGGTGCTTTTTCTCCGAAAAGTAGGTACTTGTGGATAATCCGAGTTTGTCCCATACGTAGACGAGATCATTTAACATCAGCTCCACGCATTGGTAAAACTAGCCATGTGTCAATAACAGGTTTAACAAAATGCAATTTATTCTGTATCTGCATACCCCATGTCTCTTGCCATAGAAAAAAAAACCCCATTAGCAATTGATTTCTTTGCATCACTGTATGGATCATTGAGGAGAAATGTACGCAGACGATTAAGGCGAAATCATTGATATTCATTCTGAATTTTCTTGCTTTTTAATTTTTTACGAAAGTGGCTCAATTCACGAAGCATGTAATTTGATTAGATCATATTTCACTACTTTTCGTTCTATTAACATCAAGTATTAGATGAAGGAATTAAAAATTAAAAAGGTGTATAATATAATACAGAATGGCGTAAGGCTTCCAAATAGCACGAATTACATGACTATTAAAATTTAACAACATTTTGCTGAGGAAGTCATTAAGATTAGGAAGATTAAGTTACATACAAAGGAATCAATTGGAATCTTATCAATAACCCCCCTATTCAAATGGGAGTTTTTAGTTTTTAATTATAAGTCTTTAATAATAAGTTTTTAATTTATACTAGCCCCAAAGACTGCTAGTATTAAGTAAAAACTTATTTTTTCGCATACAATGCACACTCAAAATATTGCTCACAAATACTTAAGAGTGGGAAATTTTAAATTAATTTTTTAAGGATTAAATAAATAGTTTTTCTTTAAGAAAAAACATAAAAATTTTATACCGAGTAAGCTAGATATTTTTGCTGGTATTAAAAATATGACAGAAAATATGTATTATATGACAGAATAGTAAACAATTAAATCAGATAATAAACATTTATAAGGTGATTCTCTGTCGTGCATACAAACTTCTCCAAGCGTTGGAGTTTTTGTTCACTATCTTATTTTTATAGAAAAAAAGTAATATATGCTTCATCATTATTTCATTCCTGATTTTCTGGTTTTATTAATTAACAACTATTTTTATTAGTCGTCTTTTCCCACTCTCATAAAAATTGATGAACCGTAATCTTTCAGTTTATCTCTAATATCATATTAACATAGTCTCGGTCTTGGAATTTTGCGAGTTCGATACTTGAATCCACCAAAGATAAGCACTATTCAGGTTTGGTGCGAGTCTAATCCGTTGATATCGAATGACCTTGAGTTGGTGTGGTTTAGAAGTATTGAGGGATATATATTTCGCCGATCTAAGTACAGTTTTTGATTTCAGCTCAAAATTGTATGGCTAATCTTAAAGTACCAGTGGATATACACCTTAAACATAATTATGTAAAGCTCAGTGTATTATTAATTTATTTTGAAATCGTAGATGTCTTTTAATACGAAGTCCTTGTAAAAATATGTTTTTCTGGCATATCATGTCGTTTCAATCATTAATTTATTGCTTTAAATTATTTTTTACTTCATTTTTCAGTTTTGTTTCATTTAAAAATTTTGAAAAATGTGTTATAAGCATTATTTTTTATTGTTTTTGTAATTCGAAATTCAGGTACTCGAGTCGATTTAGGTACTCAGGTCGAGTCGAGCCCTCTTAGTTTAGCAAGCCCTGTTTAAAGCAGGAACCATTTATAGAACGGTGATTTCCAATGGTGTTTTTTAATTTAAAATGCAATATAATTCATTGTTGCAAACAGTTTTATAAATTGCAGAAGTTTTTATGTAAACATTGTCTAGCAATGTTTACTCAAAGTTCTTGCATATTATTCAGCTTTGAATCAAGATATGTAGTTTTAGAAATCCTGTGTTGGGAAGCAAATGATGTATGAAGGAAATATGAATTCTAGTTATTATGTAAAAACACACTGTAATAATTTGTTACAAATGAATATATGATGTTTAAGAATTTCGTAGAAATGTTGTTTTCAGTGTTTTCGCAACCTGAAAATTCATGCATTCACTTCTCTTTGAAGATATTGTTTTAGGTATTGTAGTTTAAAAGAGTTTAGTTTAGTTATATTAACGTCCCGTTTGAAAAGCAACACGAGGGCTATTTTGGGACGGACCTCGTAACTTTGAACCACGATCGGATGACACCTGAACTGGCACCCCCCTCTCCACACCACGCCACACCAGCGGGAGGACGTTTGGCCTGACAGATTTAACGTGCAAGAGACCCCCTCACACGTCGGTTCTTCGGTAGAAATGAGTCTTGTACCTGCAACCCTCCGGTTCCGAAGCCGAGACCTTACCACCAGGCCACCGCGGCCTAGTTTAAAAGTGAATTGAAGCTGAAGATTCAAAGAAAAAAATATGGGTTCTGGTTTCTAAATAACGCTATGTAATATTTTGCTACAAACTAATACATAACTTGCAGAAGTTTTATGCTAACCTTATCTTTCAGTATTTCCGCTATTTTAGAATTCATGGATACTATTCATTTTGGAATCATTAGGCTTAGTTAAAACATTTTTAGTTTTGGATAGAAATGTATAGAATAAATGAAATATGTGTTCAGTTTTTCTAATTAAAAACGTCACATGCTATTTTCTATCTCAGGAAATAAATAGCACAGTCCTGCTTGATGTCGTTGAGTGCTTTAGAGTCCTTAAAATCACGCCGTCGTTTCAGTCTCGTATTAAGTATTAATACTCTTGAATTGCACAATGGTCTTATATGTAAAAGCAATTCATTCCTATTCTGATGGTTTCCCTCGCATCTAGGTATACCAGACAATGAATTGGCTGACGAGGCAGCGAGATTCGGCTATCAATCTTTTAAATGAGTCTGTTTCTTTTAAGGACATCAAGGTATATATAAAAACTATTCTAAATTTGGAATAGCAATGAGAATGGGATTGTAACGAGGCAAACAAGCTAGTGGCTCTTATCAAATATTCCATCGAATTCTCCACAATATGAAAATGCCTAATGACGGTCGGCACATTCTTTTAGAGTGCCCACTCTTTAATTCTCAAACCCACTCTTTAAAACCTTTTTGCCTCTTCGTCCCTATCTTTTTACCTCTTTTAAACCTTTAGAGTGCCCACTCTTTAAAACCTTAAACTACGCATGAGCGAATATCGATTGCTGGGGTATGTATAAATGATGCATTTTTTGTTTACGTCGGATTTTTAAAAGCGATTCAAATCTCGCTATATCCAAAAAAAGGAAATCCAACCTTGATCGGAACACATTAAATGCCAAAAAGGTTCGTTTGTTGTGCGATAAGGAAATTGAAGAAGAAAAAAAACGCTCGGTTTACGAATACAATGTTTTCATTCTTCTCACATTATATTAAAAGACGTCCTTTAAAAAGTATTTCATCCTTATCTTTTTACCTTTTAAAAATTGATTGGTTTCTTCTATCTTATGTGAGTATTCTTTATTCTCTTTTAATGTTTCAAAACCTATACAATAGATTTAAAAAAAAAAAAAATCTAGAATAGAATATTTGTAACATTGAAAGAATTTTTAACCAACCTTTTAAAATATAACCATACGCCTTTTTATGAACCATATGTTTGCATATATTTTATGATTGGCACTTATGATCAATCTCAAATCCTTCTAGATGTTGATGCTCATTGTCCTGGTTTAGGGAGGAAAAACGATGAATAGAATTGAAATTTCAAATGTTATAAGCGTGCTAGTTTCTACATAAAAGTGCTGGGCTATTATTTTCTTTCATATATAAGTGAAATCTAAATAATACAATGATGTATTCATTCTACAGCATATCTCCATTTTCGTCCATAACAAGACCTGATAAGGAAACATCTATAAATCCATGGATCAACCTCAAAAAGCCCCCCACTTATTCCTCCCACTTCATCAACAAGCACCCTAGTCTAAATCTGTTCTAACATAGTCTGTATCCTTGATTTAATCTCCCCCTCCCCTTTTATTTCGCAGAACCAACAATCAACTAGATAATGATGGTGCAAACGCGCAGTGACCATCTCAATAATTGCCCATATGCTGTATTCCAGAATGACATCACTTTATATCTTGCGTCACATCCGGTCGTCTGCCGGATATAGGAAATCGATTCACCGAGTTAATAGAACAGAGGGGTTTAACTCCCGAAATGACACTACTCTCTTCTTTTCGAGATGGCAATGGGGGTCGAGGAGCAGGCGTCTTGGAAGAATGGGAGGAGGGGGGTTCCTAAGGACATCCTTTCGCTTGCTGCTGTGATTTTTTTTATTGAGTTTTTTTAATGTTCGGTTTTTCGATGAATGGAACAGCGTGCCTTGAGGAGCTGATACTGGTCAAGGTTTTTCCAGATAGGAAGTGAATGAATGTTGTTGGCAAGGAAATAGTTCAGCAAAAAGTATTAATTCTGATTTATTTTTTTAGCAGTAAGCCACAGCCAGAAGAATTTAATTTAATTTTTGTTGTATGAAATTGTAATCCAGGATGAATCCATCACAATCTTCCTTACACTTATATTAGTTCAAGAACAAGTTAGTTTTGCGTGAAGAAAATTTAAATTGAAGAGAGTTTTTAAAAATTAAAATACATCTAATTTCAAATCATACTGTTAGGTTCTACATAAATTAAAACTTTATAATTCAATTATATGTTTCAATTCAAAAAGGTGTGCTTGCATATTTTGAGCAATCTTTGTTTGATATAAAAATATTCTCAAATAAAATTCCTGCGTTTTTAATACAATTGCTTTTATTTTTAACTATCATTCTACATTTTCATTTCTATTTTAATAATATTTGATATGTAGGATTATTTAGGCTAACGTTTTCCTCTACTTTCCGTTGTCTGCTAATAATTTTAGATCTACGATTATTCGTTGCACTTTTCAATAATCCATATGCGAACAACGTTGCGTTTAGTTGGACGGTTTTAATTTGATACGGTTTTGCCACTGTGTGTGTGAGTAAAGATTTTAGATTTTCTTTTTACTGAATATTGATTGTAAAATATTATTTTATTAAATATGAGCAACTGGTTTTAAATTTTTTTTATTTTTCATCTCATTGCAAAGCTAGACCACCAAAGTAGGCAATTGCCCATGTGTCCTTCAGTATTAAGGGTCCCAAAATGTCGATATAATATTTGAGATTGTTTTATATATTAATTTTATGATTTCATTTCATTTATTGGGACTTTAGACTCGAATTGATTCAAATTAAAAGTAAGTTTCGCTTAATAATTAGTTCATTCTTCTAATTTCTTAATTAATTACCTTTAATAAATTTTATATTATGTGTAAAAAATTTAAAAATTAGACTGCTTCTTAATTTAAAAAGATGTTTAATTTTTAAAACTGTGGTGACCTATGCGTTCGAACCCCGGATTTAAATCGCAGTGATTATTCATCAGCATTCCAATAGTGACTTTTTCATATGTTTATTATATTCATTTATCAGCTGCAATTTTTATGTGTATCTAAATAAAAACAGTATTGGTAATATTCTTTAGTATCATTTCCTTATGTCGATAGGAAATGAAATCCTTTGTTTTAGTTTTAAAGTGGTTCATCTTATCCATCATTTCTTTTAAAATTACTTTCCAAAGTAAATCTTAAATATTTTTTATATGCGAAATATTTAAACTAAATTTCTTTAAAAGAACTCGTAACTGTATGTTTTGCTAACTTACAATAATGTACTATTTAAAATGTCTTACACAAAGAATTGAAATCAATAAAAAACATGTGATGTCGGATCTTAAAAGAAAACAATTGGGACTCTTAAGACTTGCATTGCATAAAACTTCTGGAGGATTTCATCCGGCCTTGTCTCTTTACCTATATAAATAAAAATAAATGTTTGTCTGTATGTCTCTGATGCTTTCATAATTCATCCGATTGCGATGAAACTTGGTCAGCTTATTACTTACATCTACGGGATGGTTATTGGCATAGTGCAATCACCTAAAATAAAAAATAAAAACTCGGATCTCAACCGCATCTATTTACCAAGGATAAATCTCCAAATAACTAGCCGAGGAGACACAATAGATTCTGTAGAAATGCTAAATCCAAGTTAAAGGTTAATACTGTATAGCTGTTGAACATAAATGTTATGCAAGTCATTCTCATAGGTAACAACTTTATTACAGACTAGCCGCCTTTGGCGACCAGCTGGTTCGCCATGAGTAAAGCGTTCTAAAATTTTCAATTAAATCACATATTCATTAGCCTTGAAGTAATTCCGGGCATTGATTGACCTGAAATTAATATTTTTTTTAAGATAATGGACGGAAAGTTCTAGAAATACACCTTTTCCTAATAATATTCTTTAATTTTATAAATAAGTCGGTTTTAACCGTAGCTTATGCTTCCAAAATATTAAAAAAAAATTCGATGATGTTTCCAAAATATTAAATATGTTTTTTTAAAGAACGCGAGAAAGGGCAAAAAAGTATTAAATTAATGGTACAGATATTGCAAACGATTACATAAATATGTCATTAAGTCGGGATTTCAATGCATATCCTGTCTAAATTCACTCAGGTTTACCGTAAATAAAGAAGATTTATTGAGTTAATGATATAGATATTGCAAACGATTGTAGAAACCTTTGCTTTGCATTTATTTTTTAAAGAAAATATCACATTTTATATTTCTTTTATTTTATCCAATCACGTGTTGAAAGTTGCATTTCTTTAGATTTATTTTGCGATGATAATTTTTTTTTATTTGAACTTCCGGCATTCTTTAATTTTATCCAGTCACGTGCTAAAAATACATGGTCAAAATATTTCTTTAAAAATTCGTTAAAAATAGAAGCTTAAGTTATACATTAAAACGCCGATACCATTAGAAGGCTAATTTTTTTTATCTTTAAATTGATGTAAAAATCATGTTTGTGCGATCATATTTTCGGAAGTTATAGCGGAAAAACGTCGAAATTTCTCTTAAATTTTAATTAATTCAAATTCTAATTAAAAATTCGAAAAAAAGGGCTCCGAGGTGCACATTCCGGACTTCCAAGGTTTACATGTACCAAATTTGGTAGCTGTAGGTCCAACAGTCTGGCCTGTAGAGCGCCAACACACACACACACACATTGAGCTTTATTATAAGTATAGATTATGCGTGAAAATTTTGGGTAAATCAGTCCTGAGGGTTTTAAATTTGAATTAAATGTTAGCGTTTTTGGCAGTAACTTCCAAAAATATTATAGTACAAATAATTTTGCACCATCTTAATTTTCAAAAACGATTTTATAGTTTAAATATATTTTCTATGTTTTATGAATTTTAAAAGAAACTATTTTAATCACATTTTCTAAAATTAAACTTGAGAATTCCGAACGAATATTAAACGAATCAAGAGATACAATAAATAGTTTCTTTCATTACCATTCTGAAAGAACACCAGCTTTTTACAATTCTGAAAGAATATACAAATCTAATATATAAAAAAAGGATATTTTTTCGTATTTTATGTACTGACGAACCGTTCGTCCTATTTTGATAAAATATTGTAAAATTACTGATTAATTGCACTTAATATTTTTTTTCAGCGGTAGCAACGCGCCGGGCACCAGCTAGTTTTTCATAAAATGCAAAACCAGTCACACCTATAAAACTCCGTTCTAAAAATTTCATCAGATTCTTTGAACCAAAATTTCGAATTTCACCTCACCTTTATCAGTTGTAAATGTATACTTTTTCTTTTACCGCTTTCACTTACATACTACAAAGTTTCATTAACTACTGTAATACTGTTTTCAGCTAGAAATCCTTTTCATATAGAATTTGGGTGTAAACTTCTATGCAATGAATATTTTTTAATGTTCTCAAATGATAGTTATTTTTATTTGTCACCGGCAAACGTCTATGGCAGATATAATTAACAAATGCTTTGAGCTAGACGGATGAAATTTGGTATATGGTCTTTACACCAAATTTGTAGATTTCTGTTCGAATATAAGTTAAAACGATAATTACAAAAGTAAATATAACTCTACCCGGATTTAACATCGATAATGTAGGTACATATCAAATTTTGTGTCTTGTGCCGACTAGGAGTTAACCGTCATTTTTGTGACAACTGTTTGAGAGTGGGAAAGTGGGGAAATACCACAGTAATTAACTATAACGAAGAGAATGTTAAGTTTGACCTATTGGTCAATGTAAGGTTGGATAGTCGGCCACAACAAATCCTGTCGATACTGCTCAGTGGTGGCGGGATGGTCGGTTGTATGGAAGAAGAAAGGGTTGGCCGTCCGTATCTTGAGAAACGTGTAAACGCGATAGCTCAATTATGCCAATAATTTGAATATACCAAGTTTAGTATGAGATTTTGAGAAAAGTTTAGTTTTGTGTCAATTTATTTTTTTCTGTTTACTGGGAAAAACGATTCTCCATTTTTAACAGAATGAAAATTTGTAGTGTTAGTGCTTAAAATGACTTTCAGAAAACAAATTTAGAGCATATTTGTTTATTTTATTCTCAGTTTCGTTAAAATTTATTAATTACACATTAAAAAGTTATTCTTTGTAACAAAAAAATTATATCGTCTGATTATATCATACTTCAGTATTGAATAGAACAGATAAAGTTTGAAAAAAATTAAAAGAAAATGATTTAAAAATGTCTGCTATTAATCTTTAACAGTTTCGATATTGATTAGAACTAATACTCCATTAACAATAATTAATTGCAGGTTTGTAAATTACAATTCGTCACCAGACCTAAAGGTATGTGATCTTTCAGATGACGTTTTTCTCACGCTTTTTTATTTATCGGCATCTTCTATGGTGGCCTTGTGTGACTATAATAATCCCCGTTACATGGTCTTTTTATAGAAAAAGGGAAAAATTGACTCCCGCTTTTTGCTCCCACACTGCAGTGCTTAACAGGTGGGGGGAGAAAAAAGTGAAAAGAGAGGCATTTGAATTTTTTTTTCTTCTTCTTTTCCCATTCTTAGAATTGCCAGCATGTTTACAATAATAAACGATTGTTGCATGGTAGAAGTGCTCCAATTTTGTTGGTTGATTTGAGGAATGTTTCGAGGGGTTTCGTCAAAAGTGAAATGCCGATATTATGAATTTCTCTTAGAATTTTTAAGAATTGTTCGTTTGAATTTTTATTTTTCTAATTTACGAGCTTTTGTTTATTTATTATTTAATAAACATTTCATCATTTAAAAAAACCTTCGCATTTGAGATATTATTGTATATCTTTTACTACTTTTTTGTCTTGAAATTAAGTTAAATGCACTTAACCGAGAAATAAATTTAATTTACGGATTTTAAAATACTTTTTTAAGATTTTGTCGTGTTCTTAACTTTTTTCCTAATTGCTCAGTTAATATAATAATTTGACTGCACTTATTGATAAATTACTTTTATTGTTAAAATTTGGATTCAGTTGATCTTTTCTGTTGTTTTGTGATTTATGGGAAAAAATCTCCTAAATGGTGGAATTTTTCTATTCAAAAATTATGTGTATATCAATTCTGTACTAATTATGTGTATATCAATTAATATATTGAATTGAAACAAAACGAATGTGTACATTGAATACAAGAATTCCTATTACTTTTTATCATTTACTAGAAAAATATTATTTGAAATAACTTATAAAAAAAGTTGCATATATTAAAAACGTTATAATGGAATCTATAGATTCAGACGATTTATTTATATTCTAGTGTATTGTAAGAATACGTAAAGAAATTTAATAATTTGCAAATATTTTAAGCATAACTGAAGATAATTTAAAATTGGAATTAAGTTAAACTTTGATTTGTTATTTTTTGATTTAATTTAAATTACTTGTGTCTTAAACACTAGGATAAATATATTATTGTGAATTGAACCATGTTAATTTTTGGATTTTATATCAAAGTTAAAAATACAAAAAAAATAAGTAAAAAAACTATTAAATGTTAATTGATATGCGCAGATTCTTTTATCATTTGATTTTAATAATTTTATTTTTAGAAAATGAATTAATTTTATCTTGTGAATATACGATTTTACATTTATTATAAATATAAGGATTTATTTCATTGAATAAAGAATTTCCACTTGCAAGATGTTTACAAAACTTTTTCATATAACTGAAAAACTTTTTACTATAAGTTATACTTCATAGATAGTAATTGTTTTAGATTATTACAATTTAGTGATTCTTATAAACTTATAAAAATGCATAAAATTTTGAAATATCATTTATTTTGTAAATGCATTTTTTGGAAGCATAAAATTTCAACCTTCAAGTACAAGTTCGACATCATTAGTTTATTATTATTATTATTCGATTCGCTGGGCCACTGTATTTAAGGCACTTTTTCTCAGATTTTTTACTTTTTCGAATACAAAATATGCATGAAATAATTTAAACATCAAATAATTCAAAAATTCATCGAAACGTTAATGAATAGTTTTCTTTTAAACTTTCTTAAGTCCGAAGAAATTGTTATTTGGATAGATTTGGTTCGCACGAATCAAATCTATGCCAAATAAATAATTTTTTCCGCTTGCAATTAACATTTCGATAATTGTAAACCCTAACATTTCGGTTTAGTTATGTAAAAACGATTATTCAAAATGCTGTGAGGAAGACGAAGTTCAACCAAAGGCTGCTTATCTGAAGCAAATTTTGAGTGGAATTTGCAAATGGTAAGGTATGCTTTTCCTTTTCCTAGATTCACACATATGTGATTCTCTTCATAAAAATGGGTATTTGTTTGTGCATTTTCTTTCTTTTTTTTCCTTCTTTATAGAAATCTATAGTTCGTCTGATCTTGATGAAAATTGTTGCATATGCTCTTCAAAACAACAAGAAGGTTACTGCCATCTTTTCAAAATGCTGAAATTAATTAAAATTAAATTAATGAAAATTTAACAAGTGTTTGGTGTAAGTGTATTTGATATTTCTCAGCTATGTTTTCCAAAAATAATATCTCACTAAAAGGATTTTTATACTCCTTTAAAACTAAAAAGAAAGAAAAAAATAAAGAAGAATGACCTGTTTAATAATACCAATACCCGTTCCATATAATTTTTCTCTAATTTTGATGAATTTTTATAATTTAATTTGAATTATAATTTATAGCATTTTTATTATTGTGGTAAAGAAATTCAAACTAATCCCAATTTTTCATCAAATAATTCAAACGCGTGCCTCTGCCAAAGTTGCTTGCCCAAATAATAATTTAAAAACTTACTTTCTTTGAATTGTTAACTTTGAAAAGGGAATTCGACTTTTGCTTTTATTTTACAGCAAACACACTTGCCAATTTTTATGCGCAGAATTTCTAGAAGACTTATTCCATTAAATTTACATTTTTAAAATTTATTTTTATTTTTATTTTTTTTAAAATTTATGAAATAACAAAGTGCAATTTTAAATAATACATTCCATACTAATAGTTGAACAGCCAAGAAAGCCAATTTTCGCGATAGACAAGCTAGTTATGTAAGGCGATCAGTCATGCAATAAAACTTACTTTAAAATGTGAATTCTCTTTCACGTCGAATAGGAATAATATGCATAGTTTCAAATTTAGTTGCTTTCTTTTTATACTCATTTTTTTCATTGATTATATTCATGGAAAATTTTAAAATCTTTCATTTATATATACGCAAATTATTGTGTGTAAGATTAAGAATAAATATTCAAAAAAATACCGGAAAAATCAATTTAAAAATGGATTAATAATCATGATAGAAAGATAATTCGTTTAATGTTCTGCTTGAGGGGGGGGGGGAGAAGTTAAAAAAAGAAAACGTTTTCTGTCGATGAGTTTGAGAAATAATGGCTATTAACAATTATATTTGGATTAAAAACAATATTGATAATTCTGTTACTTTTATAGAAATTTACTTGTCAAGAACGTTTGATGTAACATAAGTAAAATCGTTTTTAAAGATATGTTATGATTACTCCATCTATGGCAATATACGAATAAGGCAAGATGCACACCCTCTTGATTTTGATTTTTATCTGCCCCCTCGATTCATTATTAGTTTCTATGTGGGAGGTTAGCTTCCTGTAGTTTCCAAAATAGGAACAAATTGCTGAAGTTATTTGTACTAAATACCATCCTTTAAGTTTAGGATGTCGTCGTTTTTATACGAAACTTATGTTTGGATCATCGTTAACATGCCTCTCCAATTTTTACGCTCCCGTAAACACTTTCAGCGGTATTCTTTTGTTGAGTGGTTTAAGCTTCCGAAAGATTGTTGGGAAAGCGTCAAAATTTCGTACGGGAAATGCACTGAATGTAAAGAAAAAATTATTAGATTCTTGTTCAGTTCCGGTCCTTTTATAATATAAAACTAATAAAAGATATTCCAAATAGATATTTAAATTAACTCTGATATTGAAGTTTGTACAAAAACAAAATATTCTCTATTTTTTCTTAGATTGTATAGATCTTAATTTAAAAATCTAGGGAATTGCTTTATTTAATAACTTAGTAATTAAATGCTTTTTAAAATTGTCTGAATTCAGCACAATACTTTTATTTAAATTGTTAGTATATTCTTTTGTTTGATTTAAAAGTTTTGTCAAACTTTTAAATGGAAGTACACTGAATATAAACTTATTACATTCTTGTTCAGTTTCGTTCCAATCGGTAATCTAAAAACTGATAAAAGTATTTCATATGAATTTTTAAATTAGCGTTAATATGAAAATTTTGACAAAAATTTCTATTGTTATTTTATTTTGACAAAAATTTTCATTATATTAATTAAATTTCTATTCTCTATTGTTACTTATTTTTATTTCATTATTTGTAGAGCTCTTAAATTAAAAATCCAAACAAACAATTTTAATAAATTGTTATATTTAATAATTTATTAATTAAATACTTTTCAATATCGTCTGCAATCAACGCAGTATTTTATTTAATGTTTTTTGTTTCCTTTATTAGTGTATTTATTTTTAACGAAAGTGCTTAAATTTTTATGTTAATATACAACACTAGAAAACGATATGTATTTTATATCAGGATCATAAATGTAAAATTATATGCAATACCTTTTATATTCTGAAACAGGATAATATTTCATTTTCTAATCATTTTTGTTTGTTTTTAATTCATGAGCAATATTTATATATTCATGTCATCTGAAATCAGTATTGGAAATTAGGCATCTAGGTGATTGTATGGTAGAAGAATAGTTTTTCATTATTTTCTGTATTCACATAATTTAAATTTTTATCATTTATAACTTTTTTTTTTCACATACAGTTGAATATTATTCAACGTTCATTTTAAGAGGGTTTATTTTTTTAATCAAAGCATTAATAAAATTTGACATTCTCTTATAGTTTTAGGAGAATGCTAAGCATTTTATAAACTCATCACTTTAGATGATTTCTTTAAATATGATAATGATATACATTTAATATGATAATTCATTTGTAAGATGACATATTTTTTTTTGTAAATGTAAGTCATACTAGCAAATTCGTAAATGATCCACTAAATGCAACGCTTTGCAGAAAAAACGTTGGCAAAATTACCAAATCTAATCCGAATTATTTCTTTTGTAGTAAAATGTTTACAAAAACAGTTCTTTTAGCTATATTATACTCGGAAATTTACTTCAATAAATTACACTTGTTATAAAATTGAACTCTTCGAAGTTTTATATGTAGCATATGTATTTCAGTTTGAGAATTATATATCAATTCATTAGTTTTCTAAACATTTTCTCTTTGTGCAATTAATAGGTTGTGACAACTAAAGTCGGTGGGATGCTTAAAACTCCATGAAAATGGGCAGATTTCGTTTTATATATTTGAGTTTTAACTCTCTCTCTGTCTCTCTCTCTCTCTCTATATATATATATATATATATGCATGCCTGAAAGCTAAATTCTGTCAAATTTTTCAATTAATTGTTAATTATATTCAGTGTTATTTTATTATGCGTAATGCTACGACACCACGTTCTGTTTCACTGAATTGCCGTCACTGATTGTAATCTCTATTATTTATAAAGATGAATGTCTCTGTTTATGAAAGCTAGAGGAACCATTCTTTATAATTCTTATTTAATGAATTAAAAAAATAATATTCATATGCGATAGTAAGAGAAACATTGTGTTCTAAAAACACCCCCTCCAGCGGAATCCCTCTCGTTTATCGTAATTTATGGACTGGTGCAGATAACGAAGCGATTCCTCTTTTCTCGCTTCAATGAGTGCCATGCAATACTCATCACATGCTTTAGCGTGGGAATCTGCACGAATCGATGCACATCGCAGATGAAGCTGTTAAATACGGTGAGAAAATCTTCGTTATGTAGATTTCGTTGGAAAATAATTATATCTATTGGTGACACGCAATAACTACGGCTGTACCAGAGGAAGGATTACAATAATCCTTTCTTTCATTAGTTGTGTATTTTAATTTTTAAGAATCATAAATTGTATCCATTTTATATAAATATCATAGGGTTTTTAAGCATTTCTAGGAATCTCTTCTGTAATTGGAGTTCTAATTTTAAGATCTTTGTCCTTTACAGTTATTGTACTTTGATTTTATAAAAACAAAACGTTGTTTGTATATTTACCTTGAAGAAATATTTCATTTATAGACAATTTGGCAATAAACACATACCACTTGTTTGGCGCAGGATGGCTAGCTTTGGTCCTTGCGCCATAAAAATCCAAACATCCATCCATCCATCTTCATTAATTGTGTATAGATACTATTACTATTTTTTGGAAATAACTTGAAGTTTGAAAACTATTTAGATAAAATTTATCATTAATTTATAATTATTAATTATTTTTGATTAAATTCATCTATAATTATGCTATTAATGATACTGATTTTATTGAATTGTTTACGTTAAGTCCATTATTTATGAACTGTATGTGCAATTCAAAATTCTACTACTCTATTTGGAAAATAAACGTGATTGTGGAAACCAGTCAAAATTGCCATGTTGTGGGAAGAAATGGTTAATATCCATGCTGTACGAAGTGACCATGGTGGCCTGATAATAATATTTCGGCATAAGAGCCGGCAGCTTCCAATTCAAAATCTGATTCCACATATATATACAAACAAAACTCTCCGTGTTATAGGGTCTAAATGCACACAAATCTGTCTGGGTCAAATGTCTCCCTGCTGGTATGGCATACAAATTGGAGATAAGGTATCTCCTCGCATGTAGCCCTCGTCATCTAATTTTAGAGATTTGCTTTCCTATTGCTCCGATTCTAAAGTAAATATAACAACTAAATTAATCCACACCTTTTGGAGTGGGAACTCAGTAAATACGAATGAAAAGGTTGTGATCCTTATATATGGACGGGAGAGAACATGTGTTATATTTTAACAACTTTCATTCAAGCGTTGGCTTGGAGGGCGTAATCTTTAATGTCTTTACTAAATGGATGAGTTAAAAAATGGAATTGTATAGAGTGTCATCATGCCAATTTAGTGGTGGCACTCCATACCATTTCATTTTTTGCCTATCCATTTGGGGGGGGGGGGCAATCATAGATTCTGGGCAGAAACTTTATTTAAACTCTCTCTCGGTTAATATCTTGCTAGAATACATTACAAAAATTACACCCACCTCAAGGCTTACCTTTCTGTAACTAATTCAACTAACGCTTATTCCATATGGCGCTAATTGAAATAGAAATTAGAACGTACTAGACATTCTGCTCCATATCTTAACTAATTCAACTAACGCTTATTCCATATGGCGCTAATTGAAATAGAAATTAGAACGTATTAGTCATTCTGCTCCATATCTTGCCAATTCTGTCCAGTTTCAGACTGACGATAGGTTTTGGCATGAAGTGATCATGGCTGACCGACTTTGCCTGGCAGAATATGGAATTATGAATGTAACTGATGCGAAATGGAATTTTGAAGAGTGGGTTCTTTATTTCAAATGTCGCACTCAACCTCTGACCATAATTAAAGATTAGGAGTTGGAATTAAAAATTAGGAAACTATACTTGTGTTGCTTTTATCAAAAGAGAACTGAAAAAATTTCATAATGGATAATATCGGAACGTCTTTTGAATTAAAAATAATAATAATAAAAATTCTGCAGTAATGAAATTCACTTCCGTTTGACATATTTAAAAAGACTGAGTGAAGAAGGGTTGAAAAACGCTGATTTAACAAAACTAAACTGATTTTTGCATTTACCACTTTATTTTATAAATTGATAATTTCCCTTATATATGTCATGCTATTTTCAAATTATACATGAAATAAAAAATATATATACCTTATTCAGTGGGCCGTGGTAGTAAAGTCTCGACTCGGAACCGTAAGGTTTCAGATTCGAAACCCGATTCCACCTAAGAACCGCCGTATATGGGGATCTGTTGCGCGTTAAATCCGTCAGGCCAAACGCCTTCCTGCTGGTGTGGTATGGATAGAAGGTTGCCAGGTCAGGTGTCGTCCTCGTCACCTGCCTGCGGTTCAAAATAACGAGGTCCATGCCAAAATAGCTCTAGTGTTGTTCTAAAATGAGAAGTTAATGTAACTAAACTAATACTTTATTCAGTGTTTATTTTTGTAAATAATTCTTTGTAATGTTATACAAGAAAATCACCAGATAACTTTATTATAATTATTTTAAATGAAATATAATTAGAAAGTCTAAAGAAATGCTATTTTAATTTAATGACATTTTTCATATCATAAGATTTTGGTTTATCGCTTTTCATCCAAAATGTAATGTTTACAAATTTTTCTTTTATGGAGTAATTATTGTTCGATTTTTTACAAGAATGAAAAAAAATTAAATAATAAATAATTAACATTTAATTAAATTGGATTTTATAGGATATAATAATATATGCTTTTGACGAAATTTAAATTTATTTAACTTATGAGACAATGAAAAAGTAAATATATTGAAAGAAAATTAGACTCTTGAAAGTAAATGCATGAACGAATAAATTTTTACCTAGCTAAAAATCAGCAAGACATTTGATTTTTATTTTTTAATTAGAAGTAAAAATACTTCTGACTATAAATACAAAAAATGAATACATTTGTTTTACATAAGGAATAATTTAATAGGTGATACTGATGATGCAATATTTTAAGGATTAAAAAACTTTCCTTTCCCAACATCTATTCTGTTGTTGACATCCCCTGACCAATAGCGTACTGTTATGGAGCCATCTCCCCCAAACTTTCTACCAATGACATAGCTCTGCGCTTTGTGTCACTGCTGGAACTTGAAATTTGCCAGAATTGGCGGCAAATCGCCAATGCGTTCGATTTTAATAAGACTACGTGGATGGTGAAAGTAATGACATTTTTTTCCTTTGATCTTTTTAATTTCAACTATTCTTTGGGATTATAATAACGAAATAAAACACCAAAATTAATAAGAATAAATAATTTTTTTCTTTGATCTTTTTAATTTTCATTATTTTTTCATTTTATTTTTGCCGAAATAAAAAGTCAATATTAAAATACTGTATAATTACAACATTCAAATAAAATATGGCATTAAGGCTGTATTACTGAAAAATTAAATCAAAAATGTATCGAATATTTAATGAAACTCTATATTTTTTAATATTTACTAAGAAAAAAATATTGTAAGCATAATATTAAGTTTTTTTAATGTTTTTAGTAATATTTTATTAAAATAAATAAATCAAGTTTAATAAAACGAAATGCTATTTTTAATTTTAAAAGCCATATTGTCGAACTGATTTTAAATAAATTTAGAATACTAAATATTTGATTGAGTACAACGCATAATATATTTGTATGATTATACAG
Source organism: Argiope trifasciata (assembly GCA_026543055.1). Taxonomy (NCBI): domain Eukaryota; kingdom Metazoa; phylum Arthropoda; class Arachnida; order Araneae; family Araneidae; genus Argiope; species Argiope trifasciata. The sequence goes on along the minus strand of JAPMOQ010026224.1, from coordinate 371,323 downwards.
CAAATAACTTGTATGTAAACATACAAATACTTAATTTTTATTGTTTTAGGCACAATGAAAAGAAATTCATTATTATATAATAATAAATATCAGAAGTTTAACTTTAAAATCTGGCTCCAAATATTTTTGTCTAGCTTCTTTTAACCCAGTTTTAAATAAAAACTTAAAAAGTGAAGCGGAAAGAGAAAATCTGCTTCCTGTAAAAATCTGAATCTGATAAAAATGTATTTACGTAAAAGCACGTGACTTTCTAGTCCCTAATATTTTTTATAATCTATTTGGCGAATTCTCCACCACTTCTTGGCAAACTTACAGAATCGTCTGCATCCGACGGAAACCGAAAAAGAGAGACGCGTTCTACATAAAAAACAGAAACCGACAACCCTGCTCCCCGAGCGAAAACGGAAGCAACAACAACCTGAGTTCATCAGTCACGATTTCGATATCACGGGGGAAAGGTGAAACGGGGGAAAGGTGAAACGGGAGACGATCGGCTGATTGAATTTTCACGATATTCGGTAGCAACGCCATGGATTCTTCGATTCTGTGGTGTGGTGAAATGGTTTCTTCCGTTTCTCAAGAAGATCCTGTATTGAATGGTGATCCTCGAGTTCTTCAGCAGTTGATTAAAGTGGAGAGAATAAATGGGAAGAATTTTAGACACATCAATACGCGATGTTATTTTAAAGAAGCTCAAGAGGAGGTTCAGCCGTTCATGAGGAGGACGCTTACAAAGTGGATGATGGAGGTAAGAATTTATCATTTTTCATCGCCGTTTTTTTTTTTTTTTTTCATTAACTGCCATAATTGTTAAGACTTTAAGAAAAAAAAATTAAATCCTTTTTTTAGATTTAATTATTTGATAATTCTAATGTGTAAATTCTCCGAAATTTTATCTTATTTTTTAAAAATCTAATTTGTATTAAAAATTTTAAAATTATTGATACAGTTCTTGAATAATAAATGTTATTGTTTCATTTTTTAAATAAATATTTTGGAATGTAATTTCGAATTCCACTTTTGAAAACGATTTTTTAAATTATCGTCTGCTTTTTTTTGGGTTGAGTAGTCAATTTGCTTCTTTTAATTTTATTTCTTTTCTAACAGAATGTTTTTTTTTTTCTAATTTCAAAATTATTTTTAAATATATATAAAAGCTTTTTTTTTTTCGACAATAATTTTTTCGGACCAAAAATTTTCATTACTAAAAATTTTCTACAGATTTTGGGATTAATAAATATTCCCTGAATGCTACAATTTTAGAAATTTTGTTTCAAATAGTTATCATACATTTATTTGAAGATACTGCATTTCATTGTTATTTTATTTAATATATAATTATACTAATTTATTGAAAGACTACTAATTTTCCAATTTTGAACTATAGAGTTATGGCTGTTAATGTAATTAAAAACACATAGACAAAAAATTTATCCGCTGAAATGCATTGTCAAAAATTTAAAATTAAAACCGGTGTTATTTTTATTGTTTTAATGAACTTGTAATAAATTCGTGTTGTTGAATTGGATTTTCAAATATTGAAACACATTCCAAATTTTATATTCACTGATAATTTAAGCAAATAGGGTAATTTTAAATTATTTTTTTCTCACCAATATAAAGAAAGCATTGACCTACTTTTTATAAAAGAACGACATCGATCTATATTTGACAAGAGAGCTTCTTAAATTGTGCATTAAATTTTTTTTTCCAAAAAGAATTTTGATAATCAGCCTGTAAATTATGATCTACGAACACCGAAAAAGAAGAAAAGGAAAAAATATTTTAGATTAATATATTGTTTTTGAGTGTGTTTAATCATTTCTCGAAATTGATTTTATTACGAATGCAGTTTTTAATTGGTTACTCCTGAAACTATACAAATGTAATTCATACTACATAACTTAATTTCTTTTGAATTTGAAATAATTGGATTTTTTATGATAATTTTTAGTAGGTTAATAATTGTATTTTTTTATTTATTTATTTTGCAAATTTTATACAGAAGCATAATTTGTTATCTGTAATGGTTGTATTTAAAAATGCAGCTATATTTGTTATAAGAACAAAATTCAGTAATATTTGAAAATAAGATAAAATCTGTTCGCCAGAATAATTAAATTCCATAATAAATGAAAACGATTTTTAAAATTCGAACTAAAAAAAAAAGCAAACGATTTGTCTACGGTGAAGAATGAGTGTTAGTTTGTGTGTATGTATGTGTGTGTGCATGGATCTGTCTAAGCACGCTTCTAGATCCTTTGTGATCTTTTCTCCCCTTCCTTTACAATTTCTCCCAGAGAGACTTGTTTGACGTGAGCGGAACACGCATCCAGGAAGTGTTACTCACTTTTTATTTAATCTTTCTCTTTATTATCTTTCGCAGAGTTCTTTTTTATTTACTGTTTTCGTTATGGCAATGCAAACATAGCTGTAGTTCATTAGCCTAGATTTCGTGGGCATGTAATTTTTTATGATCTTAAATATAATTTCTAGATTTTTTTATTCTTCTAACTATATGCAATATTTTTTCTTCGTCAGGTTTAAATTCTTCATGTGTATCCTAAATATTTTTTTTGAATTTCTGCTCTTAATTTGATTTCAAGTTCAAATCTATGATTTTCCTCATGTTTTCTTATACATAAATTTTCAGATATAATCTTTTCAAATACTTTCTTATGTTAATGAATGTGTAATTAAATAATTCTTAAAAACAAATTTAACTAAATCTAAGTTTGAATGGTCTTCAAGTTGTTTGCTCTCACTATGAAGAAACCAGCAGAAGTGGTCCCTTCGAAACATTCTCGTATACTCTTTAATAAATGTATATTATAAACGCATGCCACAGGTGATCATATTACGAAACAGCCTATTAGAGTGCGTTCTTCGGCGATTAATCACCGAAATGCTGTTAATACATAAATACTAAAAAACTGAATACATATTTTGGGTGTCATTTTCTCAATCCATCAAAATCTTAATTTTACTCAAAACTAAATTTTTAACCACAAAACCACATTTCAAATATTTATCTTCACGTTTCACATTTTCATACTTGTGAAAGTACAGACCGAAAGACGGTCAACATCTGAACTGATTTAATTTCAAACATGGTACATATATACACTTTAAATGATAAATCTGTTTATCAAATTTTATCTATGTAGCTCTCTTCATTTTGCAGGTATTTTGGAATCGTATATTTTGATAGCCAGACTTTTTTTTAATGAATTTCGTTCAAAATTTGATAGAATTCTAAAATTTGGTATTAAACCCATATACTAAATTTCATTGGTCTAGCTCAAAGTGCTTTTGATTTATCGTGTTCACAGATAGACATAATTTCAAAAATGCGTTTTTCTGACACTTTGAGGTTTGAAACATAGAAATCGTCCTAATTTCGAATTATAATTTTTTTTTTTTTTTTTACTATTGCCATGTTTTCCTCTTTATATTCGAGAAATTAAAAATCATACAACTGGAAATAAAATTCTTTCTAGAAGTGAATATTAATTTTAAAAATAAAAATTCATTTTGGGAAAATTTTAAATGATTAGACTAAGTAAATGCTGCTGGAACTATGAGAGAATAATTTTTTTAAATAATCCAAATTTTGATAAGACTGCCTTGCTATTGAAGATAAAAATTATTTATTTATTTATTCAAATTAAATTAAATTAGTTTACTTTTAATATATGATTGACATCAAGTAATAACCTAGTTATGCAATCAGAACTTACTACAAATGAAATATTTAATTTCTTTTCATAATCACTTCAATATAAGTTGCTGTTTCTGCAGCATATTGAGAATTTCGAATTTGTCTTACATATTTTATAGAGTTTGTAACAAAGGTCAATAAGTTGTAATCACTCTTTATTTTTTAACTACTATATTTATTTAATGAATTTTTAGCCAATAATATTTATTTAATGAATTTTTAGCCTAATAATTGTGGGACATTTTTACATTACAGTTTGTTCAAGGATATGAGCAGTTATAATTTATAGTTTGACATTGTTGCTTTTATAACTCTTCATATGGTGTAATTTTCGATCGGATTTATATGTGTTATAGTGTTATCACCATTACATCCATATATTTAGTTTCTGTTATTTTTGTGTTTGTATATAGCGTTCATTTGTATTTATTATTATTTGTGTGTGTTGTTGTTCTCTCTTTTTTTTCTGTCCTCGTTTCCAGTTTTTTGTCAATATTTTTTCATTATTATTTTTGAGAATCTTGTAATCACAAACAAACTAAAGCCTGTTTTTGTAAAATAGCACAAATTTTTAGTTTCTGCCTGATAGTTAGCTTAATAAGCCATTTCCTATTTTAACTTCAAAAAGCTCTATTCTTTCCGCTTCCTTTTATCTAATAAAATCCTTAACTAAATTTCAATCAAATAAATGTCAGATGTCGAACAATTGTCTTAGGAATGGATAAAACAGGAACATCTTTCCATGTCACTCCCACTTCATGCTCATTACACTGTTTAAAAAACCAGAGGATCATGCAAGGGTATGAAACGGTGCTGTGTGTTGTGTTATCGTCTGATATAAATTAGGGGCCACTAAAAGAATGCATTCTTATATTTAAAATTTCTGTCCATATCAAAATCTACAAAACAATCCTAGGTTTGTGAAGAGCAAGGAACTGAAGACATCATCTTTCCTCTGGCGGTATCCTATGTGGACAGGTTCCTTTCCTGTGTCAGGATACGTAAGACACAACTCCAACTTCTAGGCGCTGTGTGCCTCCTAATAGCCTCTAAACTACGTCAGTGCAGGTCCCTGACAGTGGATGCTCTTATATACTACACAGACTACTCGGTTACAACGAGAGATATTACGGTAAGCAGTTTTCACTCGATTTTTGAAATTAAAGAACAACACTTTCTCTGATATTTTTTTTCAACAAAATAAAATGTTCTTCATAGAATTTATACACGTCTAAGTTATAACTGTAATGTCTACATTAAAAGAATATTAATTAAATCTCTAAGATGAAGTTAGACTAAAATAAGAACTTGTATTAATTAAATTGAATGAAAACAATGTATGAAAATTAATATATGGTTCTAAACAAATGTATAGAGTAACTAAATGAAAGATATTTATTTTTTTATTTGAGATGTGATTAAAAAAAAAGTTATTTTATGCGCAAATTTTTTACTGATATGCCTTTTGGTATTTAGGCTCTTATCAACTACCAACTCACTTTTTAAATTAATGGAATTATTTACTATATTTGCTTAGTAGCAACTGACAAAATTTTGATAATTGAGTCCTTGATTCCAATGAAGAAACTTCACATAAAGTCAGTCAGAACACAAATATACTGGGCATGCCATCTAGCATCCAATTGCACATTGTTTTACAAAATATTCTTCAAGAACACAGTAATTTTATAAGAAGCGTACACAGAACGTGTAAGTTTCTGCGTGAAATATAGATGCTAGAATTTTATATCACATGAACATGAATTGACACCATTCTTTAATGTTTTTTTTTTTAAGTTCTGCTGCCTTGAGCAAATTTTGATTACTAAATTGCACAAATATATAATTCTTTCGGAATTTGTAATTACATTAAGATTTCTTTGTCACATATCAATACGTTCCTGATTGTAACATTGTTACAATCAGACCATTTTGTTACACAGTTAAATGAACATTCTGTTACTCATCTATTTTATTAATTCGCAAACCTGTGAGCCAAAAATTTGAATTTATAAATGATGTCGACCAGTTTTTTGTGAAACTGATTAAAAATTCTTTCAAATTTCTGAATTTCCCTCTGTATTTTAGCGAACTGAATGTTAAAAATGTTAACATATTCAAAAATATTTTGCTACTGCTAGTATTACGAAGCATGCATTAAAATCAAATTATTTCTAATCGTTGTATCTTTCCTGTTCCAGACATGGGAGTTGTTAGTTTTAAGCAGTCTGAAATGGGACATGGCATCTGTGATCGCAAGTGATTTCGTCGATCCTTTATTGTCCAGGTTGAATGTTGAAAGAGAGGACGTTATTCGTAGGCATACGCATACCTTCATTGCTTTATGCGCAACAGGTAATTGTTTTTCCGTTGAATATTTATTTGATTATAAAATGTTTTCTTATTTTGTGGTACAGGTTCTATATTTTTCCACGACCAAAATGTTATTGTAGGTATTAAATAAGGGTAGATACGCCGAAAATTTGTGAGATATGTTACTTTAAAATTGTTATAAAATACTTCAAATCGAATAAATTATCTTTCTAAAATAGATCAATTGCTAAAATGCACAAATTATTATTTTATGTGCGTGTTGAGCCAGAACGCTATACTGGACTCGTTCAAGATAGAATTTCACGGTTTCAAATCATTCTACATTCTGTTACTTAGACAGAATTTTGAAGTTAAATCTTTAATTTCTAAACATTTTGAAGAAAAAAAAATGTGAAAGCATTATCAAGTATTATTGATAATAGATACCTAAAAATGGGCAAAGCAGCTTTTAAGGTTTTTGATGTATTTTAAAATTCAAGAGCGGACTGATATTCGAAATAAAGTATTTTAATTTAAATAAATTCATAGTCAATTATATATTATAGAACTCAGAGAACTGTAATTGATACATACTTTATCGGCTGATAGAAAAATATAATGCTTATTTTTTTTAATTTATTCATTTTTATCTTTATATTTTTGATCACGCTCTCAAAAAAATACGCATAAAAATCGTAGCAATAATGCCTTGTTTGTTGAACTGTTTGATGTCTTAGGCGATCATAAATATATATTTATATATTCTTTATATAAATATATATTTATAATCGATTTACAATGAGTGAATTGTGCTTAATGATTCATTCTAAATCGAATATATTGTAATTTTTTATTGAATTTTTAAAAATTACCCAGTGCCTTTTTAGTTTAAATTATTGAATATGTTTTTACCCCTATAGAATACGTTATAAATCATGTTTCATATATCGCAACATATTCAATGCCTTAACAATAATAACTTTGAAAAATATAAATATTTTGAATTTGTTTTGGGACAAAATTCAAGACAAATTTGAAATTCGGTGGTATACAGTTTCAGTCAGATCCAAAATTTAGACTGAATATAACTTTTTTCTAATAAATTACGTAGGAGCATTTAGCGCATCGTAATATACTGGGGGGGGGGGATGAATTTGTATTTTTTATGATGAATGATAGAGATCAGAATTGGACTCCGAAGACAAAAAAAAAAATCCCTTAATTATTTAAGTCATTTTACTTTTAAATTATCGTTTTACAGGCATACGAAAAAACAGATAGTCAAATCTCGGTTCAAATTCGTCCTGGTATTGTTTCGATAAATCAGATTCAAAATTTGATGAAAATTGACACCTGACATGCTAAATCCATGTAATAAATTTCATATTCCTTAGTTGATATATTTTAGAGTTATTGTATTTACATATATGCAAAAATGCAGACCGACATATGGTCAACTCGTTTGATAGATTTGTATCTAAATTTGATAGTAGATCTGTATTAACCTGTTAGCCTGTATTAATGAGATATTAAACCTGTGTAATAAATTTTTATCTATCTAGTTCCCTAAGTTTTGTAGTTACCGCGTTACTTGTAGTCGGACAACAAGATTCCCTTTGAATTTAAATTTTGATAGAAAACTTCAAATTTTATGCAAATATCACATGTCAGATTATATCTCTCTAGCTCAAAGCATCTTTGAATTATAGTGTTCATAAACCGACCGATACTGCTCCATAAATATATTTTTCAGATAATTTCTAAAAGGTAGAGTCGTTAAAATTTCAATTCGAATTTTTTGACGTTTACAATGCTTTATCTTTGTATAATCAGAATGTAAAAAAATAAAATATTTAAAAAAATCTAATAATAATTATGCAAACAAACACTGATGTCTAAAAATATTGTAAAAAATCTAATAATAATTATGCAAACAAACACTGATGTCTAAAAATATTGTAAAAAATCCAATAATAACTATGCAAACAAACACTGATGTTGAAAAATATTGTAAAAAAATCTAATAATAATTATGCAAACACTGATGTCTAAAAATATTGTAAAAAATCTAATAATAATTATGCAAACACTGATGTCTTAAAATATTGTAAAAAAATCTAATAATAATTATGCAAACACTGATATCTAAAAATATTGTAAAAAATCTAATAATAACTATGCAAACACTGATGTCCAAAAATATTGTAAAAAATCTAATAATAATTATGCAAACACCGATGTCTAAAAATATTATAAAAAATCTAATAATAATTATGCAAACACTGATGTCTAAAAATATTGTAAAAAATCTAATAATAATTATGCAAACACTGATGTCTAAAAATATTGTAAAAAATCTAATAATAATTATGCAAACACTGATGCCTAAAAATATTGTAAAAAATCTAATTATAATTATACAAACACTGATGTCTAAAAATATTGTAAAAAATCTAATAATAATTATGCAAGCACTGATGTCTAAAATTATGATATGTATGAAATTTTCCTTTCTTTCACAAATTAACCCATTCAAGTCATTCAATATGCATAGCGTTACCACCCATCCGGGCTTAATCTCCATTAAGCACTCGTTCCCGACTCCTGGTGTTTATTAGGCACGCGGGGGAGGTCCGGGATTAATATTATTTAGCTTGATCGCAGCTGTGGTCCATTTAAAGTTCGACCCGGCGCACAGCGTGCGGTATTGTATCTGAGGGCATCTGCAGGTATAAAAGTGTGTTGTCATTTTTTCCACCCCCAGTCGCTATCACCTGGTCTGTCTTTTTGAAGAACCCCGTTGCTCGAACAATACAGCTTGCGCGTGCCGCTGCAAAACCCTCTGTGGATATTGAGTGGATCGCGTTTCAAGGCTCTAATAAAACCCCAAAATTTAAAATTAAAAAAAAGTACACAAAAAATGAGGGTAAAGCTGGTAAGCAGCAGCTTAGTAAATTATAATAGAGCAGATTTGCGGGTTTAGTTTTAAAGTCATTGCGTTTGTAGAATGTTTGATATTTTTTCTTAATTTGTCAGTGATAATATAATAGATTATTTGATATCTTAAAATAATTCATCAATTTAACTTTTGCTGCTTCCTTACCTATTTATAGGCCTTGATGATAGGAAGCAGTTTAATTAAAAATTTCAAGCATTAATAAACCGATTTATTACTTACTATAAATATATAATCTATTTTAATAGATCATCTATTAAAATAGATTATCTATTTTAATTATCATTTTAAATTTACAAGTATTAATAAAAGGATTATTAAACTGCATATCTTACACAAATTAATATCCAACATTCCAAACAATTTTTAAGTACTAAGAAAAATAAATATATAATTGCTGTCTAAAATAAATTCTTTTTATTTGATCAATGCTTTTAATTGATTTTAAAAAATTATTTCAATTTTGTTTCGAAAAACATGTTGTATGATTTTTTAAAAAAAAACCACAATCGCTTTATTACGAAGAAAAGGGGTTCCCCCCCCCTGTATGTACTGATTTTAAAATTTCATAAACATTCACTTTCATCTGCTAGTACCCCACTCCCTTTGCAATTTCGTGTATCAGAGCTATTTTCATACAGAATTGTTCTTTTTCAATGGATTTTTGCTTTCTTGAACTATAAAAATATTATTCTAAGAATAAGAATTAGCAATTAAATCGTTCTTTAAAAAAATAATTAAGTACGAATGTTATGGAGATTGAACTAAAACACGAAACTTTTACTTTTTTTCTTATCTGTTATTATTTATTATTTCTCGCATTTAAACTTTGTTTTAATGTCATCGAAATAATCGAATAATTAAAAACTTACTGAGATTATTCTAAGTGCAGTTTTATACGCCAAATATTACAAAATAAGAAAATCTGTTTCGTTTTTTTTTTTAAATTAAATATACTGTCTTATTTTCTCCATCTTTTTTAATAATGAAATAATTTTTCATTTTAAGACAATGGCAATTTAAAATTAAACCAGCAGAGTCTTAATATGCTATAGAATCAAATATAGTTTTTTTGAAATTCGAATCTAAAATAAATCTCATAAAATAGGTAAATAAATGGCTCATCCGTTAAGACAGTCTTAATATATCTTTTTCATACGGGACAGTAGAATGAGAATATAAAGTAAAGAAAAAGAGACATTTAAAAATATTGCAAAGGCAAATAATCTAAATATAAAAATAACAAATTATTCTCTTTGTAATATAAATAAGAAAATAATTGTTCTCAAACTCAGTCACCTCGCTGACAGAATACCTGCTCGATAATGACCTGTTGACCTCTATCTTGCATAAAGAGAACCGTTAAGTGAAGAGAAACCACCAGTTCTTTTCAAGGTCCACAGCTAATTGGGACCACAAACGACCATGAACCTAGCAATGGCCGGTGATACCGCAAGGCATCTGTTTTGCTAAGACTCAAAAGACACCAAAGCAAAAGATATGCAGTCCTACAAAAATGAAATGAAGCGTTTTCCATTTTTGCTTTCAGTGTCCAATTAAACCTTGGCTTCTTCATTAAATCTGCCAATTTCCCAAAGCGGAGATGAGTCGGACCGTGCAATCCCACCTGTATGGGGACTACCCCCTGGTCTAGTAGCTTTTTCTGCTTCTTTTTCTTTCTCACCTGCCCACGATGACTTTAATTTCCGCTACACGCGAGAAGACCCTAGACGTAGACAAGAGGAGGGTACAAAAAAGTTGAAATACTTTCCACCTGCGTTTGAGTAATTGAACTTAATTGGGATATTTAGTGTGTCAACGAATAACTGACTTTTGACGCGTTATAGACAGATATATTTCCTTCGACCTTTCATTTTCAAATAAGTGCTTCCGTTATACAGCCAAAAACAAGGTTATGTTTTTTTCATTAATTGAATGTAAATATTGTAACTATTTAATAAAAGAACTTTCTTTTTATTATTTTAAAGATTTATTCGCATAATTATTTCATCGACGAGTATAAGAAAATAGACGAAGAATTGAAATACTTGCATTTTAACTATGCTATGTTTCATAAACATAAGAAAACACTGTAATTATTTATAATGTGAACTTTTTTATGTGATTCAAAGCGTTTAAAAGCTATTTCAAATTAAATGTTATTTACTTAACCCTCTGTACTCCGAAAAGTAATGGGTTGCATTATTATATGTATGTATGCATTAAGATTCCTTTTAGTGCTTAGAAATCTCAGAAATTACTGTAGATTTGTTATAATTCTTAAAAATTGTTATGCAAAATAATACCCAGGTAAATAGGAAAAACAACCTTTTCAATTGGCTTGTCTTTGATTTTGATCTTTAATTCGAAAGGGTGGATACCCACACGTGTAAACATCAAGAGTAATGAGTGTGCGGATGCTTTGGCCAAATAGGCACGAAATCTTGTCCAACATATTTCTACCATCACACTTGCAGATGCGCTGTGGCACTTATGAACCAGCCCTTTAAGAAGCCTTTAATTATTGTCTTTGATTTCCTTAGAAATGAAGCAACTACACTAGCTTGATTAAAAACAAATCATTAAAAGGAATGAAGATCCTTCCTGGTGGGAAAAGAACCTATATTTACTACCAGAACTGTCCAGAAAATCGGCTCACACCGAGAAACAAATCCGAGTACTCATCCATTACAGCAGATATCCTTAAGCTTGGCTGGATACCGCTGATGGCTCCACTTTAGGTGATCTTTGACAATTTTGAAACGCCAAAGCTGGAGGCAGTGGTCCTCCCGACATTTGACAATATCCTAGGCTTTTTTCCCGTTATTTTTTACATTTCCATGGACACGACAACAACAAAACTAGTATGCAGGTTTTTCCTAATATATATTTTATTATAATTTTTATCCAACGAGAATTTGTAAAAGCGATGAATTCTGCACAATGGTAGTCAAACATTACACTGGTGTGCAAAGAGTTAATACTTTAGTTGTACAGAAATCATTCATCATGTAAAATATTAGAATAAATAAAATATTGATTTTTTTTAAAAATAAATAATAGTGTTCCATGAAATATCTTCAGTCATTAAAATTTCTAGAATCGGAAGAAAAAAAAAGCAGGGGTAATGTTTTGATGAACAAATTACATAGTTTCTTAGCTTCAAAATAAATATATTTGATGTCCTTGATCAATAAAAGTTAAATAAAATATTCTACAATCCATAATATACTGTTAATAATTCCCTCAAAAATCAACTTCATACCCTACAATTTCATTAATCATAAGTCGAATTCTTCATTGTGCAATTTGATGCTGATCTTCAAATAAATATTGTGAAATTCCAAATTATTATTTAATATATAAATAAATAAGTCTTTTGCAGCATTTTCCCCCACCAAAGGCGATAAAGAATGTCATTGATAAAATTAGGGATATGGTGAAAATATTTACTGCATATGTATCATGAAGTTTTACTGTCTTTTACTGCAAGACAACTAACTATCCTACAACTGCTAGCTGCATTCCAACTACATTATATTGCAAACAAAGTTGATGTAAAAACAGCTTCATTTTTAAATAGAGATAATATCCCATTTAATATTAATTTTTTTTATCAATTAAGTTCTCAAAATGCCTTCCATCGCCATGGTTCTAACCACAAATATTATGCTGCTCAGAACCAAGAAAAAATTAATTGCCAGCAAAGCAAGAAAGGTGGAACATATCTCCTCTATTATCATCTTTCAACACAACAGATGAAAAACACAGCTGACAAGAATGGGTTGAGTCAAGGGGCACCGTTAGGGGTCTAACCCAACCCTAAGGTAGAAACCGCTGCTGCTTAAAAAACAAACACGATCTCGTGGAACGTCATGCAGCTAGGTAGATCCTAGTGGTCTGTTTTCTCCGCTTGCGTAAAAGTTTTCGCTTTCCTCCAAAAAAGTTCCGAGTCGCGTGCTGGTCTCGTGGTCCTTTTGTTCCGCAGTTGACCAGAATGGGGCCCCCCAGGCGGCAGATGTTACGTGGGGAATGGTAAAATTGCTCCGCACCTGGACTGTATATAAATGTCTCGGTTGAAGGACCGCGAGTCAATGAGGTGGGAGACGTATCGTCATTTGTATTGTCCCCGGGAAAACTTTGAGGTCATTAAATGGATCTCATCAACAGAGCCACCCTCTGCTTACCAGGTGATGGGGCTGAGAGGTGAAGGCCTGGGACACAGCCTAGTGGAGATACTAGTCGAATTTTAATTCGCCTGCTGCACTGTTTTAAGGTATCAGACTACGTTCAAAGGAAAAAATTTTAAAAATTGGATTTTTTAAAAACTATTTAAAATTATTGCTTTTATATGTATTGTAAATTATAATACAAAATATTGTAAATACAGCTATATTATTTAAAAATATTATATATTTTGAGAAATAGGAAAATTTGCATTAAATTTTAATGAAATTTAACCGAAACGGTTAACATTCTACACAAAATTGTAACGCAGAAATCCTCTTTTACTTTGCACACAAGTTGTGGAATATAATGATGAATGAAATGAACCAAACTCTAAGAAAAATATTGTGATGCAAAGAAGTTATGGGTAACAATATACGTATATATGCATTTTTTCCAAAAATTCATTACTGAATTTTTCTAAAAACACTTATAAATGAAAAAGTATTTCACCCAGAATAAAATATTTGGTTCATTTCAATGCCCACATTATTTGAAACACAGGCTGAAATATATATATAGAAAAAAAATTGAAATGAAAGACAAATTTTAGCTGAAAAATATGTTACCCTGGATGTTAGGTCAGGCCTTCCTTTTCCTAGAAAAGATAAACTGTTTTGGAAAGAGGAAAGTCTGAATTTCAAGAAAAACAGTTTTAAAAAAATTCGCCAATGTGACCAGTTACCAGTGTTTTCAACGTAGTCGGATACCTTAAGAGTGCGCGTCATCGTACAAATCATCTTCTATTAACTCTAAGATGATCTCTACCGTGCTGAAACTTAACAGAGTAAGCAATTAATTTGTTGTGTTAGTGGAAAATATTTTTTCGACAAAATTGATAGTTTACTAGACAGAGGCAGTCATAATCTATGTTGATTGCGTTATAACCTAAAAAAAACTTCTTACCTTTTATTTAACAGTTTTAATTCCAAGTTTTATATTTAGCCAATTCATGTCGATTCAAATTGAGTTGGAAACTTTTCTTAATTCATTAGGGGGAGAAATCAAACATTGCTAATACTTATTAAGAATGTAATGCATAGAAAAAGTGGGTAAAATTTAAACAGTTCCTTTTGAATATTTACAAAATTGATGAAAATTTAATGATTTAATGAAAAATTTTCCATTTCGTGCAGAATTGGACATCACAGCCTAGGGTTTTTTGTTTTGTTCCTGTTTTCCATTTGAATTTGTAAATTTAAAACGAAATTCTGTTGCTGTAATAAAATGAAAATTGCATTTTATGATTAGACGAACACATGAATTTAAATAATGATAACAATTCATGATTTAAATTTAGTTGCTGCACATTAAAGGGGCATCTTTGTCACTTGTAGATTATCAGAGATGTGGAGATCTATAATCATATTATAATTTAAATCTTAAGATGGAAATTTAATAATTTTCATATTGAAAAAAAATTAATGTATTTGAAGGGAAAAAACAACGATATCTTAAAATAATTATTATAAAAATAAAGTAATAAATTAAAAGCTATCCAAGAGCGATTTTAACTGAGTAAACGCAATTTAATTAAAAATAAAAACAAATAACTTCCTAATATTTTTTAATTTAATTTCTATTTATGAGTAAATTTAGTAAATAGAATTTTGCTGACATTTATGAAATAAGTAAGCATTGCAAAAAATGCCTATCGTAAAAAAAATAGCAAATGAAATTTTTAAAATAAAATATTAACTAAGTCATAAAATTAAGTAAATGTTATTTGTAAAGTTTTTTCTTTTAATTCATTTATAAATGCACAGACTTCTTTTTTAAATCAGTATTAGATGACTATTAAAATGTTTCATTTTTATCATCAGTTTTTGAAAAATCTAACGTGTAACTTTAAATAAATATCTTTAACAACCATTAGGCCGTATGTTTCACAAATTGTCAAAATTTGATTTAATTCATAAAATTACTATTTTTGTGTACGATATACATTTGATTTCAGAACAATTTCATGCATTCAATAAGAAAATGCATTTAAATTTTACAATGAATAATATTGCTATGAACATGCTGTTATATGTTTCTAATGCTGCATAAAATATGCTTAGTTTCCAATAAATGGTTTAACAAAATGCAGTAATTCAGGTGACACTATCAACAAAAGCAGCATGCCGCATAATGTGTTTCCCCTCATACAAATGGTGTGCTAAATCTAGTAGCTTATCACGACTTTAGATACCGTTTTTTATTGTGCACAGCACATGTCAATATGTTTGACCTCTACGGGGAGGCAAGAAGTAGTACGTCAACAATCGCCTTTATTAAATTTTCAGTCAAAGGTTGCAGAAGGGAGAGGAGGCCTAAAAAAGTTTCTACCGCTTTTCCTCCCGATGCCATTAGTTGATCCAAAAATGACTCAAAGCCTTAAGGGGGATGTGGAAGAAAGGGGGTGACCTTACCACGAGCCGGTCGCGTGGTTCTTCATATCATCCAGGTGTCTTTTTTAAGGGGTGGATATTTTTTCACTAGATTTTCCTACAAGGACCGTGGCGCAGATGTGAAGTTACGCACCTAAAGATTTTACCGAAATCGGGCACGTGCGTTTTATTAATGTTCGAACTCGTTTAGAAAATGAAGGGAGCAGGGTTTTTTTTTTTTTTTTTTTTTGTATAATCAAAAGATTGGTTGATAGATTATCTGATTCGCTGTTATATGATTGTTGTTTCTAAAAACTTTTTATAGGTATTTATTGTCCGTTATGATTGATTTTTGTAATTATTTTTAATAAGCAATCATTTATATTTTTAGTACGGCTACTTTAAATTTTAAACCAATAGAATAAATAAATAATAATTTATATAAATATGAGATATCAACCAATCTTCTGTGTTTTTCTCCTTAAATTCAACTTCGGGAAACATCGAATTTATGATATAGAACATCTTTGCCTGTTCGTTTGAATCGTTTAAAAAAAGTTTTTTTGATACATTTTAGGATCAATCTTCGGTATTGGTGCCTGGAAAAAAAATCATTTTAATATTTTAGTAGTCAGCAGTCCTTATTGCAAGGTGCAAATTCAAAATATATCTGGTTTCAAAACTTTTATATTGTAAATTCTTCAATATGTCCCATAATGGTAATTGAATTTAAGAAAATAATATATAACAGATAAATTAGTTCATTCCAGAACCTAACTAAAGCAGAAGCACACGGGGCAGTTGCCCCGGGCCTTCACATCAGAGGGGAGGGGGAGGAGCAAATCGAATAGAAAATTTATTTTTAAGTAATAAGGTGGACAGAACGATATTTTGTCTGATCACTGGAGGGGAGAACTTTATAACTATTTTAGGTTCTTGTTATATATCTATATTGAGATGAAAAATTTAAATAGCTCCATAGAGTTCCGTTCTTCTGAACTGAAGTAGTGAAGCAAAGGATGGTGGTCCCCCAATTAATAAGCCCCGGACCCCAATTAGGCTAAGTCGGGCCCTGATTTATTCCACTTAGCAAATGAACGGCGTGGAAGCAAAACCTGATAGAAATTATATATTAATTCAATGAATTATTAAAAAATTATTTTTGAATATAAGTGAAAGTGGAAATATAAGGCTCCCATTTAGATTCGGATTATAATATTTTGATTAGTAAAATCATCTCGTTAAAATTGCATTAGCTGCCATTTGAATACGATATTATAGTAATTTCAAATATGTTAGTTCGATAATTGATTAAAATGTCCTTTTTCAAGTGAATAATACTCTTATCCAGCTGATAACTTAAAAATTATCAATTAAACAAAAAAAAAAAAACTAATTGGATGTAGATAAAGGGAGTGGGTAGTTTTATCCAATTAGAAAAGGCAACTAGGAAGAGAAATCTACAGGAAGAACGATTTGATACATTTCAATAGCCACACCAAACGATATAAACGGTGGGAAACAGATAAACCGATCGTCCGAACACAAAAGATCCAAATTTTCCCATAGGATGAGAAACAATTGATGCATACAAGTTAATAATCATCGCCATTAAATGCCGTGACAGGAAACGTCGCGTGATCACTTTACCGGAAATAACGACAGTGATGCTCCTGTCTACAGTGCTTTACGCTATAGCCCTCTTAACGCAAATTTCTTACGATACTCTTTGCAGTTAACGAGGGTGAAAACAAAGTACAGGCGTACAGTCAAACAGAGCTGCGCAGAAGCAGATGTGCGCGCCTTAAATTACTATTTCGAACACCAGATACAAAATTTTATAGCAGCTGAAACATATCCAAGGATGTGCGGTTAATCACGCGATTTGAGGAAGTCTTCGTATTCTATTGGAATTTTTAACAGTTCCAAGTTCTTCGCAGTTATTTTTTTATTGTTCTTCATGACTTCTGAAAATAAATTAATGAAACCTGAATTATATTAATTATACATATTTTTATATTCGTTTCTTCTAAAAATCTAATTATTTTAGCTAATTTTATACCAATTTGAAATTAAAAAAGGCGCTTTTTTATAGAATTAGCTTTTGCATTTTAATTTAAATGCTAAAAAATTTATTAATTGTTTAGCAATGACAACAATAAAATTATGCAGTACAATTGTACAGTGTTTTTGTATAAAAATATTTTCTGTTAAAAAATAAGTGGATGTTATTTTGTAGGATTCAATTAGGAATAAAAAAAAACATTTAAAAAATGAAACTATTTCGAAGAAAGTTTCTAACAAAATGGAAATTTGCTGCTAAATATCTTTGTTAACACTCCATAATATTTTTAATGCTATAATAATAATAAATAATTGCGTAAAATACAGAAACTCCACAAAATCATTGCAAAGGAAATTTAGAAGTATTCAATCGCCTCTAAGACAGTTTTTAAAATAATTACCGGTGTTTTTTTAAAGCTTTGAATTTTCTTTTTTCAATAAAATGCTTTCTCTTTATTAACTTTAAATCAAATGAGAATTTGTGTATAATTTTATTATTAATTCCTCAATTCAGGGGAAATCACTAGGTATAATGAAAACCATATAAATTAGAAAAAGTGAAACAGAAGATGAATAAAAATATATTTTGTTGAGGATATAATGCATGATACATCAGTAAAACTAAAAAATGTTGGCCTTTTTTAATGCTTTAAGAAGCTAAGTATTCAACCATTTTTATTCGTGCTTATAATAATGAATCATGTTACGTATTAAAAAAAATTGAAACCAAAAATATAAGTATTAAAAGTTTTTCAGTCCCATTTAATAATTTTTATATAATTAATATTTTATTAATGTAATTAAATCATTTATATAATTAAAATATTTTAATAGTTGTAAAGTAATTTTTCACAAATCATTTTAAAATTATAGAAAAACATTTTTGTACATTTTTAAAAAAACCAAACATCTAAATTGCTTTAAAAATTGAATTCTAAATAAAGTGTTATAAAAAATACATTCGAAACTAACAACACATTCAACAGGTTTCAGTTTTTCCCTTGCACAGCTATGCGCTTGTAAAGTTGCCACCACGTGCAAGCCCAAACCTGTAAGAGGGCCAGCTGTTTTTGAATTTGAAAATGCGCTTTTCTGATTGGTTGCTTGCGTCATCTCAAACCGGAAATTTAGGGACCTTTAAATCGTGTTTGGCGATTTACAGGGACCTAAGCTTCGACTTTATTGCTTATTTGGCTATTTTCTATGGTAATAACTAAACAAAATCATTAAATTTTTCACAGATTTTGATGTAAATTAATTTCATATTTAATGCCTGTGAAATATATTTTAAAAAAATTGATTTGTAAATTCTCAGTGTTTTTTCAGGAGCTAAATATGATTTTCTAATTAAGGATATAATATTCTAAATTGCACAATATTGCAAATGAAAATGAAATTTAAAAGAATGTAAACGCAAGAATTCCGTTTGCTGATAGAATGAAAAATATTTAATTGCAATATTCAGTTAAATGCTCTTATTAAATTTTGTTTGAGAATTTGGTAAATGTATTTAATTTACATTTAACTGTATCATAATACAAATGACAGTTTTTTTAAAGTTTTTTTTTTATGTATTCTTCGTAAATTAACAACAACAAAAAACCTGAACAACTGTATTTAATTCATTTCTCATCAATAGAATTTTCGATAAGATTTTAATTCATTAGACTTTATGTGTGAGTTAAGTTAATTCATGCATGATAATTATCTTGAATTATATTTGTAGAGCATTTATTACGTGGAGTTCATATTCACCAATAAATATCTATTATTATTTTTGTATAAGAATACATTCATTTTATATACCGGGGTGGGAGATTCTTTTTCTCAATAATGATTGATTTTATAAGATATCGAAACGCGAGTTCAGTTTCGAAAGAATGCAAAATACCACTTTTATCATCGTAAAATCATCGAGTAAAGAGAAAACATGACTGTTAAAATTTCTAAATGTTTTATTGTTGACTAGCCGCCTTTGGCGACCAGCTGGTTCGCCATGAGTAAAGCGTTCTAAAATTTTCAATTAAATCACATATTCATTAGCCTTGAAGTAATTCCGGGCATTGATTGACCTGAAATTAGTATTTTCTTTAAGATGATGGACGGAAAGTTCTAAAAGTAAACCTTTTCCTAGTAATATTCTTTAATTTTATAAATCAGTTAGTTTTAACCATCGGTTATGCTTCCAATATATTAAAAAAAAATTTCGATGATGTTGCCAAAATATTAAATATGTTTTTTTTTAAAGAAAGCGAGAAAGGGAAAAAAAGTATTAAATTAATGATACAGATATTGCAAACGATTACATAAATATGCCATTAAGTCGGGATTTCAATGCATATCCTGTCAAAATTCAATCAAGTTTACCGTAAATAAAGAAGATTTATTGAGTTAATGGTATAGATATTGCACACGATTGTAGAAATCTTTGCTTTGTATTTATTTTTCAAAAAAAATATCACATTTTATATTTCTTTTATTTTATCCAGTCACGTGCTGGAAGTTGCATTTCTGTAGATTTATTTTGCGATGATATTTTTTTTTATTTGAACTTCCAGCATTCTTTTATTTTATCCAGTCACGTGATAAAAACATGGTTAAAATATTTCTTTAAAAATTCATTAAAAATAGAAGTTTACATTATAAATTAAAAATACTGATACCATTAGAAAGCTAATTTTTTTATCTTTAAATTGATATAAAAATCATGTTTGTGCAATAATATTTTCGGAAGTTATAGCGGAAAAACGTCGAAATTTCGCTTAAATTTTAATTAATTCAAATTCTAATTAAAAATTCGAAAAAAGGGCTCCGAGGTGCACATTCCGGACCTCCAAGGTATACATGTACCAAATTTGGTAGCTGTAGGTCCAACGGTCTGTCCTGTAGAGCGCCAACACACACACGCACACACACACACACACACACATTGAGCTTTATTATAAGTATAGATAAATGATTTATTTATGCAAAATTACTATGCATAAATAAATAAAATTAATCTTGAACGAAAGGTTGAAAAAAAGACAAATAATCTGATGCACGTTAAAGTAATGAAGAAGGAAAGTTATAAAAGTAATCTTCCTATCGGGTACTTTTAAAAGTCCGATCAGAATTTGATTCCCTCCCCGTTTGAAAGACGTTAAATTATAAGAACGGCATCCCCACCAGTGCGAACTTCAGTTCTAGTTTCGAATTATCTTACGCTTGGCGAGAAATTGAATCAGCTGGCGAGAGTACGAAATAAGAATATAAAAAAAAAGATATTGGCAACCATGCGCGGGAGCAGGTGTTGGCGGGCTCGACGTTCTTTGTTCGCTTTGGCGGGTTCCACAGGAAGTTGACGGAGCCCTTTTTAAATGTGTCTCTATCCAGGATTGGTTCTGAGTGCCCCTCCTTCACCTAGCCCCTCTTTGGGCCACCATATGTTTTCAAAGGAAGTGCAGATGACATCAGAGAGTTTGTCAGAAAGGCATTGTCATTTGAAATTGCACTGCATGCCTGTAGATGGCGTTGCAAACATAGCGTAAAAGTTGTAAAATTTTTAAAGGACGCAACTTCCTGTTTGGTTTTTTATGAGCACGCTTCTGAATTGATATTGATACCTAGAAATGAAATAACAAAATTAATTTCTTTCACAATGTAAGGTCCTATCCCTTCGAGAAGAAAGTTACAAAACTACCCAATAGTTAACTCCAAGATAAATTTAATTTTTGAAATATACATATGTGCAATTAAATAAGTTGAATTATGTACAGAAATTTTACTGTTATAATAAATTATAAAATTAAGTAAATTATTTTTAGCATTTGAAATATAATTGAATAAACGCCTTAATAAACAAATAAAACATCAAAACAAGGTGTAGGGCTCCATCATAAATTCAATAAAGCCTGTGATTAAAAAAAATAATTAGAGGTAATAATGTTCAACAGCTTTGTAATTTTCAATAAAATTTAAATATTACAAGTTCACTTAATAGAATTTTAAACCATAATTAGAACCATAGGTAACTGGATTTCATAATTGTTAAATATTTTTAATTCTACAGCATATATGATTGATTAAAATTATTTTAATCAAATTATGTGCATTTATAGAATTATGTATCTAAATGTGTGACAATGTAAATTAATATAATTTAATCTATTCCATATTCTTTCAGAGTACAAATTCACTTCCTACTCAGCATCTCTGTTAGCTTCAGCTTGTCTTGCAGTAGCTATTAATGGAATAACTTGGTTACGAAAGCCTTGGGGATCACTATCTGCGTTGTTAGAAAGTTTAACAGAGCTAATGGATATAAATATTGTAAGCATATATTCTTCTATTTTCATAATTTATGAAATGAATTATTTTCAAGTAATATAATTTCAAACAAAGCTCATGCAAAAAATACTTTGTTTACTGTTTAAACTATTTTAAAGTTACTCAATTAAAAAATTTTTAATAAAATAAAAATGCTATTAATCTTGATAATTATTGTGCTTTATTCATTAAACCTTTCATTCTAAAGAAATTGCTAATTGATACAAAAACTGTCTGTTTTTAATTTTCATTGTAAAAAAATAGAAAATCATATTTATTATTTTAATTGAATTTTCCACTTTTCTTTACAGAAATACTTACAAGCATGTATAACAGATGTTGAAGATCTGATAACCAGTAATATTGCACAGCTGAAACAAGTTATGACAAAAAACATGGCGGCAAGCAATAAGTTGAACTGTTCAATGGCAGCAAATGGAGTTCAAAATCAACTAGAAACACCCACCGATGTGCAAGATGTAATATTTTAAAAGAATGGAGAAAGAAAAAAAGTCACCTATATTTGTTTACAATTTTAAATTCTACTTTTAATGAAATTAGTTTTATACAGTTACATTTTATTCATATTACAGATTACTGACAATTGATAAATTATTATTTTCAGCAATGTAAAATATAAATTTTATTACTGCTTCATTCCCCCCCCCCACCCGCTATTACAGTTTGTCACTTCATTTCTAATATGCACAAATTTGCAGCTGATACAAAGTTTTTTATAAAATATTTAACATAAATATTTGAAATAATTGATATTATTTAACAAAATATAATTCTGTAATCTGTAGTTGAAGAGAATGTAACTGAATATAAAAATATTTGACACCAAAGTTCATGTTTATTGTTGACCCAGATCTTTCACATTGTCAATGAATATTAATTTATTATTATTTTATTATTATCACACTAACTATTTGTGTTGCATTGCTTTTGTCTTTTATATTTTTATTTTGAATATTTCTAGTCTTTTTTTTCAGTTTGCATCATTTCATTTATTTATTAGTTTGAGATTATTTATATGAATTATAATGCATTTTCATATTTGTAATGATATAAAACACTCTGCATTCCACGTAGATATAAGCTGCAAATTGTTTATTAAAATTATAAAAGAAGAATAATGGGTATTAATATCATATGAAATTGTAATTATGATACGCATTTTGAAAATAAAAAAAATTTCCAAAAAAAAAAAAATTCTAACTGGAAAATAAAATTTTTCATGTAAATACTGTTTATTGAAATGTTGAAATTATATGTTACAGTATGTATTATCTTTATCAAAAAGTTATAAATATATTATAGTTGAAATCTCATAATGTCATTGAATCATTTGGTCTGAGGTGCATTTCAAGATTGTCTTTCTAAAAATTTGTTATACACTGTAAATAATTGTACATAAGCAACAAATCTGAATAAATATTTTTTATATTATAAACCAAATCTGTGTGTTGGTGAATATATTCATAAAACAAAAATTGTGTCAGTAATATTGATATAAATAAATACATGACAGTGTTGTGACACATGCATACCATCTTAATATACATTGTCTGTTGTGCTGTGGTATCGTGTACATGGATTTCTACTTACACACATTATAATTTTAAAAGTCATGGCATGTTATTTTTGAATTTGCATAATGTATGCATGAAAAACAGAATATTCCTACTTTATCCATCTAATTATCTCCAATTAGTTGAATTTTTTTATGATCATTACCGATTGGGTAGGGGCATTTTTATATCTATCAAATCTTATCAAATAATGTGTCTAAAAATTGCTAGGGTAAAATCTCGTTTCTACATAGCATACTTTGATTTGATACACCTTAATGTCATAGTTTGAAATCCGTAAAATTCAAGCGATTTTTCCAAGTAATTCTGTAATTAATTTTTCCATGCACATGTATTTGGTATAAAATTTCAAGGTACCAGTATTTTATGTCTTTAAAATTACTTTACAAATTCAATTCTGAATAGTTATAAAATAACTTTATTATTTATATTTCCTAATTCTTAATAAGTAAAAATTACCATAAATCAAATTTAAAGATAAAGCATAAAAAAACTAAAAGAAGGTGACTTAAATAATAGAATGAAAATACTTTTCTTGAGATCACTATTTATGGATGTTTAATAAAAAAAAGATATATATATATAAAAGATAAAAAGGTTTTATTAAAATAATCAAACTTCAAACTTTTCTACACAAAAATGAGGACCATTTTCTTCATACTGCTTTCGAGTCACAATAAGCTTATGAAATTCTGGGTCATTAGGAATCATTGTTCCTCCTTCCCAAGCAGTAGTTATAGGGCTGAAACATAGAAGTAATAATTTTTATATTATTCTTAGTGATAATTATTAATTAGTGAGTCACTACTTAAAATATGAAAAATTACATTAAATTTGAAATGTGTCATATATACCGAAATTTAAAAAATAGATTTAACATTTTAAAGACATTTCCAATTTAATACATATTGATTTACATTTTAAACATTTTTATAAAATATCAGTAGCATTAGGAATAAATGAACAAATTGAATGGAGGGGAATTCATAATATACTAACATTAAATGACTTTAATTATAATTTATACATAGTAAATGCAACATTTTTTAAAATTTTGGATGAAAATACATTTAAAAAACAAAAAATGGAAAGCAGGAGGTAATTAAAAAGTAAAGAGGGGGGGGATGGAAAAATGTCAAATAAGTATTAAAATTGATATCTCTTTTGAAATATGCTTATTTAAAAAAAAAAAAAAAAACTGATTAAAGTCACAGTTTTGACCAATATATGGTGCAGCCTTTGTTCATAAAATCAACAAACAAATTCTGGAATGGTTGCCAAACACAGGTCAGAAAAGACTGAATTTTAATATAAAAACTAAAATAACTACTTGAAATTTTTAAAAAGCCACAGATTGAAAACCTTAAATATCTACACTTTATATGCCATATCTATAATATGCAAGATCATAAAAAATTATGATCTTTTCATTTAAACAACAAAATGAAAAAAAAAAAAAATCCAAAAATAATCAACAATATGTCATATACATAATATGTCAAAAAATATAAGAAATGAAATCAAATCATTTGACACATGTCTGCTCAAAATCTTGCATAATCTCAATATACAAATGTTAATCTTCTCTCATCCCACTTAAAGTTATGGTCTTCGGATAATACCTTGCATAGTATTGACTAACCATGATTATGAAATATGGATTTTTGATATGAACTTGTAGTATTTTTAGTAAATACACCATGTGATTATTGGTGATCACAACTTGACATTTTGCAATAGACACCTGTTAAATGAATTTGTATTTTTTTTTTTTGAAGGGTTGTTTACTACCAACTGAATCATTTGACACAGAATTGGAATCAATCATCAAATCCTGTGCAAAATTTCATATAATAAAGTTTGGCGGCTATCATGTTTATTTTAATAAAAGTAAAAAAGAAAGCAAACACTTTGATGAATTTGGTTGTAAATGTGATAATGTTAAGTCAGCATTTCAGATTTTATATACCTCCCATCATTTTGTAATTTTTGTTGTAATTTTTATTTCAAAGAACTGGACAGATTTCCTTGGAGTGGATTTTGCTCACAGAATTTGATGTAAAAGACATCAAATTTCACCAATGTAATTCATAGCATATTTGAGACAGAAATGCAAGCAGCAGTTCAATGGACAAACAAACATCATGGTAAAAATGCTTTTCAAACTTGTAGTAGTTAAAATATGGATATTCATCAAAATCTGAAATTGAAACTTTTTTTGTCGAGTTATACAATGCTTGCTCTATATGATAAAGTAAAATAATAATAATAATAATTCTTATTTCTCAATTCAATTTTTTAGTAATGTTTGATATACATTATAGATAATAAATGTTAAATCAGGAAAATATAGTCATTAGGTATAGCAATGATTTTCAAGACCTCAATCCTTAGCAATAGCTAATCCTTAAATCCAGTACATTGATGATAATAATAATATGCAATCGTATCTTTCTTTGTTAAAACTAAATTATTTTCCTAATAAAATAGCTTGAACTAAGATTAGTAGCAATGCACAAAATGTTTTCTATTATAAAGCTTTATTTTATTCTGTAAACTACACAGCATATTTTTCGTAAGATATCTTAAGAAATTAATTTATGTCCAACATTCTTTACACAAGGTTACAGAACATACTAATAGTTTATTGATGCCCAATTTATCATAGTAACAATCTTAAAATGATTATCTCTTTATGTTGTGATTTTAAACGTATATAATACATTTTTTTAATTTATGCAGTCATAAAATTTATCTGCATTCAAGAGGATTTGGATTTCATTCTTTTATAGTGTGATTGGAGGTGGAAAAGGATCATGCAGAAATGGGTCTCATTAAATAATGTCAAAGAATTGATGCTAAAGACTTCACAATGTAGACATCTTTAGCATTTCAATATCTAGAATGACATTCATTAAATTATTCTTCATCATGCATGTGTTTGTTAAAATATCTTCCTTATTTATTTAAGAAGTATACAAATAGCTGTTTTTATAAAACTTTATGCATTCAAATGCATTTCATATTAAATTTTCAACGCAATTGTAGGAGTGATTTTAAGCATAGACATTTATACTGTCATATATTATTCAATGCGTCAGATTTAGATATTTTGTGGCTTAAGAAATACACATTATGAAATAAGCCTTAATAATTAATTACATTTAATCAATTTATTTCTCATTTCATCGTACTTTTAATTCAATCAATATGAAAATTTATTTTTAGTTAGTACTTCCTTTTAAATTTGTGTAAGTGTTCAAATTTAATTTTCTAATATATGGATCAAAGAAACTATGACTAAAGTAATAAAATTCTTGAAATAATTAACTATAATAATTATTTAGTGGTTTAATAGCTTTCAGATACAAGTATTTAATTATCATGATACATTATACGAAAATATTAAACTTCATAAAAAATAATAAACAGCACTTTTTTCTTTATTTGAAAGGATTCATCATGGGGAATTTAATATGTTAGTAAATTATTGATATTCTAATACATTATTAAAAAGTAACTGTACATTCAATGAAGCTTTTAATAATTCAACACACATACATACAATGCAGTCCTAATGTTTTATAAATAAAAATATGAAATTCTTACAAATGCATTATAATTGACAACTAGGCTAGTAATATTTTTTAAAATTTAGATGCTCATATCCCTAGGCTGTTTTGTCAAAAATATGCCACTCTGCATGATGAAGACAAATATAAACCATAGAAAAATAATTCAAAATCTAGCTGTAGGTCCTTTATTTAGTTTCAGGGATGGGAAATAAAAACATTTAATAGATTAAATACATTATATTGTTACATATATTATAAATTAAAAAATATTTCGTTTTGAAGCAAGAAGTGTAGAAAGATGAAATTATCTTTAAAATAGAAACAAATCATTTATGAAAACCAATTATCAGCATTAAAAATATTGTCCAAATAGTTACATTTTTCATTTTTGAAATTAAGAAGTATGAATTTTAAGATACAGATATAAATGCAAAAAAAGGAGGGGAAAAAAAACAGGTGCTATAAGGTAGATATAATACTCACTTGTCTGGTAATGTTACATTTACATCATATAAATGATGTGCTTCAGCACGGACATCTTGATATCTGGAATGATTAAAAAATTGTCAATGCAAAGTTTGAGAAAACATGATTTTATTATTAAAGAATGATTACTGAATTAAGTATGTATATAAATAATTGTGTCTTTAAACAATGATAACTAGATAATAAATTAAGAATGATAATTAAAAGCAGAATAAGAAAAACAATAAAAATAAATAACAGTATTTCTGAATGGAATATTTTACAGAAGATTTATATTGATTAAATTTGTCACTGCGTATGCTTGACAACAGGGCTTTTTAATATTATAAAATACAATAAATGGAAGCAACATTTTTTTTTTAAAGAAATTTGTTTTAAAACCTAAATACCCTGTTTATTTATTTTTTGGTTCTAAAAATAAATAGAATATTGTCAAGCATAATTTTCCAATTAAGAATTTTTTTTTTTTATATCTAAACATGCCACTACATGGAACCTAAGAGTATTGAATGTTAAGTTCAATAGTGATTAAAATGACGCCTAATTAAAATTTAACTCAGAAAAATAAAAATAAATACTTACACACGATCCTTGAAAACTGGAAAACATGCATTACCACCAGTTAATAGAATGTTTTTGTACATATGAGGTTGAATTTCTGCAAGAATAAAAATATATATATTTATTGCATATAATTTTCTAAACACAAAAATCAGAAGGTTTTTCTTCTTTTGCAAACTCATTTTTATATTTAGTATAGTAACTAGGCTTAACTTATAGAGAATTTAAATGTTCCTTTATTTCTGATAGATGAGCATTTATTTTGGTTACGTATGACTACTGGCATATTTTATTCCATAAACTATTATTGCTTTGAAAACCCTAGTTACAATTATTTTTTAATCAGTTCTCATCATATTAAACATTTGATAGTGAAAAACAATTTGCAATCAATCTCTAGGAGAATCAAAGTACCTATAAAATTGCAATTTCAATTAAACCACATTCAGAAACATGTTTTTATTTAAAATTTTAAAATGCTAAAAAAAAATCTTAATAAATAGGTAAAATAAAACATTAAAATTGCAGTTATAATGTTGTTGTATTAATATTTGATATAGAAATTATGGAAATGCGGTATGGGATTTTACTATAAGGGTAGCAATTCTTTTATTTGTGAAATTTACAAAATATTTGCACATTTAATTGTATTTTTTGGCAAAAGTTATAAATATGTTAAGAAAATGATCACCAAAAACAAACAGAATGAAGCAGCAAGTTGTTATAATTAAAGAAAATTAACTTAAATATTAAAATAGTATGCAATACTTTTAATATTCAATCTCCATTCATTAATAAGATAAAATACAACAAATGAGAGAAACTTTGCACAGAAATTTTGTTTGAATTAAGTACTCGAAATAACTACAACTATCAGGTGCTTCCTTCCCCCCCCTTTCCATTATACAATATTTAATAACTATTCTACTTATTACATGAAACTTTAAAATTATGTAAGCAAACCAAAATTAATATTTAGCTTAACACTTAAAATACACAGAAAAATTCTTATTTAAGATATATACGAGTATACTTTCACAAATAATGTACAGTAACAATATACACTTTTGTCATTTGGTAAATAATATTTACTAATGAGATATTTAAAAACAAATTCCATCATTCACAAATTTTTTTTTGCCTAAACAACATTTTTTTAACCATTTAATTTTTATCTTTTAACAAGATCAATTGGACCTATGTCTAAAGCCATTGGAACAAAATACACACTCACCTGAAAAGCAATGCAATAATAAAAAGTATTTCCTTTCATTCTTAAATATAATAATTACATATTTTTTAACTATAGTGGACATAAACAAAAAGTATATGGAGTGCTTTAAATTCATGAGGAGGTAAGATTAATAATAATAAAAAGTAAAGAAATTTTATGTTAATTTAGGAAATATAAGCAGTGAAAACATAAAAAGCAAACCTGATGAATATTAAAATTTTGATTTATCAAATATAACAACTCACCTTCAGGACAAGTTTCAATACAATAAAGTATGGCCTCAGAAATGCCCATCTCTGGAATATGGACAGAACTAGGGTGAAAAAGAATTTCTGGTACCAAAAATCTTTCATTGTTCATTCTTACCAACTGAAGAGGAAAAATAGTTCATATCAATAATAAAAACTAAGCATTTTATTTAATAGCATTAAATAAATAAAAAATATGGCAAACTGAAATTTTGAGAATAATACAACAAACAATTTAACTGACATAAAGTATATGATGTTAAATATCTACTATTAAAAATGAAGATGAATATGTGCAAGTTTTCCCAATTTAATAGTTGGTATTTGATAGGCCAAAATGTATGATTTAAGGTTACCAACATGGAGAAAACAAATGTTCACTTTTTTTCTGTTGATATTTTATTTAAAAACTAAGCCAAATTTGGGCCTTTTTTTTGTGCTGACTTTTGAAAATATAACATAAAACAAAGAATTTCACATTCCTCAAATTTTTAAAAATTATGTTTTTGATGATACCAATTTAATGGTTGTGCAAATGTTAGCATTAATATATATACAGTAAACTCTCGCTACAACGATACCCGATACAACAATAACTCCATCTACTACAATAATGTTTTGTGTGTCCCGGCGATTTTGCATATAAACTAATGTTAATCTCCCCTCAATATTGCGATATTCTCTAGAACAATAAACTTCTGTAAAACGATTTTTTCAATCTAAATTTCAGTATTATTTTCTCCCTTTATAGTAATATTTTGATTTTCAAACGCTTTTTTTTTTTCGTTTTCTTTTGTTATTTTTTCCGTCTATTAAGACTCATTGTGGATATTCAACTTATCCCTGAATAAATAGCTATTGTTCAGATTTCAAAACAGATGGAGACCACCCTTTTGGGAATTGGAGTGGATGAGGGGGGGTGAAGTGTAAATGTATGTCTAGTCTCATTTCCCAGTAAGCTTTGGAATTTTGATAAGGTTTAAGGACATCTGGACCTGTCTTTTCACCTTGTCACAGAACAAGTGCCCTTTGTTAGAGGAACAAAGGGAGATGGAGGCGGGGTGTTGTTAAGTGACGTACTGAAAAGTGAGTTCAAAGGTTGTTTTATAGTCTTTAACGATTTTGTGCTCTAGGCGAAACATCTGGTTTAAACTTTTCTTTCTTTCACGCGATATTGTTCCCTAAAGGCCTTATCACACGGTGAAATGTCGCCAGCCCTTTTCCGTTTCTACCCTCAAAAACCGGTCAAGCAAGTTTCATAATCGACAACTTATTCGAACAAGTTCGAAAATGTTATCGAAAATATTGTCCGCGAACGAAATTCAACAAATCATGTGAAACTTTTAAGTGATGTCACACAAGTGACGTCACTTTCCTTGTCGTTTGCTGAGGGAAAGCGCCGAAAATATTTTGCCGTGTGATAAGGCCTTTAGATGGCTGGGCGAAAGCAACTATCTTTTCGAGATAAACTGAAAGTTATCAATGATATTGATGAGGGAATGAAGCAGATTGATGCGGCTAAGAAACATGGATTATCGCAATCTACAGTTGCAACCTTCCTAAAGAAGAGAAAGCAAATCGAAGATGCTGTAACTTCAAATGAAATTAACCCAGAGCGAAAACGACTGAAGGTTGCGACAAATGAAAACATTGATGCTGCTGTTTTAAAATGGTTTCAAGAGATGAGAGCAACAAATGTCCCAATAAATGGACCTTTATTATGTGCAAAAGCACGGAAATTTGCAGCAATGCTAGGGAACGAAACTTTCAAAGCTAGCAATGGTTGGTTAATGCGTTTTCGAGATCGTCATGGAATAACTTTCCAAGAAGTTCACGGAGAGAAAAAGTCAGCCCCAATAAACGATGCAAATGAATGGCGGCAAAACAAGATGAAAGAAATCTTAGAAAAGTATGCTCCAGAAGACATTTATAATGCAGATGAAGCTGGGCTGTTTTTCCAACTCCTACCCGATCGAACATTGGCATTCAAGGGTGAAAAGTGTTATGGAGGGAAGAAATCAAAGCAGAGACTGACTGTTCTTCTGTGTACAAATAGCACAGGAACGCATAGAATACAACCTCTCGTCATTGGTAAATCATTGAAGCCAAGGTGCTTTAAGAACGTGAAAAGTCTTCCCGTGGAGTATAAAGCAAATAAGAAGGCTTGGATGACGTCTAAACTTTTTTTCCGAATGGTTACAGAAGTTAGACAATGAAATGAAGAAGAGAAAGAAAAAAATCGTTTTGTTGATAGATAACTGCGGTGCTCACACGTCATTTCCAAAGCTACAAAATATCGAAATAGATTTTTTCCCTGCCAATTGCACTTCAATTTTACAGCCACTTGATATGGGCATAATTAAGTGCTTCAAAGGATATTACAGAAAACGGTTGGTGGACTCCATACTTGTAAACTTTGAAAATAAAGTAGAAGACCCTTTCAAAGCTGTAAATGTCAAGGAAGCGTGTCACAATATTGCTGGAAGTTGGTGGGAAGTAACAGAAAAAACCATTCGGAATTGCTGGAAAAAGGCCGGTCTTTGTGTTATGGAAGATAAGAAATCTGATAATGATGAAAATTCCATAGACAATGATCTCTCAGATGATCAAGAATGTGTTTTGCACATCAAAAAATCCGTATCCCAACTTGAGGAAACAAGCGGTAAAAAGTTTGGAATTAGTATAGAAGACTATTTAACAGCAGATGATCTTATGGTTTTCGCAGCAGTTACTGATGAAGATATTCTCTCTGAAATTACTGATGAGATAGGAAACAATGATGAAGATGATGATGATGATAATACAGGTCTATCGCAGTCCTTATTGTCATCCCAGGAAGCTCTTCAATCCGTGAATTCTCTACGGACATTTTTTTCAAACCTTCCGTCGACAAATGAAGAACATTTTCGTGCACTAGACTCAATGCATACAGTATTGGTGAACTTAACAGTTAAAAAAATGAATAAACAAACAAAAAATATTGGATTATTTTCAATAAAAAGTGTTTTCAGGTATGTGAATATTTATGTGCTTATTTTCTGAATTTATCTTTTTTTTTTTTTTTTTAGTATTTAAACCAATATTATTAGTATTTTACAAATTAATTTCTTCTAAATATAGACTTAAAAGTAGTATGCTATGCACCTTAAACTAATAATAATAAAAAAAAACTCTTATTAAATGCTCAAAATATGTGGGCCCTCGATATAACAATATGCCTCTCTACAACAATATATTTATTTGGTCCCTAAAATATTGTTGTAACGAGGTTTCACTGAATATCCTTTTGCCTAATTTAAAACAACAGAATACATTATTGCATCAAAATTTAAACCATTTGCATTATTTCAACAACTATCTAGTCATGAGATTTTCTGCCATTATTCAAAGTTAAAGCCTAATTTTATTTAATATTGGTATCGGTTTAATTGGTAATTATTAGAAGCATAAAAAGGTGAAATTACAAAACTGCAAAATTTATTAGATAAATGAAATACAAATTTATTATTTTCAATGGTGCCATGTTATTATGATTCTAATCTTATAACATGGATTATACTATAAATTAATCATAAGAAAGTTTAATATATAAAATCAGTGGAATAGATGCAAGACAATTACAGAAAAATCCTTATTACCTGGTAATTTTATGAAACCAGGAAGCTTTAATTAAATGATTAAACTAAAATTAAGGATAATCAATATCTACAGTGCATTATCTGGTAAAAAAGGAAATTTGTTAAAAATGCAAATTTCTTCCTTCTCACTCCCGTGAAAATGACAGGGTGAAGTTTCGTCCTCTATTTCTCGCACCCGTGATATTTCCGGGCTGGAGTGTTCAAGAGTAGGCACCAAAAATATTAAAACAATCTTTTTCTTATGCCAGGAATCACGTTTATTTCCCAATATATACACCAGATGGCACTGCCCTAGACTATTTGTAATGTTTTTCAAGATAGCTTATTTATTTCAAACTAGATGTCAGCAGAAAGGAAACTCAGTGCTATAGGCCTGATTGCGATGTTGGCTTTTGCATCTCATGCTTTGAAATTCATCACACAAGAAAAAAATTACTAGAATTTATTTACATCATGTGTAAATGCAATAAAATTATCTTTGAATGCTTAAAACACAAATTTTTTATTTTCTCTCTTTGTTGGAAAACTAGCATTCAGTCATAAATACCCTGAATTTGGACTTTTTTTATTTTTTTTCAAAAATTTCAAGCTAAAAATTAAAAATGAATGCAAATATTTTACATACACTCAGTTTTATGTGATTTTCTTGAGTAAAAAAATAGGCGCTTTTATGACCATTTTCTTCAAAATTATGGGACTGTTAAGGGGTTAAGAATATACATTTTCAACAATTTAAATATTTTAAAAGAGCTCTCTCTTAATTTTTACTATGCTGTAATACTTTATATATATCCTATGTAACAGGCAAGTAGAAATCTAGTTGAAACTTTAAAATAGTACAATACAAAGTAAAATAAATACCCATCTAACAAATTTATTAGATGAATCAAATAGCTTTTCACATTAATAGTTGAATAATACTTAGAAGTTGATTCAATAAGATAATAAAAACATTTAAGCACAATTCTAAAGGGGAAAAAAAATTATTTGTAAGATTTTTTTTTTTTTTTAAAATCACTAACTTGTTCATTTTCTTTTGGTCTGCCTGTAGTTTCTTCAGGAGGTCTGACATAACCTCTTTTAATAACTGTATAATCAGGTAATACATAATCTCGTACAATAGTGTTTTCTTTCCCTCTTTTTCTAGAAAAAAAAAAGTAAAACAAAGGTTTTTAAAAATGAAGTTTAATAAAATATTAAGCTCCCTTTTTTAAAAAAATTGCTTATTGCTATTTATAACATAAGAGCAGTTCTAATCTCACAAATACTATGAATTTTTAATTTTAGCACAGCATATTTCAGCAACAAATATTTCTGTAAAATTAGCAATATTGATTTTTAGCTATCATAAAAATTTCAAAATAAGTATTTGGAATATTAACAAATAATAAAATAAAACTTTAATTACTCATTATTACTTTTTGTTCTCTTTTTAAAAAGTGATAATATTTTAAAAGTTCAAGCAGATTAACATAATAAACATGATCCCTCCCCAATTTTAACATTATTTTTGCACCAGTTATATTTTACCAATATTCTGAAAATTATGAAGTTCCAAAATATTTACAAAACATAAATAAATTACATTTATTTTGATTAAATATTGAACATTTCAAAAAAATTTTGCAGACATAAATTTTCTTGTTTTCTCTTTAGCGATTTCTATTCTTATATGTTTGTAAGCCAAATTCATAGACACTCCTGTCTTTCAATCCACCATAAGCTATTTTTATCTGCTAATCTCTTCTGCAGAGATTTCAATGATAATAATATGATACACTTCAAAAAAATGTTACACATCGGATTGGGTTATTTTGTTTGTTTCGTTTAACTGACAAACTTTAAAAACTTTCATGAAAGAATTTCTTTCTTTACTCTGTATCTTAACTGATCTCTCGCTGTATTATGTAACTTCTATACACCATAATATTTAATTTATGAACAACAAAAATTCAAAATATATAGATAAAAAAAACTTACGACCGATTTTTGTTGCTTTTCAGATAATTTAAAGATCCATTAAGCTGGATTTTTTTTTTCAACCAGTAAAGAAGTTCTTACTTCTGTCTTCCCTCATTAACAATCAATAATACATGGAATGATTTAAAAAGGACGAGGTAAAAACTTAAAACTTATTGCCCACTGTAAACTTAATCCCCTATTGGTACAGCAATTGTAACAATTTGCAAACAAAGGTAAAAATTATACAGATATAGGATATTTACAATTCATAAGAAAAAGATAAAATGATATAATCAAATTATCAGAAAATCCTGATATATTAAAAGAAAATTATTTAACTTTTATACATTAATATGTACTTAATTACAATAATATAAAACATCAAAGGCATATATTTTAATGTATATTTATGAAATATCACTAATTTTCAAAAATAGTGATCTGAAAATACAAATAAAAGAGAAGAATAAAGATAATAATAAGAATGGCAAACTCACTCAGCTATCTTTAAATCTTTATCAGGATCTAATGAAATATAACATACATCTTCTTTAACTTGATTCATAACATATGTTTCATCCATCACATGAATCTGACGATATGAAGTGATTTCCTTCAAATGATTAGTCAAGACTTTTCCACCAACATCAATTCTAAAGAAATTTTAATTATTTATTAAATGATATTCAAAAACACTGACAAAAAATGTCTTCTATTGGAAATCATGAGGACTTTGTTCATTCATTTGAATCATATTGACTTTAATGACTAGCTAGATTGCCAGGAATATTGTTTGTGTTACTGTTAATTAAACCTCATGCATAAATTAGCCAACATGATTTTCCCAAGAAAATAAATTTAAGCATTAACTAGTAATACTCATTAGAACTATTATATAATTATAATTTTATATCTGCTTCTATTTATTGAGTATATAAATAATTCTAAAAGAATCAAATCCCAATATATCATATTGATACTAAAAATGTGGCTTTCAAAATAAAATTTCTTCTAATTTTCATGCAATTATAATTTCATTTTTTTATTTCTCATGAAAACTGCATAGAATTAAATTGAATGTTTTATCCTTAGCTTACAATAATGGAAAACTAAGAAATCAACTTACTAATATTTGATGAAGCAATGAAAATGACTTGAACTTCAGCTTAAAACTAACGTATGTTATTTAAAATTAGGCAAATATATTTTAAAAACAGGCACAATTTGGAAAAATTTTCCACAGTGAATTGATATTCTTTGAGAAGATAATTTGATATTTAAGATGATGTACAACTTATTTCTGAACTGTAATATTTCTAGAAATTTTCACACAAAATCACCAATTTTTTGCTTCATTTCAAATTAATTAAAATCTGAATTAAAGTTTGAAACAAATTGCCCTAAAATGCACATTTTAGGAAATTTTCATGCAATTTTCTGGAAATTCATTGACACAATTTCACAATATTTCTGGAAATTTCATACAAAAACACTCGCTAAAGTGTCAAATTTTATTGCTCTAAATCAATTGGTAAACTCTGTAGAACACCAACACACATACATATTTATCTGTCATACAGTACAGATGATGTCATTGCATATATGTAGCAAATGAAAAAAGCGGAGCATTGCAAGATGAAAACCCAATACAGAAAAACAGAACTTTCAGAATGCTGGTAGATTTTTTTTATGAAATCTGAATACCTGTAAACTGAATTAAGCTTAACAGAAATTAGCAGGGACAAAACACAAAATTATAATGAATGCCCAGAAAAACTTCTTTATAGAATCAAAATGCTTTCTCTTAGCTAAGAAAATTATCAAATATATGGTCCAAGACTGATAAATCAATTTCTAAAAAGACTTTTTCTTGTAGACTTTTCTTGTTTCTTGTAAACCTGATATGTGTGTGTGTGTTTTCAGATGTTCAGCTGAACACTTGTTATATCATCTAAAGTGATTTTAATTTTGAATCATTGTGAAAGACTTTGTTCCCTGACATAGCATGAAATAAAAATGTATGATTTCCTTATTCACATTATAATTTCTCATTCTGAAATTGCAGATCATATAATTTTATTTTAGATTTCTAAAGTAAAAACTTGCTATAGTATTTTTGAATATTTAGTGTTGAACCAATATTAATCAATCCCACTTTGGTTATATGAATAGCTACTTAGATTGATAAGAAAGGCTTAGATTTGAATTAAATAAAAACCCTAGGTATGCATATTTACTAATTTCAGAATCTTAATGACCATAAATTTGGATTGAAACCAAAAATGGCATTCATCTTCCTCTGGTAAAATAAAATGTATAGATTTAATCAAATTCACTTTAATTTTCAGTCATTAAATCATAGTTATAACAGAAATATACTAAATTCTACACCATACTCTCCAAATAAGAAGTCAAACCCTGCTCACAGAAGGCCATCAATTTTTTTTTTATCCATTGCAATGGACATTATAGCTTTTTGCCAAAGCTAGAAATCAATCCTCATTGCATGTTTATAATTTATTTACCAAGCCATGAAATTTTTATATTTAGGCCCCCAAGTTTGACCAATTTGTTATAAATTTTAACAAACTTATCATCATTTACTGTTAGTTATTAAAATTTCTTATGTCAGTGAAATACTATAATTAACATATAATCAATAATCATAAAAAAATCTTTTGACCACTTCTGAATTTTCAAGTATATTATGAAATTATATTATTAAGGTAGAAAATTATACTGCATAAAACCTCAATTATAAATCACTTTTGTAAAGCATTATAATTTATAAAAGAACATTGCGTAGTCAGAGAAAATAATCATCATTATTTTGAATGCTATGATTATCGCACTATATTCAAATTATTGGCATTGGTTAAACATTCATTAAGAAAAAACAAATCACAAAATAAATTTACTAATTTTAAATTTACCTCTACCTGTAATTTTTTTTTCATTTTAAATATAAAAAAAATTACAGTAAATAATAGATCCAATAGGATTTTACATTATTATACAATATGTTATGACAAATCATCACAAGCCGACTGTTTTGATCTGACATTTTTGCAAAAGATCTTTTATGTTTTTAAATGTACATAATTAAATTAAAAAATAAACCTTGGTAAAAACACATTACAATTCAATTATTCCCTTCACACTTTAATTCATGAACAAATTAATAAAGTAAAACATTCTATAAATAATGATATTTTATGCTATTAATTATTCTATAAATAATGATAAATATCATGATCAAGCCATGATTTAAATCTTCAGATTATCATATAGTACTTAGATAGACATTTATCTATATATTTTACAATCTCTACTTTTATATTTTAATTTTTTTAACACCCTAAATTTTTTATATATGTTCCATGTTATTTAAATACTTTTATAATTTACTGCTTAAAGGATATCTACATATTTTTTTCTTAATATTTATATAGAAAGAAAACTTAAAATCCTTCTTCTACTAAATTCTACTAATTTTAAACAGAAAGTAAAGTCTTTATTTAGTTCAAAAAAGTTAGTAACAAATAAGAATAGTTTCACCTTATTTAGCAAACAAAAGGTAATACATATTTTCACCTTATTATATGTAATATATAAAAAATATATGACTGATTTTCAGTGCATTGTCTATTAATCTATACTTATAATAAAGCTCAATGTGTGTGTGTGTGTGTTGGCCCTCTACAGGCCAGACCGTTGGACCTACAGCTACCAAATTTGGTATATGTATACTTTGGAGGTCGAAAATGTGCACCTCAGTCTTTTTTTCTAATTTTTTATTAGAATTTGAATTCATTAAAATTTAAGCAAAATTTCAACACTTTTCCGCTATAACTTCCAAAAATATTATCACATAAACATGTTTTTTACATCTGATTTATCAATTTAATGATTAAAAAAAATTTGCTTTCTAATGGTATCAGTGTTTTAATGTATAACTTTAGCTTCTATTTTTAATGAATTTTTAAAGAAAGATTTTAACCATGTTTTTTTTATCACATGACTGGATAAAATAAAAAAAACAATGACGGAAGTTCAAAAAAAAAAAACGATCATTGCAAATTAAATCTAAAGAAAAGCAACATTTAGCACATGGCTGGATAAAATAAAAAATATATAAAATGTGATATTTTCTAAAAAATAAATGCAAAGCAAAGGTTTCTAGAATCGTTTGCAATATCTAAGTAATTAATTCAATAAATTATCTTTATTTATACAGGATATACATTCAAGTTCCGGTCCAATGGCCAGTTTGTAAAATATTATTAATAAGCATATATATTGTTTAATACTATTAATTTGATCTAAATGAAATAAATAATTACATTTTATGTAGCTTGAGTCAAACAATGCATTTATGAATAATAATGAGTTTCAGATTTCTTCATACTTTGCTCTGTGAGCCATTTACAAAGTATTTTTATTAACATTTTAAATAAAAGTTGCTTCATCAATCAGTGTTCTAAATCTGACTGATTAATAAAATTAAAGAACATTAATCAGAAAATATGTTCTTTTAGAACTTTCCATCCATCATCTTAAAGAAAATATTAATTTCAGGCCAATCAATATCCAGAATTACTGCAAGGCCAATGAATAAGTGATTTAATTGAAAATTTTAGAATGCATTACTGATGGCGAACCAGCTGGTCACCAAAGGCAGCTAGTAAATAATATAGCTAAATGGCATTTTTGTGTAGTTCTAAAAATTACAAAGCAAAGAGAAAAAAAAAAATATTAAGTTCTGTAAATTTACATTAAATTCTGAGAAAACAAAATTCCAAAAAAATTAATTAACTATTTAAACATTGGTAGAATTTCTGTTTTCTTTTGATATTGCAATCAGCTTGAAAATAACTTTTATTTCAAGAAACATTAAAATCTAAATCAATAAATTTTTTACCCCCAAAAAGTTCATTTGTTAGTAAAAAATGCAGAAGAATAAGAATTTTAAGATATTTCGAATTAAAAAAAGGATTTGAGGCTTGCATAATACCATGTAGCTCAAAAAATATATAATACACTAATAGATTCCAAATATAACTGACTGACATTCTGAAACACTTCTTACTTACAATATATGCTCACCTCCTAGTAGAATTTTGTAGTCTTTTGCCTTTAATACATGGTACAATATGAGTAAAAGAGAATCCAGAATCAACAACTAAGCAACACATTTCATTTGTAGTTTTTTGTGATTTGTAAGCAGAAAGTGTTGCAGCTGAAAGTAAGAAATGTATTCATTTATAAAAGAGATTTCCAAGGTACATAAGATATGAAAATATAATTTAATCTCTGAAGTCACCAGATTCTGATCCAAATAATTATTCAATTTTTAAATATGTTGGTATTATGCTTTTAAAGGATTGAGAAATGAATTTTCAAAGTGATCTAATCATATTTTTTGATAAATAAACCATTATAATTAAGACATTTTTCAAGGAATTATAAGGATAAATTTAAATTATTCTTATAAAAATATGTAGTTATAAACAAAGGAAATAATTAATAAGGGTGGGATGGAAAAAATTAGATTAATTGAAGATTTATTAATAAAAAAATTAGTATCAATGATATTTAGTCCACATTAGTTTTACACCTTAAAGAATGGAAAATACAGAGGAATATGATAATAATGATAACTTTATTGCTCAACTTTGTTTAAATTACAAGAGAAATAATAGCAAGAGCAAAAAAATATTGTAAGATTATTCAGTCCTCACAAATTTGAAAAATGCAGTCTAAACATTTAGTATATCAGAGTTCAGAAATTAAAGCATACTTACGATTAGCAGCATACATAGAGTGAAATTTGTAATCTTCAAAAGCGACTTCTACCATGGCTTCTTGCATTGACTGAAAACTAAAATATGGCTCAGTCACAATAAGGCATGTTTCCTTAAAATCAACCTAAGGAGAAATTTTGATATGAAAAGCAATGTAACAAGTAAATTCTAAAATAAAATATAATATAAATACTAACTTTAAAATGATCTGGTCCAAAGATATGATCCCAAATTTGTTTCTCAACATCCCAATTCAAAACATAACCCTAAAAGAAGCATACTCATTAAAAAAATTTACTAAAATACATATATTTCAATAAATTTACAATAACTATAATCAGAAATTAACATCAACTTAGCCCTATATTTCTCAAAGATTTCATCAAGTTAAATCTGAAACTACAACAATAAATCTTTCCATGGTTTGGATAAAAATTAAAGAATATGCTCAGCAAAAAGGGAATAAAAGAATATAAAGCCAATTAATCTTCAGATCTGAAAGAACAGCAGAATGACGAAATTAAACAGGCTGAGCAGGAAAATATGGGATTTCATACAAATATAAATGAATATCACCATCAGTTCTGAGCATTTTTCCAAAAATGACAGCTAACTGATATAATTTCTTTTCTTTTTTTTCCTTCTGCAAGGGTTTTTTTTTTTTTTTTTTTGTTTTTTTTACCAACATACTAATAAAAGCATTTTTATTACAATCCAAAACACGCATTACTACACAATTAGCTTTATTAATAAAAATATTACACCACCTCTTCAATAACATTTTAATTCCTTAAAAAAAAGTAAATTTTAAGAATAACCTAAAAAAATTATAAAAACTTTATTAATTAAGTAAACAATTTTTTTAAAGAAATTTTATTTAATTCTTTAACTGTTCAATTTGTTATGTATATATATATATATAAATAATTCACATTAAATTTGATTAGTAGTGGAAAGTATCTAATTTAAATTTGTCCTTACTGGCCTTTAAATTTGCTACCTCAATATTTCTATTAATACTCAATCCTCTTTCCCAAGGGAGAGAAAAAAAAATGAGGCTTTAAAAAATGATTTTACAATGTGTTGATTTTATTGCATAGTAATCAAAATACATATTGCAAGGATTTCATGCTTTGTACAAGGCAGGCAGCTTACCGATCTTGGTGTCATCTGAAAATTGCCAAGTAAACCCACAGACTGTAAAAATAAACAAATACCAATTATTCATGGAAAAGAATGTTCCTCCCCATATAATTATGCAAAAGGAGATGAAAAACGTCAATGAAAAGGGCATATATTCCTTTTAGAAAATATCTTTTTCAATATTTCTCAAAAAAGAGGAAAAAATCTTTTACAAAGAAGCAGGATTTACATTGGGATAATATTGTCAATACAGTAAAATTACATATGCATAGAAACTGACCCAAAGCAAATGGTTGGTTCATTATAGCAAATATTTGCTATAGCTCAATCTTCCAGCACATGTACAATTTTTTTTGTACTTGTTGGATTTTATTTAAATGACAATATAAATTTAAAGCAAGTTTACAGTAAGCTCGCAGATGTGCTAAAAGAATATAGTAAATGTGATGGAATAAGCAAACAATGGCAAATGTGTACTTACACAGAACAAGCACAGGCTGTCATGTAATTTCTCTGCATTGAAGATTTTATTGAATTGCTAATATTAATTTAATATAAGCTACTTTAATTTCGATTCACATTTCCATTGTGAGATTAAAGTTTAGATACTGCAAAGAAAATACTTTTGTACAAGCAGGTAATTTTATTTATTTATTTTTCTTTAGGAAAGTTTTTTTTATCTCAGTAACAAAAATTGAAGGCTCTTACATAACAATAAGCTATTTTTAAATATTTTTAATGGCCTTATGTACCTTGATAGCAAAGAAATAGCCAAATTTTCAAACAGACAAAAATCTGTTAG
The DNA here is from genome assembly GCA_026543055.1 of Argiope trifasciata. Classification (NCBI taxonomy): domain Eukaryota; kingdom Metazoa; phylum Arthropoda; class Arachnida; order Araneae; family Araneidae; genus Argiope; species Argiope trifasciata. Next base: position 328,314 of record JAPMOQ010026224.1, on the reverse strand, counting down.
ATAAATAAAATATATATATATAGGGCATTAACACTATCTTAATTCTCATTAATTTTTTAAATACACAAAATGGACCAACAGGAGCTGATAGATGTATCCATAGAGATGATAAATACTAAACTAAGAAAAGAAATTCTTCTTAAAATATTTTTCACCCCTCAACAATAATATTAATTGATTATAAGAATGATTTAAAATAAAAGAATCAATATAAATTTATAAACCAGCAATCCTCACCCTTGTACATGCATATGAATAATATAACCCAGAAAAATCTTTGCATTCATCTAGTTGTGAGCCAATGAACTGCCTTCTCCTTTCACTTTTGGCTTTTGTAATACAGTTAGGAATAAATCTGAAAATACAAATGCAATTAGGACAAATTTAACTCAATAGTAAAACATCCTACATCAAATATTACTTATAAATCTCCCATTTGAATTTTTTAAAATGTAAATATTTTCTTAAAATTAGTACCATTACAAAAATAAAAATCTTTAAACAAAGGATTATTCGTATTAAAAATGATCAAATAATTGAAGAAACAATCAGTAAAGTATAAAAGAAAAATCATTTTATTGTGAAGATAATAAATAAAAACAATAACACTTAAATTAGAAAGGAGAAGCTGATAAAAGAAATTAAGAAAATCAAATAACGTTTCTAAATAATATTTCATGGAAAAATTTTCATTTCTTAACACCCATAAAAGATTGATTGCAAATATTCAAAATAAAAATAATTTTTAAATTAAAATATACACAACCTTGGTTCAGAATCTGTAGAGAATCCAGCTTTTACAGTATAGCCACCATTATCCAAAACAAATACATTTGTAGCCATTTCAGAAACAGACGGCATTATGCTGTTCCAAACACTATATCATAAAATTAACCTAAGAATTCTAATGATATACGATTGTATAAAACGAGTATTTCAAAACTTTATACACCGTAACTAATTCTCCAGAGCAGTATAAGAGTTCCCCTCACATTACTGATTAAAAATGCAAAATTATTTCATTTAAATTATTTTATAATATGAAAAAGAGAACGTGAGACATTTAACAATCCAAAGAAATTGGCGCAAAATAATAACAATAATCGCGGTTATTTTCATTTAACCTAATCGATCATAACAAATCTGGTTGTATGAATAACGAGTTCTATTAATCCGATCAAAAGAGATTGGTTAACTTTTATTCATTTGAGTTAAAAGTTTTAAAAAATATTTTTTGCTAACATTTTGAAAAAAAAATTAAGTTTACATTTATTTATTTTTTCTTTTGCAAAGGATTAAATCTTTATTTTACAACCTGAAATAATATCGCCATATTAAAAACAAAATAGTTTATAGATTAATTTGAATAATTAATTTGTATTTCACTTCCTGTATAAGATTCTCATTTGAAAAAAATCCTATATTTTTAATTAAATCATCAGCAAATGATATCAAGACCATTAAAACTGATTAAAATATTTTTATAACCACTCTGCTTTGCAGGCAGATCTTCAACATTCTGCTTGCGTCATCAAAATGCGCCTTTACTTGTCATGACACTGAACTACGAATTTTGATTGGATAATAATATGTGAATTGCTGTTTCTGTTTACCATGTGATCGGGACTTGACGGAATCGAATGTTAATTAGTGTTTCATGTATTTTTTTTCAACTTTCTATTATTTTCCATGCAAATAATTGATCCGGTATATATTGTATTTTAGCTCATGTACATATTTTTTCTGTTTACATATCATGACAAACTGTTGCTTAAGGTGATGAAATCTTAGAAGTATTATTTTGCTCAGATGTTATCCAGGAACTTCTAGAAGTAAGACTTCTTTTGTTAATTCTTTAATGACCTTCATTAAAGGTGTAATTATCCTGGATAAAAGTTATTTGTTGATGAGAAAATCCGTTTCATTAATGCTTAGAATAAGCATGATTTTCTGTTTATGTTTAATCTTGTAATTTTTTAATATTAAATAAGTTTATTTACACTGCTTTAATTTTTATTAATGTGTCTAAAGCAAAAATTAATTTGTTGTTATGTATAGAAAATATGATCAAATCAATTGTGTGAAAGTTTCTGCTTCTAAAATGCATTATTTTTGTTATTAAAAATATTTCATTCTTTTTTTTAAGTCAGTTTTTAGGAAAACTTTAAGCTCTCTTTCAAATTTTTGAATCTTAAAATAATGTGTCTGCTTAAAGTCTTGTAAAGCTTTAACATAGTTTTTGCTGTATGAAAATTTGCTTAAAAAATTACAGAATTATCCTCTTGCACATTAAATTTGTAAGCGTCTTCTGTACTGTCTTGCATTTTTTTTTCAACACACTAATCAATATTCCAATAATTCAAATTCATAAAAACACACATCAGATGAAACAGTTTCTGGGATTTTTTTATTGGTTCTTCGTGATGTAATCTTTTTGAAACGTTCTTACAAAAAGGATATATATGATTTGCTTGCTATAACTGTCAGAAACTTTTCAATGACTTAGCAGACTCATTGTATTGTTTTAAATCTATAAGTATGTTATATATTTTCAATGTTTTAAAAAATATGTATGTATGATTTCAATTTTCTTCATTGTGTGATTATCATTTTCAATTCTAGTATGCTTCGTTAGGTTGTGTAAGGTCTTATAGTTATACAGTATCTGAATACTCCTTTTTATCAACAAAATAGTAATTAGTGAAACAGGAGCAAGAAGTAATGTATGATGTCCAAGTGAAAATGATATTTTTTAATCTAAATAAATTAGTTTTCTAATTATAAGTAAGAGATTTTGTATTCCTTCATTTGTAAAACTTCAAATTTTACAAAAAGTTTCAATTTATCTTGCAAATTCCTCAAAGAAACTCAGAGTATGATTAAGAGTGTACTAATGCTTTCTATTGATTCATATTGGTTTCAGTACATTTTCATTAAAAAAAATTGTTATTTATCTTTAATTTCAAAATGAGGAATTTTAAATGATTAATTAATTTTTAACAGAACCAAAGTATAAATTTAATCATTTCTCTACCATTTTTACATTTAATTATGCATGTACTTGAAAAATGATATGAAAAGTCGTAGAATAATTTCAAGGTATTGTCAATTTGTTTTGGATAGCTTTTCAAGCCTCTTAGTAATAAGTTTTTATAATGTCAGTTGATAAATAATTATAATTTAGAAACTTTTTAATCTTGAATTAATATATATCTATATATGTTTTTCATTTTTGTACCTAAACCCTTGAACTGCAATATATTTTCAGTCAGCACTTGCTCAAATAGATGATTTAATTTTTTTTTAAGTCTTAAAAAGAGTGACTAATATTAAAATTTGTGAATTTTTTTAATCAAAAAAATTATTTTTATAAAATTATCCTTGATATTTCTAACATGCACAGGTCATTGTTGTCTATTTCCTCAAGATAATTGATGATTCATGATGAACTGGAACTCATCACTTCAGTTCAAATGGTTAATAATTATTTAAGTGCTTTTTTTTATTTTATGTTGCAATTTTAGAGAGATTTATGTTTAAATACAGAATAAAAACTAAGTAGTATATAATAAAACTGTATTTATAAAAATTATAATTTTAAATTCTCTCATTCTAGAAATTTTAGAGTTTTAATAGTCTGTATGCTGAAAATGCACTTTATTACTCTCTTTTGTTCAGCTTATGAAGTATGCAAAAATTTTTAGGAGTATGAGTAAATAAAAGCTAAAATTTCGAATTAATGTATTTTTAAGATTAAAGTATATTACCAATTTGATGATGAAAAGTATTTTAATAAATTATATTATTGAATAAAATTTGTGATTTCAGTAATTTGTCATCTGTTGAGTAAAAAGTTAGTTTGTGTGTTTATTTAATCTTTTTCAATTGTTCTCAAGTATCTGATATATAAATCATGAAACAAGATGTAAGAATTTTGCCATCTCTCATCATTTGCCTGTCAATAAAATAAATTTTTCCCTTAGTAAGTAAAGTACTTACATTTCCATATTCATTTGACTTTAAAAGATCGTAATCAAGCTATTGTAATTCTTTATAGTTTTGTTGTTGATCTTCCTCTATTACATAATGCTTAATTTGTTTATAAATACAACTGTAAAATATTATATAATTTGACACTTGTTGCATATATTTTACTTATTATTATGTATATAATAAATAAAATATATTTTATTTTATTTTCATATATATTTTATTTTATCAATAGTAATAATTAATTGATATTTCTTTTTATTCAAAAAAGTTTATATTGGTACAGGTGAATATTTATCAATATGATGCATCAGTTTTACAGATTAGCAAATTTTGCTAGTCTTTAGTATCAGCAGTCATTTATACTTATCATGGGCAGTTTTACTAGTTTTGTGTGACTAAAATGGGGCAAAGTATTTGAAACATTCTACATTTTCAGTTTATAAACTGAAAAGCTAATGCTTTTTATTGAGATGACAGTTTATCAGAATTCACTAAACTTTATTTTTAATGTAGTAGTTTTAGTCGATGTAAAATGAATATCAGGGGATGTATAATTAATAAATGATTGGTTAATTTAATTATTCACATCAGAATTTAAAAATATTTTTTATCATAATGTAATTTATTATCTGCTACAGAACTTGCAGAATTTCATTTTCTGAATATCTTTTACTTCTATGATTATATGTCATTTTTAGTGACTTTTTTCTCACTGAAATTATCATTTATCTACTTATTCTTCCTGGCTTCTTCATTTTGTGCGTGTGTGAGAGAGAAAGAGAGAGAGAAATCAACATTTTGTCAAATTTCATGCTTTCAAGAAATTCTAATTGTTTTATTGAATTTTTTTCTTAGAATCTATTTATTGTATCAGGACAGTATTGATACGGCTGAAAGATGAATTATTTACGCAACTCTGCACATTATACATGGAGCACTACAGATGTATTAGGCAAAGGAGCAACTGGTTCAGTCTATCGAGGTGTGCACAAAGTAAGTTAAAAAATTATTTTGTTAAAAATTATTCTTTATGTAACTATTAAGTTAAAATTCCTTGTTTATGTTTTTTATAAAGCTTTAAAAAATTTAGTATACATGTGCAACAGATTGTATTCAAAATATCAAAAATATATAGTTTTCATATACATTTTCTAAAAACTGATTATTATTTTTTTTCCATTATTTTTCAAAGAAAACTGGTGAATCTGTCGCTGTGAAGACATTTAATCATACAAGTCATTTACGTCCTTTAGAAGTGCAAATGCGAGAATTTGAAGTTATGAAGAAATGTGCTCATGAAAACATTGTTAAAATGTTAGCTATAGAAGAAGAGGTATGTGATGTGAAAAAAAAAATCACAATATTTTTTTTCTATTCTATTAATATTTTGAATAAAGATATTATAGTTTCATTTGGTATATCTGAATGTTACATTTATTAGAATATCTTGAGAATCACTTTGAAAACTATGCTGTAAAACCTCTTTATAGCAATCACTCTCTTTTCCACAAGAATCAGCTGTTTAGAAATGCTTGTCACTCTGTGAGATTTTTTTTTTTTTTTTGGAAAAAAATTATTTAAGCAAGCATTAATTTGTTATTTCTGATTGAGTGATTTTTTTTTTGTCCAAAAAAGATTTGTAATCCTGCATGCGTGTGTCTTTTCTCAATATTCTGATATAATTTAGTCTATATACAAGGGTATATCTTGTTCCACATGTATAAAGAGGGATAATTTCTTATGCAACATATATGCAATATATATTGTTACGAACAAGTAGTTTTGGTTTCCCGCACTGATACAGTCATCGTAAGGAAGACAGATTGACAGTAATCTATATCGAATAGTGAATGGGTGTGACGTCAGAGGTCCCATGGCTTGGCGATCATTTGGCGACAAAATGGAAAATACCCGAAACATCAAGAATTTTCCCTATCCGTCTACTATTCAATATAGATTACTGTCAATCTGTCTTCCTTACAATGACAGTATTAGTGCAGGGAAGCAAAACTACTCATTCGTAACAATATGTATATATTTTGCACAAATCATGCTAACAAATCCATCTAATTAGCAAACATGCTATATGCTTTTGGTTTGATAGTAAACTTGAAATCAACAGATGCAAAACTGCATTTTTTAAAGCCAGCAATTAACTTGAGGCCTCTTGCCTTGGTTCAGAGGATAGATGTCAAGTTAATTGATTGACAAGACAGATTGGTCAAATCTGCTGTAATATCTTGATCTCAATAGATCAAAGAACACTCAGAATTTTTAGACACTTCTTTATTTTACAGCTCTATATATACACAAAGAACCACTCGTTCTTATCTATATTAAATAATTGCTATTTACACTACAACCGTCGAAGTTGAAGGGTTTTGCTTGAAGATCAGTTCTGCATTAAAGAGTAAGCACAACACCACTGGGAAATTATGCGTTGGTCAGTCGGTGATCATTTCAGGTGGCGCTCGAAATCTCCGGACTCGTGGGTGTCTCCCAGAAACTCTCCTCTTTCCAAAACACTCTGTGTATTTTATCTCAGCAACAGTTTCCACCTCCTCTTCCTCAGTGGCTACTGGTCCTCTCTTCTGGCCAACCATGTCAAGCAAAAAAGCCCTTTTCAAGGGTGTCAGTCTGTCGTCAGAAGGTAATTAAGGCGCCGAAAAATCTGGAACATGGGGTCCACTTACAGTAGGGAAATTCGGCATCCACATGTTTGGATGTTCCATTGTCTCTGAAAGCACTCTCACTGTCTTCTGAACGAGGAATTTCCACTTGTGTTCTTTCAGCTATAGATGCCTCAGGTCCCAAAAGGAGACCATCTGCAACATCTGTTTATCTCAAGGTGTCTAGCAAACACAAAGGCAACACAGCTGGCTCAAGTGTTTTATCAATAAAGGGGGACGGAGAATGTTACACTGCCCAATACACTAGCATCTTTTTTTCATGAGAATACACTTTACAATATGTATTTATTTCTGTATTGAATTTTCATTTTAGATTGAAAGCCAAAAGAAAGTCATAGTAATGGAACTTTGTGATGCTGGGAGCCTTTTCACTATTTTGGATGATCCTGAAAATAGCTATGGTTTGGAAGAGGAGGAATTCATGCGTGTATTGAAAGACTTGGGTATGCCTTAAAATTTAACTATGTAAAATTTAAAAATATTTTATTTTATGTATAAATTTTTAATCAACCAAATACTTTTATTAGCCTTATCTTTTTAGTAATTTTTTTTTCTTTTACTTTTATATAGCTGGAGGAATGAAATATTTAAGGGATAATAATATTATACACAGAGATCTAAAGCCTGGTAATATAATGAAATTTATTTCTGTTGATGGAAGGTATGTATCATTCAGTGGATTTAATATTTTACTTTTCTATTGGTTTCTTTTTAATTTGCTGGGTATTTCTAAGAAATTATCTGACAAACTTTAATAGTAAAGGAGGAATGCAAAAATAGGACGTTTTTACGACAAAACACAAGAGTTCCTGATGCGAAAGGGGGCTCTTTATCAATGAATTAAGTAAAGGAATCTGGTACAACATACAATGTGTGCAACACAAATTGTGTAGATTGCAAATGTGTAGTAGGGTAATATTATTATCATAGGGTTAAAAACTGAAAAGTAAATGTTTTTATTCTTGCTACTGGTTTGTTATGTTATTGTGAATTTGTTTTTTCTTAAATCTGGGTTGTACATTTTATGTATCCTTTTCTTTTATTAAATTCAATTAAATCTTTTATGTAACTATTTCTTAGTGTCTACCTCTGTAAAAAATTTTTAAGCTTAACATTTTGATATATATGTAATTCGTATAATTTTAGAAGTATTACATTCTTCTTTTCATTGTTCTATGAATTTTTATAATTTTTTATCTCTTATCTTAATACAGTTACACCTTACAGAAGAGCTGCAGTGTTTAAAACTGGTATACTTACAAAAATATTCATCATTGCTTAGTTCTGAAGTTAACCATTACTTGCAAAAACAAAGCTATTTTAGAATTTTATTAAAATCATGCCTAAAATTTTGCTGTTGATAATCAATAAACTGAAACTTGCTCACTTTAAAACATCAGTTAAATCATCTTATCATGATCATCAATATTGGAAATAGAACCAAGATGAAATATTAGTAGCAATAATGTAAACAAATTCAATATTTCAATAATGAAATATGCTTTCATATTATACGCTTATAATATCATTTAAATTAGTTTTAAAAAATTACATAACAATTAAATTGGTATAATTAAAAAGATATTTTATTTTCATTTTAAGAGAATATAAAATATATTTTTGTGCTATAATATTTTTGTAATTATTGCAGAAATATAATTTCTCTTAATTCTTTTGATATTCTGCAAATTTGTGAGAGTGTGTTTTGTTAGAGACAGATATCTGTGATCATCAAAAACTATTTAACTTATTATCAACATGTTGCAATCATATTGATAAAATCTCAGATTAAATCCTTATATTAATGCTTACAAAAAAATACAATTTTGGAATAGTTTGTTTGGGAATTAAATTCAAAAGATTAATTCTCAATGCATAAATAAAATAGGTCATTGTTATTAAACACATGTTATGCAAATCACTTATTATAATAATTTTGATTTTTTAAATATTAGAATATATGAAGTTAATTTTTCTTATTCATGTTTTAATACTTTAGTGTGTAATATTTTCAGATCAATATACAAATTAACTGACTTTGGTGCTGCGAGGGAATTAGAAGATGACCAACAATTTATGTCATTATATGGAACTGAAGAGTATTTGGTATGAGTTTTTATAAAGGGTACAATCTTAGTATTTACTACGTGTGATTTATTATGTATCCATGTATATGGGATTTAATCATGCATGCATAATATTATCTTCCAGGTTGTAATTAAAATTTTAGGTATTTTTATAGTACATTAATAAAAATATGTTTTGTATTTTTTTATAAAATCAATTCTTTGATTTAAGTATTTCTTGAAAGTAGACAAGTTGAAAGTGTCATCATTATGGTTTTCAAATTTTGTGATTTTCTGGTGTGAATGCTGCACGAATGGAAACTACAATTTTAAAAAAAAATATTTCTATTATGAATTATCATTTTTCCATGAACATTATGTTCTACAAATTGGTAATTATGCTATGTTCTAATTGTGTGATCTTTGAAATTTTTAACTTCATGCTTTATTTCAATTCCTTGAAATTGTTAATATTGCTGCAGTTGGTTACACAAATAATTGGTTAAACAAAAGGTGACTTCTGTGGCACTTAATGTATTTATTTTTCCTTATCTGCCATTGTACTGTGTTACTAGCATCCAACTTTTTAAAAATTTTATTCTAATTATTATTATTGTCTAATGAAGGTAAAAATGTTTAATATAAAATGTAGAAACTTTGCATCATTTATTCATTTAAAATTGTTTTATATGAATAAAATTGCATTATTTATAAAAATTAAAATTCTCTTATGTGTTCTTTTACTTGTAGATTCTTCATTTATACACTTAAAGAACATATTAAAAGTTATGAATATTTACAATTTTTATCAATTTCATTACTTCTGAATGGATTGGATCACATGATTCTTGACATCCCCCCCCTTTTGTAATGATACCATATAGCTCATATATTCAATAAGAATGATAATAATTGGTGCTTCATTATAAAAAATATTTGGATTTTTAAAAAAAGCAATCTTTATAAAAGACAATTCAAAATAGCTGATATTTTTATAATTAAATATGATTTATTTATTTGATATTTGTAATTCTACAAAATTAAGGCAGTTTTCCCTTCTTCTCTAACTTAAGCATCCTGACATGTATGAAAGAGCAGTTTTAAGACATCCTGCAAACAAGCCTTTCCGTGCTATAGTGGATTTGTGGAGCATTGGTGTAACTTTGTATCATGTTGCTACTGGCTCTCTACCTTTCCGGCCATATGGTGGAAGAAAAAATAGAGAAACCATGTAATTTTTTTCTTACTGCCATTTGTAAATAATTTATATATTATGCATACTTATATGTAGCATTTTTTGGAAATTATAATTTGAAATTTTATCCTGGGAAATTGAAAAGTCAATTAATCAAACAAAAGATCTGTATAGTTTTATAAAAAAATAGAATAAATGTGAACAACTGAATAAGGAAAGTGCAACACAATGTATATGAGCATTAGCCCATAACTGCATTAGCTAGAGTGTATCTCAGCCTTTTATGTTTGCAATTATGTTATCAATGACACATCTTTTGATGAAGATAAGACAATTATCTCCCCTGGTGGGAAATTTTGCAAAATAATATGATTTATAAATATATTTTTAAGAATAATTTTAATATCCCTTATCATATAAATCAAAATAAATTATTCAAAATTTTTTGCAGAATATTTTTAAAAAGTGAGTCCATATATTCTTTTTTTAATACCTGATGTAAGTTATCATGCCACCTTTCCTTAACAGTTCAATCAATATTCTGAACAAGTTTTGGGTAAATTTAAGTATAAAATTTCCAATCGGTTAAATTTAAAATTTATTTTAGAACTTTCTGTAATGTTTTGCTGAAATGCTTATGTTACTTATTAAAATTTTTGAATATCATATAAATGTATTTGTACTTGAATTTTCATTCCAGGCATTATATCATAACAACTAAAGCATCAGGTGTAATATCCGGTGTCCAACATAGTGAAAAGGGTCCTATAGAGTGGAGCAAAGAGTTACCCAAAACCTGTCTCTTAAATCAGTGAGAATATTATTACCATTTTCTTGTAATTGTATACTTAAGTTTAATCATAAAATGCTTCATATTTTTTGAAATTTTTATTTTCATTGTCTTAATGATTAATTGCTCTTTTGAAATACTAATTTTTCACGGGGGGGTTTTTTTTCATATTATTTTGGTATGTCCCAAACAGTATGTATATGCACTGAATGCTATTACATAACAATTAATTATCTACATCTAATTTTTCTAATTGTCATAAAAATAAATGCTCTATTTAACTTCACTTATAAAATAATTAATATTAAACACTCTTCAAGTAATCTTGTTAGAGAATTTTTTTACATATCTTAATTTTCTAAAAGTGTGACCAGAGTAAAGAAATAAGGATTTTAGTCCTCAGATTATTAATTTTACATATTTAGTGAATTGGTCTCAACACAATATTTCAAATCAAATTAACAATACAAAATCACTATATTTTTGCTAGTCATATTTCTTCTTCTTAACTTCTTGCTTCCTCTTCCCTACTTGATGTCTAATTTTCTTGCCAATCTGTAGCATCACCTTACAAATCTATTAGATTATTAAGTTGTGGTGAAATCATGATTAAAGTAAAGAGGAAGTTCCAATATCAAATGTTCATTGTACCTTATTTCCTTCTAGATTTCATTCAGAACATATTTTCATAACTTAAGTCCGTCTACAATTAACAAGTTGAAATACAATATGATTTAATACTAATTAATATGCATAGTGATATTTGAAATTACACTGCTTAAAGTATTGATAATGCTTATCAGTAATATGAATGTTTTCAACTAATGACAGAATTCTACATTTTTAATATTTAATTTAATTTAAAACTTAAATATATGATTTTTATTTCCATTTATGATAAATTTCAATTTATATAATGAATATTTGAAAACATCCTGCATATGAATTTTATATTATAGCATTTTAGTTTGTTTTGATATTTAGGCTAGCTTCAGTTTTGTTAATTTTTGTATTAATTTGAATTTTTTTCATCAGAGGCCTAAGAGATTTGGTCACTGTTCTTCTTGCTGGTATACTTGAGTGTAATGCCGAAAGAATGTGGACTTTTGAACAGTTTTTTGATTGTGCTACAGATATAATAACAAGAAAAGTGTTCCATGTCTTTTACATGAATGAAGGAAAAGAGATATGTTTATATATGCAGCCCAATAAAATGTGAGTAATTGTGAATAACAATCTGTTTTATGTTATTTAGGCTTTTGTGCCATTTTCCTTATAAATTATTTATATTCAGGAATGATATGGTAAAAAATAATGAAATTCCCAAGAATAATTTATAAAAATTTGTGTAAAACTATAATACTTAATCAAGATATAAAGAAAATATCTTTTTTTACATTATTCAGATGTTAGCTCTTATAGTTTTAGTTTTCTAACTTACTTGCAGAATTATTTATATATTTTTTAAATATATAAGCAAAACTGATAAAAATTTTATTAAAAAGAAATTTTTGATTACTCAAAAATGTTAAATACCTTGTTTTTGATGTATCAGAAATTGCATGTCCAATTTGCCATTCTTTCATATTTTTGTTCAGTTTAAAAAAGAAGAAAAATGTCATGATTTATTATAAAATTTATGGAAACTTACAAGACACCATATTGTATATCTTATTTTACATGTAATATTTACATTTTATTATAGTACATCATTTCTGACATTAAATTTAGATAGTAAAATATTACTGAAAGAAATGAACTATTCTTTGTAAACTGTCTTTTGTAATACAGAAAGTATGGTAATTACTTTTACCAATCTCTATTCATCCTATAGATAATTGTTTACACAAGTAACATTGCAAAAACAATTCATATCTATAAATAAATTTATAAAATTTAGCTACATTTTGGATTATAAAAAAATAATTTGATGTATAAAATAATTCATCAATGAGCAATCCAATGGAACAAAATATTAAGCTTGTAATAATTGTAATGTTAATAATAAAATTAAATTTTTTTATGTAGGAAATCAAATATTAAAAAAATAATAAGTTAATTTAATTAATTAATAATTAATCTTTGTACTAAACACAGAAACTTTCAAATTTTTTTGTCTGCACAGACTGAAATAGTCAAAGATATAATTGGTCAAGTGAATAAAAATTTTCCTAAAATTCCTTTGTGTTTATTATTATTATTTTAATTTGAAAGAAAAGGGAAAATAGTGGAGCTAAATTTGAACTGGTAGAAAGTGTTCCTTAAGTTTTAAAAAAGAATTTAAGATTCATGATTCTAATACATCCAAATTATGTTGCTGTAAGGAATATGCTGCTTTAAATCAAATTTAAAATTAAACCTTTTGCATTTCTTTTATTATTTTTGTTTGATTTATTTTTACAGAGAGAAGAAGATTAGAAAATTTTATCAAGGGTAGATTATTTATATTTTAATTATTTTTTTATTTATCATTCTTTTTTTTTTTTTTTAGGTTACAGGATTTAAAAGAACAGATAACTCTTCAAACCAATGTACCTTGTGCAAATCAACTATTACTATTTAATAAAGCCCTTCTCACGTCACATGTTCATCCTTCAACTGAAATTTCTGCATATCCTACTACAAGCCATACAAATCCTATCGTGTTAGTCCATACAGAAAACACTGATGTCAAGGATTTGACTCGGTTAAGTGCTTTATCTGCTTGTTTTCCAAATTTCCCTCTTACCATAAACCTCTCTGATGATGCAGCTTTAGCTAAAACCTGCTGTAGTGTTGCACATGCTGTGAAGAGGATAATTGTCAAGTTAGTGAGATCTAGAGATCATCTTCTGAAAATTCCTGAAATATTGTTGTGAGTATTATTTCTAGTTCCCTTAAAATGTAATTAATTTTACTGTTTTTATGTATATTTAAGAACCATTATATATAAAAAAGGCTTGAGTGTCAGTCTAAAAAGAAAATTCATAAAACTTGGTATGGTTCTTCATAAGTAATGGCATTTGTTTATTTGTAAGGTCCCTTTGTATTATATGAAGGTAATCTAGTTCTGTTATGCATAAGATGCTTTAGTACTTTGTACTGATAGGCATTTTGATTTCTGCTAAATACTTTCTTCAAATTTTGTTCACATATACTATATAATATAAATGTTTTGTTACAGTTATAAAAACAAATAGCTTTAAAAGTGAAAAATTATATATTGCATAAAAAAGCATTTTTCTATCTTTAGTTTTACTTATTGAATAAAATATTGTAGATATTTTAAATAATTTTATTTTCCCTCTCAGTTGCTACTGTCATTGTTATATTAAATCTTCAATTATTCTTCAAAGAAGTATCTATTAGATTTAGAAACCTCATTTTAGTTGATATTATTGTTATAATTAAAATTGAAGTTACAGATAATTGCAGGATTTTGATTATTCTAATATTTTATTTAAGTGTTTTTAACATTAAAAATAATGTATTTTTAATGTGTGTTGGCATTCTACTTGGCATCAGTACTGATAATATTTTTTAATTTCTTGCATATATCATTTACACCATATAACAATCGATAACTAATTAAATATATGATAACAATTTATGTTTTTTATGCTGAAAAATTTTTTAATTTTTCATGCAAATTCAAAAGCATTTGCAAGGTTTTAGTAAATATTCCCAGTTAATTAAATAATTTTTGTATTATTTAATTAATTAATATTTATTATTAATTTAATTAAAAGATAGACTTTAAAATATTTTTGCCTCTAGTTATGTTGACTATGTTAGTTAATAAAGCATGTTTTATGTAAGCATTGCTCTCTAATTGGGATATATGCGATGAACCATGGGAACAATTAGAATAATACTGATTATTAAAACTAATTGATTCTTCAGTAATAAATTATTTTAGACTATATTTATTCATGTTATTAGGAAATCTATATCAATTTGTATTTAATAAGATGAACTAAAAATGGTAAGATGAATTAATAAAAATTGTTAGCTGTTATATCTTGAAAACTTAGTTCTTTTAATCATTATTATTATCTTGGAATTTTTATTAAAGTCGATATGCGTTTTGAGCAATTACATTAGTTAATAGATACATGTATGAATATCTATAAATTAATTCATTCTTGTTATTTTATGATCAACAACTTTCATGAGATGAAAAATATTATCTTGAGTACATCCTTATTATCTAAATGCTGTCTTTTTATTTATTTTAAATGAATCATAGCCAACTTAATATTTAATCAAGGTCAAAATTAAAAGCTGCCAAGGTCAATCTTTCATTTAAGCCCAAAAATAATTATTTTATTAAAATTTATTATTTTATTTACAAACATTCTTTAACCGTTTTTAGATCTCATTTGCTACAACTGTCATATCCCTGAGTATTAATATATATTTATGAAATTCATTTTAAATGTGAGTAAATCAAATTTAATATTAAAATAATATTTTTAAAGTGGATTTTAATAAATCATTATATATTCCAAAATTATTGGAAGGTTTTTTTTTTATTAATCCCTTGTCTAATGTTTTTTTTTTTTTTTTTTTTTTTTTTTCCTTTTAGATCTTTGGCAGTGGAGAATATTACCAAGTTGTGTACAAATTGTGATGTATTAAAACAAAAGGCTGATGACGTTTATCATATGTGTGATCAGATGGAGAGAAAGTAATTTTCTATTAATATATTTGAAAGAAAATACTGTTGAATTATTGTATTATAATGGCATTAGTTAGTTTTGAAATTTTAAAATACTGAAACTGTCTTAAATGAAATTCCAACAATTTATTGTAGATGGCAATGTATTAAAATTTGTATGCTATAAACGGTTTAGAATGTCACTATTGTATGTATAATTTGACATTTCTCTATAATTTAAAGTGATACAATGATAGTGTCTGCACATGTTATCTCTTATTCTTTCTGCTTCTGATTGTAAGGATAGATATGATTGGGACAGATGACATACATATATAATATTGATATATATATATATTATATTGATTAATTCAATGTCAATTTTTTTTTAACATTTTGATTAGATGTCATGAACAAGCAACTTATGCTATTAATTTTCTGAAGTTCCTTTGTTAAGGCGTACCCAAAATTTCAGAATTTTTGGATGAATAGTTACGGTTGTATGTAGCTCTGAATAGGGTAAATTTAATTTGGAACACCCTGTATTTGGGAGTTATGCTCCTCCATAGCCATATGGAATAAAACATTCACATAACAGTACATAACATACATGTCTTAGACCAGAATATCAATAGAAAATGGGAACAGAATTTCGTAATTCTTAATGCCTCATGAGTTCTGTATAGCCATCATTCATCTACTATGCTTAATAACAAAATATCAGAATTTTCAGATGAATAGTTATGGTGATATGTAGTTTTGAGTAGGGTAACTTTAATTTGGGACACCCTGTACATATGCTTTGTGCATAAACTGATCACTAAGCCATGCTGCAGACTTATATTTGTAAGGAATAAAATGTATTTTTTTTAAATTGATTTCTGAGGATTTTTTCTTATGCTTTATTGGAATTCAATGAGTATAGAGAGTGTACAATATAAATTAGTGAATATGTGGAAGTAGCTTAAATTACATTGCAATTGTTTTAATTAATGCTTCTATATGACTAATTATATATTTATATTGACCCTGGAGAAGCTTACTTATCGTATAAATAAGGAAATTTGATGTGTGGAGAATTTTTTAATTTTTGATAGTTGCTCAATTCATTTATCTTTTGATATTTGATTACTGTAATTATATGTTATCTATAATTATGAATTTATTTTTATTGACTCAAGTTCAAAACTAAAAATTGTTTTTATTCTTAAAATTTTTTGTTAAATGCATTCTTGTATTGTATTAATCATATTTGTTTGGTAGTGCTTCAATCAAAACAGCAATGACAAATTTGAAAATTGTCCTTATTTTAAAATTATGAATTTTTATTGTGGTACAATTAGCTTAGATTCAGTAAAGATGCAGTATTTAAGAGACAATAAATAATAATCAGTGCATTTTAATTTTATTTACAAGTAATTGCTCTTACAAATTTCATTTTAAAGTAGGAATACTTCATCGTTTTATATAATATAACATAATGTAGTACTTGCTTTTGTATTTTGTATTATAAGAAAAGCATATTTATGAACATTTCAAGCAATTAAAATATTTTTGGTGAACAGGGCATTTTTTCTATAACTTTTTTTTTCCTGTTTTTTCCAAATGAAAACTGGGAGATCAAATTCAATATTTGATCATTTTTATCAAATTGAACTTTTAGACAAATGAAAAAGAAGTTGAAACCAAAAAAAGTTGATGTCTAATTAGCAATCATTTAAATTAAGTATTTGAAAGAATATGTTATATTATGGGAAAGATTATTTTGTTGATTATGATTAGATTTTTGTGAAGTGAATTAAATTTGTTTTGGCTTATAACTTATTTACTATTTATTTTTTCATAGTTTCACATTGGTGTCAGAATTTTTATCATTTTGGCCTAATAAGAGTGACTATGAAAGTGAATTTCAAAAACTGTCTCTTCTTGTGTCTGAAAAAAAACAGTTAAAAGAACAAGTAAGTGTATTTCTTTCTCTTTTTTTTCTTTTCTTTTCTCAATCTTTACAGTTCTCATTTTTCTTTGTTCCATAGTTTTCTAATCTACCTGATTTATGAAATTATTTCTGTTTTTAAAGGTAAAGCAAAAAGTCATGCCTCTTTACTCTGCCATTCATATTTTGAAACAGAAAGTGCTTGTATCAATGCACTTGCAAACAGAATGGGAGCAAGCAGCATCTGAATGTACAGATCTTGTTGGATGGTAAAAAGCATGCATTTTTTTTTAACTCAAAAGACTTTTGATTTATTTATGCATTTCAGTTTGCTTTTAAATGCAAAAAGTGAAAACTAATTTTTCAAAGATTATTCAATCAATTGAAGAATTTTCTTCTTGGTTTCAATTTCACAAATTAACTGGTTTAGAGAAATACTTATTAGAAATAATGATTATTTACTTACTTGCATTTATATTATATAAAATAAACAAATTTTCTTACCAGTTCTGTATGGAATTAATTATTTGATTCCTTTTGACTAATAATTATTTAATCCTATATTTTCCAGTGAACAATGACTAAAATGCTATCTATTATTTTACCTTTTTTCTATTAATAGATAATATTAGTAATTGTTTTATGAAGTTACTATAAATTTGATTTATAGATTTTAGTAAAGATATTTTAATTGAATTGTCTTTAGACTTTTACTTGCATTGTAAGATTTAATTATTTAAAATTCTGTAACTTGGTTGAAAAGCATAAAAAATTTTATTGAAATCAATAAAGAAAAATACTTTTACTTAATACTGCTACATGAACTGTCAAAATAAATATCTTTATTCTGTAAAAACAATATATGTACTGGTGATAAAAATCTACAAAACATAACATACAGTTAGAAAAAATTATTTTGATTCTTCAGCTGTTTCAAATTTGAGGTGAATAATTTTAAAAATCTGCTATATGAAGAAAATCCCTTTCTATAATTATTTAGACCATGTTTTCGAAATACAATGTTAAATATTTTAAAAAGTGGCCTAAAATTTGTGCTTAATTGATTTTTGACAATTGATTTTTATGATGCAGATGAAAATTTGTGGTGTAAAATTTATTTTTGATCAAATTATTTTTGAAAATTGATTTTTACAATTTAGATGAAAATTTCTTCAATCCTTAATTGCTTTTGAAGTTTAATGAAATGCTATATAAATATTTTTGTGTATGCCTGTAATTCTTTTTAATTCTTGTCATGCTAAAATTTTCTCTCCTTTTCAGTGTTGAAACTGCTGATACTTACGTGAAAACCATTCGAGGTAGCTGGCAGTCATTTGTGAGGGATAAAAATTCTAGAGGTTTGTTTTGAATGTATACATTAAATACATTTTATTTTCTTTCATTTGTTTTATTTTTCCTTTAGCTTAAAAAATCAAAACAATTTACTTCTATTTGAAATAATTAGCTTGAAAGTTATTGTACTTTCATCATCATTATTATTAGTATTTACTGCATGTGGATAATTTAATCCACTTTCATTAACTTTATATTATTATTATTATTTTAGCTCTGTCAAATCATGATGAAAAATTTCACAATCTAGAAAAGTAAGTAAAATATCAGACTTGTTGTGCTTCGAAATTGCTGTAAGAATAAATTCCATGAATAAATATTTTAATCAAATAATAAAACAAAAATACGTTAATTATATTTTTTAATTATTTGCAGAGTTAAAATACAGCATACCAGCAAAAAATTAGAATCTCTCTTACAAGATAGATGTTCAAAATCTTGTATTCAAGCATCAAATAAATTAGATGAATGGTATAGGTATGTAAAGTTTTTTTGTTCTGATTGTAATGTAGCAAAGGGTTTTATTTTATTTTAATGCATGTATTTAAAACTATAAATATAATTATATACAATATACTATGTTTACTAATTTCACTTAAATTATCTTAATGACAAAAAATGTTTTTTTTTTTTTTTTTTTTTAAATTTTCAATTTTTTTATTTACATTAAAAAAAAACTTTTCAGTACTATTTGTTTTTATAATTATGTTCTTTAGAAATTCAGTCAAATATCTTAATATTTACTGTTCTAGTATTGATATAGAATCTCTATAAGAAAAATTATTATATTTCCATTAGTAAATTTGCTTTTGTATATTAATTTAAATTTCTGTGTATTAAAAGTAAAAAAATTATTCAGAATGGTATTATATTCTAGTTTAATATCAATAGTAAAGATAATATTGAATTTCAGCAGTTTTTTTTACATGGGTTGGAATTTAATTGTGACTGAATAGCCACCCAACCTCTTCAGTCCATATTAAATTATTGCTTTGAATATAAATCCAAAAATAAAACTATCAATGAAGATGAATTCACTTAAAAATCATATAAAAGAAAATATTCCAGACTAGCTGATGCTGAAATAAATACTCTTTTTAATTGACTTCAGTCAAAAAAATTATTGTTTAAAGCATATCCAGAGAAAAAAATTTAGTTTTCTTTTTTTATATAAGAAAATATGTTTTTCTCAGTGCATTGCTACCAGTTTGCAAATTTTTTATATCTTCAACATTTTATAGCAGATTTATTTGATAGTTAATTTTTTTTCTTTAAATTTTTCTCTATAAAATTTGTTAGGCATAATTATTTAAAGTGCAAATGATAAACATTTGTAATATATATTTTTGTATATTGAAATTTTTACATAAGAGCTTTTTTTCCCCTTTTACATTTCATATATTTAGATTTGAATGGATATTAATGCAATTAAAATTTGCATGTTAGAATTTTATTTAAATTTTCATAAATGATTTTTGGTACTTTATTTTATCATTTACATTATTTTTATGTTTCAAAATCTATGTTTTTGTTTTTTTTAGTGGAATGCAAGCTACAATGGTTCAGTGCCAGTGTCTTAAAGAAGACTTATCAATTGCCTCTACACACCTTAAAAATTATGCATCTGCTTTACAAGAGGTATTTTTTCTGTTAAAAAATTAAAATGTCTTCTAGGATATTATTTTTATTAGTACAAAACAAGTGAATTCATTTGATGTTTAAATAGTACTTTGTTTTCTGCTTAATCTTTTCATATGTTTGTTCATAGTAAAAAATTAATCATGGCATTTATGTACTTTTAGGCAGAATGTCAAGCATTTGAAATCAGTAAACAAATCATCTCTAACTTGAAGTCAGTGGAAGGCCCTGAACCTAGTTTAAAACATCAAAATTATTTATCGACACCTATTTTAGAGCCTGAATTACCAAAAGTACAAAATGGTAGAGTTCCTCAAAAGCTTAAATGCTCTTCAGATACAAGTTTAATTTATCTGTAAGTAAAATTTCATTCACAAATATTGTTAAATACCCATGTAATGATATGTTTTAATCAAATTTAAATCTTAATTATTTTCATGGTTTTGCTTTATTATTATTTTAAATTTGACTATATTACTAATCTTTCTAATTTTCTATTATTTCATGATCTACATCCCAATTTTTTATTTAATTTTATTTCTAAATAAAGAAGTCAGGCTCAGAATTCAAACTTGGCTCTAAGAAATTGTTGAGTCTAAATTCTCATAGTACTAGAGAAATGATACCACTTCCAATGTCTTTCGAACATATTCCATAACTGATTCCTGTCCTTAATAGACAGATGTCAATGGAATCTTTAAAAGAATCTCTTTAGCAATGGCAGTAAGGGGAACTTTTCATTCACAAATTTTACCTTGTTTTTATTTAATTTTTAGTATTTCATTTTATTCTCATGCGATATATGCTATTTTCTTTTTAGTTATGTCTATAACCAAAAACTCTTTTAAATCTTCAAAAATATTTGTCATTTCTCCTTTTTTTCAGTGAAATTTATTTCAAAAGTAAAATCATACAGCAGGTAGAAGATTGTTTCTTACAAAACAAATAACTATTTGAACTACTCAAGATTCAAAATAAAATGTTTTAGTAACAGTTTTCCTATAACTATAGCTTTCTGTGATGACAGTATTTATAATTGGTAAAAGAAGCAGTCTTTTTTAGAAACATCAGTTCTCCAGTTTTGCCTTTCAAATAATTTTGAAAAACACTAATATTACTTTAAAATCAAAAGGAACAATAAATTTTGTAGTCACAGTTTCAGGAATAAGATGTCCTGCAACAATTTAGTTTTAATTAGATTCCAGTTGCATTGGGTAATTTTTTATTCATTGTGTCTGAGCAAGGTCATGAGAATTATTCTTCCTAATTGTTATATTAATAATTCTATTTTTTTTTTCTCTCAGCAGAAGAAAAAAAAAAACACTTTAAAATGAAGAATAGTTGTAGAAGACTCAATAAATGTATTGGTAATATTCCAAAATCTTGAAGGAGCATACTCTAACTTTAACAAATGCACAATACTTAATATCTACTATATAGTCAAACAGCAATTATATATAGTGAAACTGAAATGAACAATTTTGTTGTTGTCTCTAAATAAACTATAGTCAGTATCTATTTTAATCAAATATATATTCTGTAACTCAATTTTTTTTAATTCTGGGTTTTTATTCTGGCTGACTAAGTAAGCAACTTTCGCTATGGATAAATATAGAAACTTTTAATGTTACCAACAAGATTTATACTTCAGCATTCAGGATGCCTTTAGAAAAATATGTCAAGTTGTCCATTTCCTTCTGAGCTTTTTCCATTCTACATTTATTATCTTGCTAACATTGATTTAAAAATGTTTTTATTATTTTAAAATAGATAGTGTTTTAAATATTTTAAAGTGTATTTAAATGATACTAAAATTATAATAAAAAATTTTTGAATTATGTTTTAAAAATTAACATATCTAAATTAGTTTTGATATTTTATTTAAAGAAACAAGATTTGGGTTATGAATATAAATGAAGCTTCTTTTGCATCGCTTGCATTTAAGATTTTTTATGTTTTTATTAAGTTTTACATAAATTACTGTTCTATTACACTATTAATAGGTTACAAAGTTTAAAACAAGAGCATTCGAGTTTGCGGGAAACAGCAGAAGAAAACAATGCTCTAATTGAAAAGTAAGTAATGATATGATTACTCATTTTTGTTGATATGTCAGTGGTTACATTAGTGAATGTAAATTACAAATACTTCTAAATCATTCACGGATATTATTATTGCTTTTAATTGATCTTTTTAATTATGTTTAAAAAGCAATTCTATTATATGTTTATTATTTTTTAAATGATTATTCTGCATTAAACAGTCAATGTCACCTGATTTAACACTGAGAATTGTCTACATTTTTTTTTTTTTTTTTTTTTTTTTCATATTCTAGCTTATAATTCTTTTACATTTATCCCTCTTTCTAAATGCTCAGAAGCCTTTATTTAAAAAAAGTAACAAAGAACACAATTATATAATTTAGCCATTTAATAAGTTTCAGACCTTATTATAAATATTAATGCATATTACTCAATTTTTAATTTGTTTAGCTTGCGTGATCACCATTAGTAGCCAGTTTTCCAGTTAGTCAGCTGACTTGAACTAATTTGAGAAGTGGTTGCAAGCAGATAAATATTTTTTAAAAATTATTTTTCTAGTTGAAGAGAGAGAGAAAAAGGAATTATAAAATATTAGAACTCATCATCAAGTATAATTGTCAGGGTCTTATGCATCTCATTATGTTGTTTTGTTTTTATGATATTTATAAAACCAATTGTTCAATAATATTACAGGAAAAACGCGATTGTTAAGCTGCTTAGAATCGTAATGGATAAATAAAAACATATGCATATTCACAAACGAAATAATATGCAAAATTGTGACCTGAAATAAATCATTAATAAGGTAGAAATGAATTAATAGTGAAAACTATATTTACTACTTTATTAAAAGAAGGGTCACTTAAAGATACAAAATACCTAAATTTGCTACTGATCAAAGTTATAATCTAATTTGATATTTTATAACAATTTTAAATTTCTCCATCATTTCAGGATCTCTGAAGTTCTAACTAACATGAAGACAGAATGTAAGCTGAATAACAATCATCTGAGATCATCAGTAAAATCATGAATACCAAATTTTTGGTGCATTTAACAAAACTAGTGTATTAGAAATATTTTTTTATGGTGAAAGATATTCATATTTGTAACCATTTGATGAACTGTACTTGTAAGGTTATTTTTTTGTTTTTCTGTCCATTCACTATTTTTATAGTTTTTTTTTTTATTATTATTATTTAAGAAATTATGTTAAATTTTCTTTGTTATATTTTGTTTGAAAAGTAAATCCATTATTGTTTAGACTTAATGAAATGAGTAAAAATCAACATCTAAACAAGTAAAATTGATGAAATCATTTTACCTTTTCTATATAAGATTTTTTTTTAAATTGTTAAAAAATAATTGGAAGATATTTCTCCTTAATTCTAAAATTCAGTTTTAAGTATCATATATAGCTATTCTTTTGTTGCATATAAAAATTTGCACAAATGAATGCGTGACTTTTTTAAATATTTAAATGGCTTCAATTCTATTTTTACAAATTTGTAACCATTTGGAATGTTCATTTAATTAATAAATGAACATTCCATATTAAATTACAGTATTATTTAATATAATTTAAATTTTTTTTTCTTACTACATGATCTAATTATGTGATATATATGAATGTTGAAAAAATTCTTTCAAATTGTGAACCATTATAGTGTCCCCTCCACTCTAAGAGTGTCTGAAGTCCTACCGAAGTTTTAGTATTTTCTTTTAGAGTTATTTATAATGATGGAATAAAATTCTTGCATATTATTATTTTGAAAACACTTACTACAAATTTTCATTGATTTAATTTATTAATTATAATTAATTTTGTGTAACAACTTTAATTACCATTAAGTAATTTAAAATACATCTTCCAAAAATGATTCTTATATCTTATACTTTCTTTTTAGTGCAGCATTCAATCTGTTATTTAAACTATTATTTCAAATGCTTAAGAATCAAATTGTTTATCTCACTGCTTTCTTTATGGCATTTTTTTTTTCATAGCTTGTATGCAAAATTTATACTATTTTAGTGAGTAACTTGTAATTCTGCTGTTCATAATGTGATATTAATGTAAAGTTAGATTTTGTCCTTTGATAATGAAATTAAACTTAAGGCATTTTTCAAAAGCAACATTTAGGAAATTTGATTAATTCAGCATGTATAATCTTTTTTTGTGTGCAGTTTGCATCTCGATTTTAGAGGTGTATAATGCTTTGTCCTGCACTGAAATAGGATTACTACACAATTAAAGATATTTTTCCTTTACTCAGAGATAGAGAACATTTATGTTCCATATCAGTAATTTGGTAAATTACATGCTTTTACAAGCACAAAGTCTACTTTTTCTGCATAAATCAGGCATATTCAAACTACTCTGTTGTAAAATTTAATAAAAGAGGGATAATACTCTGTAATTGAGATATATGGAATATAATGCTACTAATACACCACACTACCTGTAATTACACTGCTTCAATATTTATTTGTTTAGCAGTTTCCAAATACAAATTTCATACTGGTGCATGTCTATATAATTGCTAAACTATTCTCATTTTAATAAACAATTGATTCAGGAAATTTTCTCAAATATAAGCTTATTTAAAGTATTTAATTCAGTATATTCAATCTGTGATGATACTTTTTATTTATTTTGATTCTGTTGTAACTTCATGCAAATATATTTTTTTTTAATATTGTTAAAATTCCTTTATGTATCATGTAAACTAATGCCTGTATGGAATATTCATAATTTCATCATGCCTCATAAAAAGACAAATTTCAGCAAGTAATACAAGTTAATGGTATTGCTGTTTCAAGAATTATATTTTACTTTTTTAATAAATGGCTAACAATCTTAAATACAAGAAAAATTTATTAGTTGCTTTCAATATAAGAAATAAGTTTTCATTAAAACTTTATAAATGAGGATATAAATAATATTTAGATTATTTCTTATTTTTGATATGTTAATTTTATTACTATGATTTTAGTTTTTACCTTTCCTTACAAATTAATAAATATAAATAACTCTTCATTTATATTTTTATTGAAGATAATTTTAATATTAGTGTTAGCACTTTTAAAATGAAAAAATGTTTTGGACTACTTTGTTTTGTTTAGATGTAAATATGTGTTGTGTAAATATTGTAAATTTTTTATTGATAAATACTTTAAAATATAGTTTTTTATAAAGACTTTTTAAAAAAAATATTCAAACCATGAAAAAAAAATTGCAGTCTTAAATAAAATGTGGAGGCATATTCCAAGTATATTTTTCACTTTGATTGTAATGTTAAGGCAAAATGTACTGTTTCTTGTATTTATATTTGCCATATTTTTGTATCAGATATTGGACATTAAATTTGTACTAATGTCTCTTTTACTTAATTTTGTGTTTTTGTACATGTATCTCCAATTATTTAATATCTTTTAATCATATTTTAATGTCTATTTATTACTTAATATCTGTTACATATAACTATTCAGTGCACCTCAATTATAACTAAATTTGATTTATTGTAATTGATAAATAAGAGTGAATTATTATCCACTCAATTTTTTTTATATTCTAACAAAATTATTAGGACCGGTCTTCTCAAAAGGTTTCCACATATTTTCAGTTCAAAATGTTAGCTTCCCCCTGTCAATGCCACAAATGCTCAGATGTTTATTTTCAGAATATCACATGTGAGAATTTTGTTGTTTGTTGTATTAAGAAAATTGAGCCTGCATATTTTACAACTTTTTACTGATCATTTTGAAAGCAAAATTTGATATAGAATTGTTTTTAGTAAAAAGATCACTGTAAATTTCATTTATTTAAGTTGCTGCAATTTTGAGATATTGCCTTTAAATAAATGTGAAGTTATAGACTAACTAATAGTCAACTCTTTAAATTTGAGTAGAATTTGCAGTTTAGGGTTTAAAACAGAGTATCAAGTGGATTATTGCTTTTGTATTCTTGTTATGTTCTTCTATGGACAGCTAGACTTCTTGTAAATGGATTACATACAAAATTCGAAAGAAATTTACAAATTTAATATCCAAACCCCATACCCAACTTTATCCATGTAGCTCAAAACAGTTTTAAGTTACGTTGACAAACAGACACTCATAGATTTATAATTCTCAAAACATGCACTGCTTGGGGGTTACAAAGTGCCCAAGTATATCACTAGGTATACTCTTCTTTAAACTGGACAACTATTATTTTAATTATTTAACTCCATTGCAAAATATGGATCATTGATGTTTTAAATTTATCGAAATATCACAATTACTTTTAAATGCATTATGAGATAATTAAGACTGCTTATTTTGGCTTCTGAAAATATTGTAATAAGATGTGGCTTAAAATAATCTGCTATCGCTTCCATTGACTTTCAATTTTATTACAAAATAATATTTAATACATAACAATATATTTACAGAATATTGCACTGTAAAAAACAATTGATGAACTTGTCTATTCTGTATCATTTCTTTCCCCATTTGAAGGAGGCTCCCACGCCGTATTGAGGCTTAGACTTAAATGTGTGTCCGTCCATTCTTGCATATCCTCGTCCATAACTGGCCCCAACATCCAGGCTCATATCTTTCTTTTTACTTTGCCATACCCTAGTTCCAACACCTGCATTGAATCCAGCTTGGAAATTCCGATGATTTTTTCCTCCACCTCCACCTTGTAAACTAAACTGAGGCTGAAAAAATAATTATTAAATTGTCGAAAAATGTTCATAATGATTGAATTTTTTTTATTAAATATGTCCATCTATTAATGGTGGATTTTAAAAAAGAAGAAAGAAAAATGCCTGTTGTATTTTTTGTTACATTTTTTGCTTAGTTATTTGTTTATATCCAAGTTAGGATTCTTTATCTCCTCCAAACCATATGTGTTAACTATTTTCAGCAAGTGAATGTTTTGCGTTTTTCATAAAAATAGACCTATTGACCATTAGTTTTAACTATCATTCTTGTTTTATTTTATCATCATTATTCAATGGAAGTTAGGTTTTTTAATATATTATTTAATACATTATTTTCGACGACTTAAAAAATTAGTATCAATTTCTTGCTAAATACAACAAAATCATGGCACCGTCTGGAAACTCGCCCCAAGTTTGCCATTCTGGATGTCTGCAATAAATAATAAAGGGGTTTTTAAGTTCTAATAAAAATTTATATATTAGTATTAAATCATCATACATTATATCACTATTAAAAAATTAATTTATCTGGCGTATTTTTTTTCTAGTTTTTGTGGTATTGCAAATTCAATTTTCATTCATCTTTAAAACTACACAGATATTAAATAAAATTCTTCTGAAGCTTTCACAATCGAAAGAAAAGCTTACGATTGAATATTTAACGAAGCAATGGAAATGATTTGAAGTTTATGTAAGCAACAATGTAATCTAATATTAAACATTTGACCAAAAATTATTTTTTAAAAAATCATCAAAATTTAATTTTATATATATATATATATATATAACTGCTGAATTGATATTATTAAAAAATATTTTGAAATGACATAAAAATTATTTTTGTACAGTAATACTTTGGATTATTATCATGCAAACAATCCAATTTAATTTTTAATTAAGTAAAATTGGAAAAAAAAATATTTAAAGGTGCATATTTTCACAATTCAGGATATCCGTATGAGAAATTTAGTTACTATAAAGCAAACAGTCAAGTTTGTGAAGTTCCATTATGCATTCCGCTACATTATCAGTAGAGATTAGTGTAATTTATATTAAAAGTAAGAAACTGAAACTACAGAGCAGCAAGAGGAATGAATTATTTTTATAGTCTTGAAATTTAACTGCTACGATGGATGGAACGAGTGTAAAGCTATTAAAATGAGACAGCTTTGATATCTACTGAAGTCAATTCTTTAATATATATTTGGGAAAAAGGGATATTTAAACGTTAACTTAAGAAAGAGGTATTCTTTTGAAAGAAAGTACAATCAATAATGCCGCCACAACAATTGTTCACAAAAGGCGTCGTTCTACTGATAATAAAGAGCGGTATGTGCTGACGTTCTACAAATCAAATTCTTTCTGAATTTTTGGCAATTTTTTTTAAGTATATATATATTTTTAATTTGAATAATAGGTTACATTATTTCTTGGAAATTCAGTCTATTTTCACATTTCATTAAATATTTAATAACATGATTTTCATCCTTAGTTGAAAATTAAAAAGTGGGATTTTTTTTACATTCGTGTTACTTACAAGACAAAAAAATGAAGTAACATTTCCGCAAAAGTTGAAAAAGAGATGAACCAATAATTACGCTTTGGTGTCATGGAAGTTGACTCTGTTAAAATTGTTCGAAATGAACACAGCAGGTCTATACAATGAATAAAGCAGGTACTGCTTTGATTTCTATTACAAGTTCATCTTCAAAAATATTGAGAGATTCGTGAATATTAAATTATGTATCAGAAATTTAATTGAAAATTTTAAAAAATCGAAAATTTCCGGCGAATTTATTTCCTGAAGGAACTTTTTTTTTAACGCTTAATTTTGTTTGCCAAGCCTTTACCGGCGGGTAGACGAAAAAAATGCTTCAAAAGGTTTGAAAATAGGTGAAGCAATTTTCTGTTTCGTAGTCAAAATCTCTGTTTCAAGGGGATATTTGAGATTCCATCAAGCTTTTAAACTGAAATTTTAAATTATGTTATTTCTGAATTTGCTGTTATTATTGATTCAATAAAACTACTAGTTCTATACTTTAATTAAATAATTGTGTACATAAATTTCACTTACCTTGCCAACTTGCGGAGGTTTGTTTTGACATTCAACTGAAAAGGAAAAAAAAAAAAAAAAAATTGGTTTTAAATGTGAGTAAATGAGGAACAAAACATCCATCAAAATAGTCAAAATTATTTATTCATCTTTGTGAGATATCCATGTACGAAAAACTATCAAATAATGACAAATTTAAAAAAAATTAAACTTAATCTAAAAACGATACATTTCAAAGTATAAGCATAAATACAATTTAAGGTTAAAATGTGCTTTAGGTCCCCCCCCTTGGCGCATTAATAAAAAGTCGCCAACTGGCACTTTTTTGCGTAGTGTCTCTCAGAGCATTCAACTCCGCGTGACAACGCGTAAAAACCCGCCAGTTGGCGACTTTTTGAAAATGCGCCAAGGGGGTGACCTAAAACACATTTTAACCCAATTTAATAACAAAAACACACAACTGACGTAAAAACAATTTATTTACATTGTATATCCAAAATAAAATAAAACAGCAAGTCAATTCCATTTTATTTATTGATCGAAATTGAAATATCTACAACAGTATTATACACATAATTTTTAAACTTTTAATTTAAATGAAAACACAGTTGTCAGCAATCACACGCGAACTTTCAACGCCAGTTGGAGTAACTCACATGTCTTGACTTTCCTACGTCAATTGGCAATGCATAGAAATTTTTTATTTCTTTTATTGAGTTTTATTTTAATTTAAAAGTACTTCAGAATGAATCCGAAAGATCGATTAATTAAGAACATTTGATTTTAATGTTGTTAATTAATCGAACATCAAACACGGAGAAAATAAATAAAATCTTTTGAAGTAAGCGGTCGAAATTCTGTAAAACCTAACCTCATTTCTATTGGGGGAAAAAACTGGAGCCCTACTTATCTTTGCCGGAATTTAGTCTCAGCTTTTTGGCGTAAAAGTTAGTTTTTAATTAATAAAAAATTAATCACTCAAATTGAAGGAGCTTTTAAAAACTGCCAAGCAAGAGAAAATTACAAAATTCTTCAAACCATTGCCTAATCCTTAAGATAATTAATCAAAATGTTCAAAAACTTCAATTAAATTGATTATATATATATATACACACGGTTTCTGTATTCGCAGCATATTTATGGAACATATACCTAGCGAATAAAGAGCTTTTACTTTACTTAAATTTGAAAAGCTATGAAAAACAAAGGCAAATAAAATGAAAAGAAAAACTTAACATCTGAAAGAAAAAAGAGCGAAAAAAGGACGGATTTAATCTATGATAAGTGATCCATTTTTTCAAGCCAAACAACACACATATACAAAAAAAAAAACCAGCCAAATTCCACTAATGCATGCACAATAAGGAAAAAATATATATATACAGCAGCGTGTAGTTGTCCCATCGGGAAAACTACTTGCCATCGACCGAACAGCATTTTTTAGACTCCCTGTGCATTGGCTGCCTACTTGCCGACTTATAAATGACCGGTGTAAACCCAGTTTGGCGGAATTGTGCCAATGTGTAGGTTGAATTCCGCCACGGATCGAACCCGTATCGATTTGCAGCCGAGTAACTTATCCACTACACAAAAGTGGCCATTCATGTTTAGTGGCAGTTACTGGCTTATTAAGATGTCACCAGACCCAGCATTAAATATCAGATGGAATACAAAGGTGAATCTGTGGTATTTCTTTTATTTCAGAATTGACTCCATTAAAAAAAACCGAAAATAATTACAAGATCCAAAATAAAACTTACCGAAAGTGATGGCCAAGAACAGAAACAATGCTAATACAACAATGAAATATTTCATTTTCTGGTGATATTGTGCGCTTGAAATCCAATCTATACTATACAACTAATCTTCTTTTGAGTTTTCTTTGAGATGCTGCAGATCTTTTATACAAAATTTAAACAAAGAAAGAATCAATTTCGTTGCTAAGTGTTTATTTACAAAGATAAGGGCGAAAAATTCCCATTCTATTAAAAGATGGGAATTTACCGCTAGCGTGCGGGATTTTCCGTTTCATCATTGATTCTTTGGAATTCAGTGTTTTTTATCAGATAAAATTATCATCTGCTTAGTAAATAAATGCATTTTGTTCTCAGAAAAATAGGAAGAACTCATAAATATCGCATTTCAGAGTTCAATGTATATTAAATTTACATAGTCTTTGACCGAATTTGATGATGGAATTGGGAATTTTAATCTTTGTGGAATTCACGCTGCATATATTAATTCCGTTAGGAATGAAATAGTTGATTTCGACCTGGGAAATCCAGCTCAAGATAGATAATTGAGTTTCTAGTTTCCTGGATTAGAATGTGGTGCAAAAATATTGAAATCGATGAGGGTCATTTAATTCAAAATTAATTTTATTTGTTAATTAATATATATGTTACCGTTATAGTATATAATGCAGTTATTTCATAGAATACCTAGTTATTCCATGAAATAACTGATCGTGTCCGTTAAAGTGTGTAATATGCTATTAATTTGACACTTTAACTAGTTATTTCATAGAATAACGGTCTGCAGCCGGTTAAAGTGTAAAATAATCCATACCATATATCTCGCTTTTTAGTATAAAGTACATTTACGTTTCGTTTAACAATATGGAAAGTAGCAGGGAAAAAAACGTTAATTTCGAATTCAAATAAAAATAATTTTTCAGTAAAAATAATTCAGCATAAATTAGATAAATTGCTTCTTTTTCATTTTAATTATCTACCATTTGTTTATTTATAGAATGCCTAGTTATTTCATTTTAGATTAATTGTTTATTTTACACTTTAACTGTCTCTCATTAGTTAATTTATAGAGTACCTAGTTATTCTATGAAATAATTACTTAAAGTGTCAAATTAATAACATATTACACTGACACAACCAGTTATTTCATGGAATAACTAGGTATTCTATGAAATAACTGCATTATATACTTTAACGGCAACATATATATACTTTAACGGTAACATATACAAAATAAATATTCGAAAGGTAGTTTAAGCTGCAAATAGTTCCGTAAAAGCTAAATTATTTATTTTGACCGAGAATACCAGTTTAAGATGAATTATTGAATCATATCTCCCAGAATAATGCCGAGATGCTGAAAACTGCTATCATTTTATTGTTAAGACAGTTTTATATGGCATACAAATGTTAATTTAAATACCAAAAGAAAGCAAACTAAACTTACAGCTCGAATATTCGCACAACATGAAGTTTTCATATTTGTTTCTCCCTACCTGATTGCATCAGCCGTTGCATTCTGTATTTTATGATTTTTTTCCACTCAATTTGCAAGAAAGAAACCTAAAAACAAGACATTATCACATTTTGAAAAAAGCATATAATATTTTGTAAAATGTTAAAGATTTAATTTATAATGAATTAAAACATGTCCACAATTTTCTTTTTTCGTGTAAAGATAAGTTTAATTTAGTTTAGTTATATTAACATCCCGCTTTAAAGCAACACGAGGGCTATTTTGGGACGGACCTCGTCATTTTGAACCATGATCAGATGACGAGGACGACACCTGAACTGGTTACCCCCTCTCCACACCATACCAGCGGGAGGACGTTTGGCCTGACAGATTTAACGTGCAAGAGACCCCCTCACACGACGGATCTTCGGTGGAATCGAGTCTTGAACCTGAAACCCTAGGGTTCCGAAGCCGAGACCTTACCACCAGGCCACCGCGGCCGGTCGTGTAAAGATAAAGATAGTATATTAATCGCTAAAAAATTTGATCTCGAAATTTTGACAAAAGTCCCAAAAACACTTTTTCGTAAATGCCCGTCTGTCTGTCTGTAACGAAGATAACTCAAGAACACTTTGATCTAAACTGATGAAGTTTGGTATATGGTATTTTCACCAATTTGTAGACTTCTGTAAAATTTCTGCAAAATCTGTTCAGAGGAAGTCTGTCTGACCGATATTTTCGAATATAATTTTGCTCGAAAACTACAAAACGAAGAAAACTAGATATATAAAATTCGATACACAGAATTAACAATTATAGTCTAGACACCTAGCACATTTTTAACCAAGTTCAATCAGAAATTGATCGTCTGTCGGTATGTACTTTTAGAAACATGTAAAAACTGTGACTGAAAGGGATAACAGACTTAAATTTATCAAATTTAGTATGGGATTTTGGGACTACTGTTAAAGCGTATCAAAGCAGTCACTAACTAACTCAGCTTTCTGATAAACTGTATGCGGAGGCCAGAAAATAATTCACTGCATTTCATGCACTAATTAAGTAGTTTTAATTAAAACTCATTCAGAATCTAGGTATATACATAAATTTCTGCTAAGCAGTGATTATTTATAAATGTTCACAATTTTAAATGCGTAAAATTCGACATTCACAGGAAAAAGAATTCTATGAGAACTTACAACAAATAATTCCTTTTCATGTTGAGATTATATTTGTAAGTGAGTATAAATAAGAGATATGCATGGTGAAAACAACAAATAATTCTTTTTCATGTCGAGATTACATTTGTAAGCGAGTATAATGACGTCATGAACATAATGTCACCAGAAGAGAAATAACGTTTCAATAAAAGGAATTTATAAAGATTGATTACTTTTTAAAAAAGACAGTTATAACGTAGAAAGTTGATTTCAAATTATATAAATGTAAAGTAGCCTTAGCTATATCTATTCAACTTTAACAACTACAAATGGAGCTTTGTTTCAATTTTTGGTCTAATCCAGAGGTTCCCAATCTTTTTTGAACTGGCGCCCCCTTTTCTAATGAATATTTCAATATCGTCCCCCTCACACTCCAGATAAATAAGAGGTTAAGAATAAATAAGAGATATGCATGGTGCAAACAAGAATTAAAAAAAAAATCTAATAGATAGAATATTGTTGGAATTGAAACGCTACTGAATTTCTTCTTTATTTAATAAAAAAGAGGAATAAAAATTTCAATTTACCTGTCATAAGGTATGCAGGGATTTAGATGATACGAATTAATTCATAATAAACTATTGCTTTCTAAATGAAAAAAACTGACTGTTTCAGAGAAGCATCAAAACGCATGCTTAATTAAATTACAAATTATTTTTATTAAAATATAAAGACATCGAATTTCTAACTCAACTAATGAGAAGGCTGAATTTGATGCATTTTAAGGAGCTTGTTAATATCAGCCTCTATTTCCCTTAAAAACAATCGTAAGTCGCTACGTTCAGTAATATGGAGCCGATTCCTCTTTTTCGTTACTAATGTTGCTTCAGCACTAAATCCACGTTCTGCTAAGTATGAAGATGAGAATGCTATCAGAAATTTTTGAACAATCGACCATAATCCTGAATGCAGTTGTGAAATAGACTTCTGCAGCCAAAATTCTTGGTAGGCATTCTTGAATTCAATTTTTAGATCCTCATTTGTAGTCAGTTCTATTAGTTCTTCTAACTGCGGTGATCCTGCTATGTTGACATTGGAAAAATGATCCAAAACCCAGTCTTTTCTGTCCATGCCTAAAATGTCCTGGAATCGCTTCTTGAAGTTATTGTACACTATATTTGGTTAATCCTCTAACGCCACTTCGTGCGATATCAACGCCCCCTAATTTTCTCGGGGTCCTTTACTGTCCCCCTGAAAGCTTCAAACGCCCACAGAGGGCGTTATCGCACACGTTGGGAACCTATGTTCTAATCGGTTGGGAAAAGTACATCTAAAATACAAATTCAATTTTTGAATATTATTGACCGCATGTCAGGGATTAATCGCCAAAAAATTTGTGAAAGGTGTCACGACAGGTTCAGTAAAAATGCTAAATTTAAGTCAAAAGTTAAAATTTGGTAATTATTGAATACCGTTAGAGATTTTCATTGGGATAACGCTGGATTAGTTAATCAGAGCTATTAAAATCATAATTTTTGCTAATTTGTTACACAAAACCATATGTAATAAATGCATTATGGCAAAATTGTTTTTAAAATGAATTTAGAAAGTTTTATCCAAACCAAAAAAAAAAGAAATTGATGCCATTGAATTTTTTAAAAACAATTGAATAACATTGGAAAAATTATATGTTCCAAATTTATTGAGGAATGACGTTAACATTTCGATAAATTTTTTATTTAAAAATGCAATTAAAATTTTAAAAGATCCTTTCTAAGTGGACACTTACTTCCCTAACCATTACTATGTGCCAAATGTGGAACAATAAGTTCAGTGGTCTAATCTGTTGAACGCTTTGCATATTTTTCACGTAATTAGCAGAAATTATCAATTCTTTAAATTGTCAAACTAGGGGAACTGGTTTCCTCAAAACTTGCAAGCATATTCTTTAATAAAAAATCTTATTCCCTTCCTTTCATATAAAATTGTGAACCTTGAAGTAAAATTTTATTTTTATTTATTAATATCTTTTTTTTATTTAGTAATTTTTTCACATAAAATTGTGGTCACAAATGCCTCTCGTAGCATTGTCGAACGGTAGATGTGAAATACAGAATTAACATTTAGTATCTTTATTTGCTTGCAGATGTGGTTTTTTTTTTTGGGGGGGGGGGGTTTTTTTTTGGGGGGGGGGGGGCTATTATTTGCCGGGATGTGATTAATATATAATACGAGAAAATCGAATACACATTTTGGATACCTTTTTCCCAACAACTGAAATTCAAATTTGACAAAGTCTTACAATCTTTGTCACAAGATCGCAAACAGAATTTCATTTACCTAAATTGTTATCTTTTGAATTCTCGCGTTTATATGTATAAAAAAGGAGCAGAGGTCAACCATGTGACGGATTTAATTAAAAATTCGATATCGATTTATATTTTAGATGTTAAATCTGTGTACGAACTTTATGCCATCTAGTTGACTTTTCTTTTTTTTCATAATCATGTTGATCTGAATTCGGGCAACCGACTAAACAAACTTACTCTCGATGAATTTCTCTCAAAATTTGATGAAAGGGTAAATAGATTAATTTCTTTCAGTCTAGTACAGAAAGTTTTTGAGTTCTCGTGTTCGCAAACAGGTAAACGTAATTTCCAAAAAGTGTTTCTCAATTACATCTGAAACACGGGGATTCTTCAAAATCTCAAATTAAATTTTTCTGACAGTTATAATCAATTCTTTTTCTTTCTATATAATGCGTATAAGAGAAACTACAAAAAAGATTCTTTTTAAATGAATATATTGCTTATTTTTCAATACATACAATGAAATTATATATTTGTGGAATTGTATATGTGGTGGAATGTAGATCATTAAGATACATGCAGTGGAAGCGACAGGACGTATGTTTTTGGGAACATTTCTTTAATTATCACATTCAGATAAAACAAACACAAACACCAAAGATAATACAAAACATTCACGGCCATAGCTTAACAGGATGGCATATCATCTCATTCTCAATACAATCGCAATGCATTATGGGATGTGTACCTAATCAGGCATCGCCATGTAATATCCAAAAAAGAAGATATCGCGAAATTTCAAGAAAAATATGCATTAAATTTTAATTTAGGCAGTTTTTGGTAAAAAAGATAGTTACAAAAATTTAGAGTTTATGAAATAAGCGTTTGAAAACATAAAATAACAATTAAATATGGTTATACGATTTTTAAAATGAGAAATTAAATTTCACATAAAAACAAGAATCACTTTTTTATCAAGTAAATTATTTAGAATTAAAGACTATTTTAACTTTTAAATTATTCAATATTTTCATCGGAAATTGGCTCTTTTAAACTATTTCCTACTTTACCAGTAAATTATTTAACTCTTGAAAACATCAATGAATGCAATCCCGTTACATTTTAGTTATTTTATAAATTATTTCTTACAAATAAATTTAAAAATAATTTTTCAGATTGACTAATGAAACGGGCCTTACAAATCATTTTTTTTTTTTAATTCTTTAGCTGTAATCGTGTTAATCATTTAAAAAGAAAATCTGAAATATAAATTAAAGTAATTCCGAAAATTTGATATAGAAATTAAATTTTTAATTAAATTAACTGAAAATAAGTAAAATTTTGGTAATATTTCTTTAGGGAAAGATTAACTGAAACATTTGAAGAATCTTACAATTAAATTTTGTTAATTAATTACAATTTAAAATTTATCTTTAAAAAGGGCAAGATTAGGTTAAAATATTCAGTGCTGAGTAAAATATTACAACATTATCACAGTTACAATACGCAAGGCGTCTTAATCCAGTATTCGTTCCAAAAATAATTTTCTGCATTTAACTGCCATTTTCATCGAATATTTCCTTTAATGAAAGTTGATACGAATTTATTTTTAAAAAATCCTTGTAAAAGTTCTTTTTTTTTAATCTGATTTCCAAATAACTAAAATTAAATTAATATTTGAAGTAAGTCGATTTCCAGATATATATAAATAAATTTTTCAAATATAAATTTGCTAACTTTGATTCAAAGGATTAATTCTGTTCAACATCAATAATTTTTTTTGTATTTATCATTATTATAGAATTGATTTTATATCTGTGCTATTTTTCTTTCTTAATTTATAGTAACGGAATTAGCATACTCATAAGTTCTGCATGATAATTAAGAAAATTACCTACATAAAAGTAATTTTTAACAACCTTAATGAAATGATATAAAATAAGCTTCAGAAGAACAAAAAATCAGTTTATTTACATCATCACAGAAATATAGCACCATTCAGTGAAATCAGTACAAGAGAGTTATTCTTCATCGCTTTCTTCCAAAACGGAAGGTACCTCCGAATCCGTATTGAGGAGGTGACTTGAAGGTGTGTCCATCGACTCTCGCATACCCTCTTCCATAATTGACTCCGAGATCCAGACTCATGTCCTTATTCTTGCTCTCCCAGACCCTGGTTCCGACCCCTGCGTTGAATCCAGCATTGAAATTGCGAGCGTTGTTTCCGCCACCAGCAGCAGTTAAGCTAAACTGAGGCTGAAAGAAAATATTGCAAAAATTTAATTTAAATTCAGTTTGATGTTAAATATATTGTTTTTCTGCTTAGGTAAAGACATAAAGGCAAATGGTGGTTTTTTTTTTTTTTTTTTTTTTTTGTAAATTGTAAGGTAAATATAATGATAGCGACATTGCTACTTCACCTTTCATTGTAAAGGCATTCGAATTAAATCTGATTAATCGAACTGCCACTACAACAATTCTGGCAAGAACTATGGTTGAGTCCTAAGGGCCGTCACCTACTACAGCACAACTCTTCCCATTTACTGTCCTACCGCCACGAGTAAAACCCTGAACATGGTTACCGTAAGTAAACGAGTCTAAGTAAGGAGGGAAGTAGGCATTAAAGCAGACCACAACATTTGGCTAAATGAGCGCGCTTCATTAAGCGAGATAATGCAAGTTTCCGGCTCTTACCCGGTTCTTTTGGTGTCAAATGAAATGCAGCCCTTTCCTTCACCCCCAAAATTTAATAGATATCTCGTTTCCAAGACAACTGACCCCTACTTTTAGGGTTACCAGAGTTTTTTAGGTCGGTGACGGTATGTCAGTACACGTACAGAAGATTCAGACGAGCCCAGAGCTCCCCCTTCGACCCCTCTAGCGGTTTTCTGGTTTTCTTTGACGCCTGTCGACTCTACCGACAATTTGTCGGTAAACTGCCGAGACATCAAAGGAGCCCGGTAAACCGCAAGAGGGGTCTGAAGGGGGAGCTCGGGGCTCGTCTGAATCTTCTCGGGTCGTGTAACCACCGCTATAGAAAGCAAGCCCTTCTTCTTCTTGCATACAGCCGACCACCCCGCCACCACTGAAATAAGCAGTATCGAAAGGATTTGTTGTGGTCGACTACTGAATAAGTATTGCCCAACCTTACATTGATCGAACAGTCATACTAACAATCCTTTCGGGGTAGTAAATAGCTGTCTTTCTCCCCATCTGCACTCTCTCAAACAGTTGGAAGGAAACTATCAATGTTTAACATCATTTCCTTCAGGGTTTTGAGATGACCTGGTACCAACAGTACTGTACTCAAAACATTATTGACTATCTTCAGGTCCTTCCTTAACTCTGAGATCTTCATACATTCCATTAATATTTGTAAATCGTACCCATTTCTCCACAAATGTATTAATTTTCCTGCCTTTTTCCAACTCTTTGGAAATATGCAGGAAATCTCCCATGTCCAGATATTATTTGGATTGTAAGTGGATGGCATCTTCTTATATTAATTTCCGGATCAGGAATAAAGTCGAAAGTGACTCTTCCTTTTTTGGACATGTACCATCTGTCAAACCATTGTAGTTTTATTTTTTCTCTCAATTCCCCTTTTAAAAGAAAGCACACCCCGTCTTCGATAGGAGGTAGAAAACCCTGACCATTTCTATATACACCAGTTTGACGTGGATCAACCCCCTAGCCCGAAAATTCTCATCCTCATTTCTGATATGCCCTTCCCCGGTGGGTGTAAACATAATGATAAATAAAATTTCAATCACTCGAAAATATTAAATAATGATATAATCTATCACACAGCTTATAAGAAAATTTATTAATAGTTTAATATGACAAAAATTATCTATGAATTTTTGTAAATATTTAATGTATGAATTTTTCATTAATAAAAAAAAATAATTGTTGTAATGGATTTTTTCTTACCTCTCCTACTTTTGGCTCTGGTTTCTTTTCATCACAAAAAACTAAAAAGAAAAAAAAACATTACTAATTTTAAAAATTGTTAATTTTTATCTTTACACCGTTTAATTTAACTTGCTTAATGTTTGTGAAGATGGAGTTTTGGATTAATATTTTTCATCAATTTCGTCATGAGCAAGTGATAGGAAATTTTGCATAATTGTGTTTTGCATTACATTAAACTATTTTAAGGTTTTCAGAAAATTATTAGTTTATTAATAACTTTAAATAAATTTTGACTCCACAATGGTAGCACAACCTGGTGGTGAATTGGAAAAAAAATCGATTTTAAGATTCCGTAATATTTAAAAAATAAATGAATTAAAAAAATAAAAGGTTGAAAGAATTAAAATAAAAGGTTTTTGCATTTTAGAGCATTAATAATATTAAAAAAATTGAATTAATAAAATTAAAATTAATAAATAAAATTAAATAATAATTAATAAACATAACATTAAATAATAATTAATATTAAATAACATTAATAAAATTAAAATTATTCAGAATTCTAAAGAAATCTCATTCCATGTGAATGGCAATACCCATGCTAAAACAAATTTATCTGTATAAAGGTGGATTCACACGAGACAAACTACTGCGTGCAACGGAAGATCACCCCTACTTCTGGAAAATCACGTGACCACAACAGGACAATGGTGAATGGTTGTCCCTTGGGGTCAATCGTTGGCCATTGTTCCAACGACGTTTTCTTAACTTTTCATACAAGGACAATACAGGGACAACAGTAGAGAGGCACCGATTGTCCGCAATAGTTAGCCTCGCGTGAACACACCTTAATAAAGGACATTAATTTGTGTCTTTTATACAAATTTGCATTTTTGACCATAATAAAATTTAGCTCATGATTCCTTCAAGGTAGGGATTTCTGCAAAGTTTAAAATTTAAACAAAATATAATCAATTAAAAATTGTGCAATTTTTCTGTACAATTTGAATAATATCTTCCGATATATATCATAAAAATAAATCTTACATTGTCTTTAAACTATTTTTTTTTTACCCCTTCCTTCTCGCTCCCGTGAAAACGACGTGGTGAAATTTCTACCTCTATTTCTCACGCCCGTGATATTTCCGGGCTGACTTATTCAAAAGTAAAGCGGCAAAAATATTAAAACAATCTATTTCTTATACCCAGAATCAGGTTTATTTCTCAAAACATACACCCAATGGTTACCCTAGACTATTTGCAATGTTTTTAGAGATAGCTGATTTATTTTAAACTACACACGCAGTTTTATATAATTTTCTTGAAAAAAAAATAGGCACTTTTATGACAATTTTCTTCAAAATTATGCGACCGTTAAGGAGTTGAAGTGTGCTTCAAAATACTATTTTTATTTCCGCATAATTTTTCTCTGATCCTGATATTTTTTTAATTTAATTTGATAAAAAAAAATTGTGTAACAATTGTTTTTATTGAGATGAGGAAAAAAAATTAATCCCATTTCATTATTCCATTAAACATTTAATCGGGTTCTTTAGTCAATATAATTGATACTAATGTTCCTTAGACATTAACGCGAAATATTTTACCTTTTATTTAATAGCATGCATACATTTCTACTACCATGGTAATTATTGCAGTAAATTACTTCCATTAAATTTATATTTTTCAGTTTTATCAAATAACAAAGCAGAATTTTAAAATAAATGTATTTCATATGAATAGTATAGCAGCCAATACATGCTCAGGGTGCAGAAGCTTCTCTTCAAAGACTGCTAGTTATTAAAAGTAATTTCAAAGAAAAGTTTTATAAAACTATAATATATTTAGGTAATTTCGAATGCATTTTTACTTCTTCGGTTGATGGATTTAGTTCAAGATAAGAAATGCAATTTTGGTGTAAGGAAGAAATATAAAATGTCGCATGTATGATTTCTTATTATGCATTTGAAATAAAGAGATAAACACATTAAGGATTCCAGAAAAGTTTTTTCCTTTGGTTTAGAGAATTATTAAAGTGCTCCAATACATCACAATAGCAAAATT
This sequence comes from Argiope trifasciata, assembly GCA_026543055.1. Taxonomy (NCBI): domain Eukaryota; kingdom Metazoa; phylum Arthropoda; class Arachnida; order Araneae; family Araneidae; genus Argiope; species Argiope trifasciata. Next base: position 286,555 of record JAPMOQ010026224.1, on the reverse strand, counting down.
ATTTTTTTATCGTTAAATATATACATATATGTATTTATTTTATAAAAAATTAAAACAGACATGACTTTAGAAATGCCTTATATCCTAATTTTTATTTTTATAAAAGTAAAATTTAAAATAAATTAAATTTAAAAAATAGAAAATACAGAAGCATAGTGAAAGCACTTACCAGAAACAAAAACCAAAGAAACAATCAACAGGCTGAAGAAATTAAAGCAATTCATGATCGCTTGGTTCGAACTTCAAAGTCGAAGTAAAAAATTTATCACAGAATCGTCTGTATGCTTAGAATGAAACGAATGCTTCTTATATACAGGTAATTTTCAAAAAAAGTTCGCATTTTCGAGGCCATGCTGCAATAACTGCCCAGAAAAATACTTTTTCCCTTTCGTGGAACAAAGGCGGACTTTCCCCAACAAAACCATTCGCACAGCTGAAGCATTGTTTGTATTTGATGACATTTAAATATTGTTCAACGTTTTGTGGAATGAAAGATTTCACATGTCAATGGCTTTTCTCTTTTGTATATGATTCTTGTCTAAAATCGAAACTGAAACAAAATTACATGCCTTTATTGAGAAAAATGGATGAATTCCCTGTGCAAGGTGCTGGTGAATTTTAAATATAAAATACCTTGGTGGGATTTTACCATAAAATTGTAAAAATGCAATAATTTTCTAAAATTTCTTGAAAATTATTGCTGCTTTATAAGATTACATGTTAAATAATTTATTTGAATTCTAAATGAATTTTTAATAACTTCAAACTTTTTAATTAAATGCTGCATCATGAAAATGATGCAGTGATGATGCATTAATGAGGATTTCTTAAATGTATTATTCTAAAATCTTTTCTTTTCGAATTATTTTCTTTTCACTTCTTTATTCACTTCTTTTTTTATCTTAAATGTTTATGTTCTTCTGGTAATTATTTTTAGATTTAAATATTCAGTTCTTTTCTTACATTTAATTATCGTCTGCTTTAATTACGAAAAATCCATTGTCTGGTATATTTTTTAAATTCTCAAGTTGGCAACATTCATTAAAGAAAGTTTATGCATTTTAATATTTAGAATTCTAAAAGTTTTCTGTGATTCAATTTGTGTTTAGCAAGTTATTAATTATTTCATACCATATTGAAATAAATTTATTCATATTTTTTAAGAATTATAATTATAATCTTAAATAAAAAGTAATTACATAAACACTTCAAGTCAATGTGCATTTTTAAAAAGAAATTTTAACTTTATTTTGGTACATCATATTGTAAAAGTTTCCGGAAGAAGAGGTTCATCCAAAAGAAAAAAAGCATCTAGTTTTGAAATATGGTTCTTGATTCGAATTCCGGCAAGGTAATTCTTTTTTATTAGATTTTATTTCTTTTATAAATTGAATTCAATATAAATAATTCTTAAGTTTTCGTTTCATATATTAAATTTCATGCATAAAAAGTAAAATGTTCGGTATAAAAAAATTACAAAGCAAGTAAATTTTAGAAACAAATTAATTTTAGAAATCTTAAAATAAATAAAGTGTACAAAAATAATTTATAATTATTGGATTTTAAACATACTTTGAAATCAAAAAATGGTGGAATATATTTTAACTTTGTCTTGGGGAACTATTTTACGGACATTATTATAGGTTATGCAATGTGTTATATAAAATACGTTCGCTGATTATTATGTTTATCATTTCTGAACTGTTATCTTCAAGTCTTTTTCGAATATTCAGTATTCTCTAACTTAACGAAACCCTTTGTGATCATTTATGGATATGTATTATTCAATCAAGCTTGATAAATAAGCATTCTTAAAATATTTCTACAAGTAGCCAAAAATAATATTTCCTCTTGTGGTTTGTAGCTGCTCATTTTGACTTGTATTTTGATTTGTACTGAGGATAACTTTGAAACAGAACTGTCGAAAAAAGGGAAATTCTTTCGACATCTTTAAAAAGGTATCAGTTGGATAATTCTAGTTTATATTTGGGTGTTTTTTTTATTGTTGTTGTTGTTGGTGGTGTTTTTTTTTTTTTTTTTTTTCAAAAATACAAAATAAATGGGAAATTATAATATTGTAATTGAAAAATAAATTTTCAAATTACATACCAATAATTACATTTAATATTGAGTGGCAAAGCACGGATTAAAAAATACAACGTTTAAAAATTTATTTTCTATTTTCATGCACTTAAGACAGGAAAAATCAAATGTAAAAATAAAGAAATTGCATTTTTTAGCATAAGATTAATTCCCTAAAACTCTTAAATAGAAGCTGAGAATTGTATTTATCGCAGTGTTCGTCCCTAGGAATTTTAAAGAGGGAATATCTTCTTAACTGACCTCTTTTTATCATCTGATCATAGTTCAAAATGACAAAGACAATAAAAGCAAAGAATATTTTTCAAAAATTGTAAATCAATTCCTCCTTAGGTCAACAAAGAGAAAATTTATTTTGGCTCCTTTTTATTAAATAGTTACAATTAATATAAATATATATATACATACGATAGAATCACAATATTTAGTTTCAAAATAGAAAGCGAATTTTTCCTTTCTATATATGGGATTGGACTATTATATTTGGTTGGTTATTGTTTATTCGCCTTTTTGTTTCTTATTTATGAAATGTTATGTTTTTATTTATGATGGTGGTCTATAATTTCTCATCGCAAGAAGTGAACTTGCATTCTTCATCTTCACGTGAAAAATACTGAAATCCTTGCATATTACCGACTGAGCTACTGCCTGTTGGTTTCAATTATCATTCAAACTGCTACAACTTCATTTGAAGTATTAAAAATAAATTAAATTTAGTGAATGAATTAATATTTGAAAAAACTGTATTAACACAAAGTGTCATCCATTACAAGTTTTTAAAAAATTATTTGAACTTGAATGTATGGATAAAAAGGTATTTTATTAACGATTAAAAATTTGAACAAGATATATAAATAAATATGTATAGGGAAGAATGTCAACTAATCGTAGGAATTTAAAAAGTGGGCCTTGTATTAAAAAAAAAGAGGATAGTTAAAACTAAATCCGTTACATTCAACGGATCAGAATTGTAAAATAAGCAAATGACGAATGTGTTAATCAATGGAATATTAAACAACAAAAGGATTATAGGAAGATTTTCTCATTTCAGGTAACATTACTTTGCAAATGTCACGACCATACAAATGAACTAGTAAAATTAGTGACTTTTTCTACCCACTAAGAATATCTCTTCACGACAAAAATTCTTTTTAACATTGCAATTCAGATACTTTTTCTAAATCCTTTATAAAGTTCAGCTGTTTTATTACTTTCTTGCATAACAAGTATGTAGAGAAAGCATTGTAACAGTAAAAAAAACCGACCTTGAAATTTTTATGCATCTTCTCAACGGAAACCATTTACTAAAAATATTTTTTTTCGCCCTATATCCATCCTCTTGGCTGTTTACGAATACGATAGCTCAAAAATTCTTTGAATTGACAGGACGAAACTTGTTACTTTTTCTTTACAACAAATTTGAGGAGTGTGTTTATCAGTCTCATCCTTACTAGTAGCCAGATAGGTAAAATTTGGTACATTATTTTAGCATCTAAACCAAATCTGTACCAAATTTTAAACCGTATAAATCCGCAAGATGACTATTTGTTGTCTACACAATCGAATGCTCATTCATCCTTTATTTTACTTAGTATTAAACCCAAATACTGATAATATTCGGGCTTAATACTGAGTTTATTAAGTTAATCTTTTCATATACTTAGTATCTGCGCATTCATATGCCAAAATTTGGTTTTGATATTGCTCATTCATATGCCAAAATGCAGTTTTTAAATATGAAATAAGCATCGGTAGAAAATAAAATGTCAACCGGAAATAAATGCCAAGAAAATTGTTGAAATTTTTGATAATATTGTTTTTTAAAAAATTCTCGTGAGAAATCTTCAAATTATTATATATCATGAAGAATTTTTAAAAAACAATAAATATAGTTAACAAACATCGAGAATTTATATAATAATAATTTTAAAAAATCGTCTGAAATTGTCAAAAATTTTCAAATTAAAAAAAAAATGTTACAAAATAAAATGTTTATGGAAAACATATACTAAGCTAATTGTCAGCCTTTTTGTAATAATATTTCTCTTAATCATCAAAAATGATTGATAATGAAGAAATGCATTATGAAAAAAATATGTCATGCTATTTCCAAAATAAAATGGCTTTCCTGAAACAAATATCATACAAAACACGATAATAATAAAATGTAAATTTCTAGATGACTAATATTTGGTACACAGTTTAGCACCTTCGTATAGACATACTCTGAAGTGACAAAAGTCATGGGATATCAATATGCAAATATACAGATGGCAGTAGTATCGCAGCGAAAAAGTATAAATGCGCAGTTCGTTTTCCAGAGCTTTCATTTGTGTTCAAGTTATTCATGTGAACAGGTTTTTCGTGATTTATGGCGGCACGACGAGAATTAACAGACTTTGAAGACAGGAATGTTAGTTGGAGCTAGACGAATGGGTCATTCCACTGCGGATATCGTTAGTGAATTCAACATTCCGAGATCCACAGTATCAAGAGTGTGCCGAGAGTATGAAATTTCAGGCATCACATCCCATCATGGACAGCGCAGTGGGCGACCACCTGCACTTAACGACCGAGACCGCCGACGTCTGTGTAGAATGGTCAATGTTAATAGACACGCAACACTTCGTCAAATAACTGCAGGAATCAATATGGGACGTACGAGGGACGTGTCCGATAGGACTGTGCGGCGAAATTTGTCTTCCTTGGGCTATGACAGCAGAAGACCGACTCGAGTGCCTTTACTGACAGCACGACATCGCCTGCAGCGACTCTCCTGGGCTCGTGAGCATATCGACTAGTCCCTAGACCAGTGGAAAACCGTGGCGTGGTCAGATGAGTCACGATTTCAGTTGTTACGAGCTGATGGTAGAGTTCGAGTGTGGTGCAGACCCTACGAAGCCATGGACCCAAACTGTCAGCAAGGCACTGTTCAAGCTGGTGGTGGCTGCATTATGGTGTGGGCTGTTTTTACATGGCATGGACTCGGTCCTCTGGTGCAACTGAACCGATCATTGACTGGAAATGGTTATGTTCAGCTGCTTGCAGATCACTTGCAGCCATTCATGGACTTCACGTACCCACACAACGATGGGATTTTTATGGATGACAATGCGCCATGTTACCGGGCCAGAACTGTTCGCGATTGGTTTGAAGAACATTCCGGACAATTCCAGCGCATGATCTGGCCACCTAGATCGCCCGATATGAATCCCATCGATCATTTCTGTGACATCATCGAAAGGTCCGTTCGTGCCCAAACTCCTGCACCATCCACACTTTCACAATTATGGACGTCTATACAGACAGCATGGCTCAATATTCCTGCAGAGGACTTCCAACGACTTGTGGACTCCATGACACGTCGAGTTGTAGCGTTTCGCCGGGCAAAAGGAGGACCGACACGATATTAACAGCCATCCCATGACTTTTGTCACTTCAGTGTATATCAAATTTTACAATTAATTCCGGACATTTTTTTTGGTATGCTTGTAAACGCTGTAACTGAAAAATGCAAATGAAATTTGATATACAAGTTATCTGAAATTTAGATCCTTATTAAATTTTAAATTAATTTCAGCATTTAGTTGATCACTTTAAACAACACGTTCTTATATTTAGCATTATCTAAGTAACTGAAGGTGTGTCTTCTTAGTAAAATTAGAGCTGTGTGTATCAAATTTTGGTTTTAATTATTCGGAAGAAAAAGACGTTCCGAATTCATATTTGGTTTTCTTATGAGGCGCCGAAAACTAGAAGCAAGGGACTCTGATAATAAAAATTTGAGCCCTCGTGACGTTCACTAGCTCGTCCAAAATTTTACACCTCTGAAATAGATTTAAATCTTCCTTAGAGCATATGCAAAAGTTTCGGGGAGAAAATTCTCAATGGTTTAATCTGTAATTTATGAATGACAACGATGAATTAATATTGAGATAAATTATAACGAAGATGAAGAAAAATCTTTTAATGACATTAAATTATAATAAAACTAATATAGAATCATATAAAAGATGAAATATTTAAGTACAAAGCAGGAAAATATTTAAGCAACGCAGGGTTGTGCTTTTATTAAACAGAGGAGATAGTCAGATTTAACAAAATGGCAATCAGAAAATGACTATCCCGACATCTCCTAAGGCTCACGAAAGAAGAAAAAATTGCCGGACAGCCGCTATAGCAACACTGGCGGAAACTGTGGTTGTAGGCCTGATCACACGGTGAAATTTCGCCAGCACTTTTCCGTTTCTACCCTCAAAAACCGGTCAAGCAAGTTTCATAATCGACAACTTTATCGAACCAGTTCGAAAATGTTATCGGAAATATTGTCCGCAAACGAAATTCAACAAATCATGTGAAACTTTGAAGTGACGTTACAAACTCTCCCATGAGAAGTACGTGTCGTCATCGATGTGAGGTAGACAAAACCCAACTTTATTTAATCAGGTTGGTGAGAACCATCCACCATACTGGTAGCATTTCATGCTGATTTTTAAGGTTACCCCTTCCCTTTCTGTGGGAGTAACAAAATGGCAAAATGTGTTTCTGGATCTATCAATTAGGGTGATTCCTTTAAAATAGATTTAATAAAAATGCCGTCGAAGCACTGCAATAGAATTTAATAAAATAAAAAGAACTGGAATTAAACAAAATGAAATCATTGGTAGCTTTGAAATAAAAAAGTTTTTATGTTGTCTCATCTATATTCGATTTTATTTCCATAAACGAGCAAATATTCGAAATGATTCTTCCTTAAATCTCTAATTTAACAAGTTCTGCATGTTTTCCTCTTTCACATGTCCAGGAGAATACATAGAAGCAGTTATGCATTGCATTGTTTCTTTCCCGATGTTGATTCTTGAAAGCGTAAATCGGAATCAAATTTTAAAATAAGGAAAGTAGGCAATTGCCTAAGGGTACCGCAACGTTAAAGGGCTCTAAATTTCATTACCTTATTTAGGAAAATTTCTGAGCATATTAATTTTATTCTTTCATTTAATTTATAAAGGCCTGATTATATTGAGATAAAGATTATTATGAAGACCTGATTCGAATTAAAATCACGTTCGTTTAAATGTCAGAGCCTTATTCCGATATTCAATTAATTGCGCTTTAAATTTTTTTTTTGTTTAAAAATTCTAAAAGAATGTATTTTATTTAAATTTTAAAAAATACTCGCTTTTAAAAGTCCAATTTTCATAAACCATATTCAAATCACGTTTGTTTAAATGTCACCACATTTTTCCAATATTCAATTAATTATGTTTTATAAGTTTTATATTTTATTAACAGAAAACTATAAAAGATCATGTTGTCATTTAATTTTTAAAAAAAATCTCGATTTTATAATTAAGTAATGCTTAGAGTATATCCAATTTTTTTTTTAAATATTTCTTTTTAATTTGAGTCTTGAATCTTATTGTATGAAAAATGCTGAAATCAAATCATTTGAAATCTATAGGAATCCATAGTTAAATGCTTTGTCCACTTATCAGAGTTTGAAGCATAAAATTTTATTTCATAATTTATAAAATTCTCTAAAAAACAATTTTTAGAGAATAAAATTCAATTTGTAGCAGATACATAAGACGCCTTCTCTTTTGGTATTACAGATAGTATTACTTAATTTACATCCTTCTCTTTCTTGAGAATTATTATTAGATTGTATTATGAGTGTCGTGTATTTTCATGCTCATGACTGTCTTGTGAAATATAGAACCTACAAAATAATTAAATAATTGTTCCTGGAATTCGTCTATTATTTTTGTCTATCTCATAATGAAGTTAAAAAGATTCTCGCACCACTACAAATTTAAATTTTAAAAATTCTAGTATAGGGTTTAAGAAAGAAAAAATAAAGTGCCAAAGCTTCTATTGTCTAAGTGCTTCTAATAAGTTTGATCCGGCCCTGATGTGAATCAGTGGTAGATTTAGACATTTTGCAGCCCTTAGTAGTAAACATTAGGGGACACTTTCATTCAATAAACTGGAATTTTTTAATTTTTCATTACGGCACATTTTAAACTTATTCAGCATGTAACATTCATTTTTGTCTATTTATTTTCTATTTTAGTGTAATTTCGTGAAAATTTTTACGCTTTTATAACTTATTTTGAGTTATACTTCATGTCTATATTGGTACAAATTTATATTCAAGCAGATAGTGTCTATAAATACTATAAAAACTAAGAGAATGTAATGTAACAGATAATTTGACCGGTTATGCTCAGCAAGGTCTTAATATTTTTCTAATATTTTACTCAAAGAATTTCTTTCATTTTAAGAAATTTATTCTTTTAGTACAAAGACGTTTTTAATCTTAAAAAAAAAAAGACTTGCCTAATCTAAAATCCCCTACTGATGTGAATATTAGTATGAAAACACTAACTGCAGTAATAAGGAATTTGTATCCAATATATAATTTAGAATTATGATTGATTTAATTAATTAATGATTTAGAATTGTTATAAATGCTATGTTTATGGCAAAAAGTGGCATTTATAAATGCAGTCAAAACTTAATTTATTACATTAATAATATAGAAAATTAAAACAAGATAAATATCATGAATTAGATGCAAAGAAATTTTAAACTATTTATATACTTCATCTTCTATATAATACCATTTAAAAAAAAATAAAGAATAGGATATTCTTGTAAGATTACATAAAAAACATTTATAATCATTCATGTAAATTATTATCTTTAGTTTCATTTTTTAATGATGTGCATCAAAAAGTAAGTAGTAATTTTCTTTGCTAAGGAAAGAACACCTTGTCGGATCAGCTTATTAATCACTTACATATTGATCGTGACTCTCTAAAACAACTCTATAAACTAGAAATAAAAGTATTCCAAAATTTCATAGTTCAATAAAAATCTATTTATTTACAACATCACAGAAATATAGCACCATTCAGTGAAATGAATACAAGAGAAGTATTCTTCATCATTTTCTACCCCATCTGAAGGTACCCCCGAATCCGTACTGAGGTGGTGACTTGAAAGTATATCCGTCGACTCTCGCATACCCTCTTCCATAATTGACTCCGAGATCTAGGTTCATGTCCTTATTCTTGCTCTCCCAGACCCTGGTTCCTACCCCTGCGTTGAATCCAGCATTGAAGTTGCGAGCGTTGTTTCCACCACCAGCACCGCTTAAACTGAATTGCGGCTGCAAGAAAAAATTGGAGAAATTGAAATCATACTAAATTTTATTTTACAATATTTCGTTTACTAATGTAAAAATCTTAATAATTTTTTCATTATATTTAGAAAATTTCTGATCCCGTGCAGGCATAATGTATAATACATGCTCAGTACATTTGGGTGGGAAAATGATTGCGTTTATTACTAACCTCTCCAACTTTTGGCTCTGGCTTCCTTTCTTCACATTGTACTGAAAAGAAAATATAAAAAATGAAATATATATATTTATATACACCATTCTTTTAGCTCATTATTATTCGTCACCTTTTAATTCATTATTAATTTAAAGAAAGAAATATTATATCAAAAAAAACTTTAAAGATTTAAAAACTTAAAGCAAATTTAACTAAAACTTTCTATAACATTCTTTTACTGGTGTACCAAAAAGTTTAATAATGTATTTCATTTTAATTACTTTTTACTTTTTAGCCTCTGGTTGTAGTTAATTATTATAAACGTTGGAAATTCTGGAAACTAATTTTTCTAAAACTTATCATCTATGTGAACACACTAATTTGGATTCAAAATTTACTAAATTATTCGATAAACTAATTACTGGGTTCTATAAATATTAAAAGAGGTATTCTAAGCAGAAAATATATAAATTTGCAAAATTTCAAAATTTTAAAGTATTATCAAGTGTATAATAAATTGATCATAAAATTTTATTTTTGAAAACGTGAAACGAATCGTATTAGATAAATTTGCTTAAAATACATCAGAAAATGAATAGATTCAAATCATTTTAGAACTTTTTGTTGTTGTTGAAGAAATGCTAAGATTATCTAATTAGCAAGTAAGTAATTATAAAGTAATTAATTAAGAATTTTCATATCTGCTAAAGAAGCAAATTGCTGAGGTATTAGGTGAAACTTTACACAACAATTAATTCAATAAATTGCGTAAATAGCGGCCTTTTTCAAAGATCTTACGTTGGAACCTGATGAAATGTTGACAGTTATCTTCAAATTCGTCGGTTCGTCCTTTAGGCGCAATTAATACTGTATGGCCGAAAAAATCACAAATTTCCTTTTTGTAAATCTTAGTAAAAAATAAAAAATAAATAATTTTTTTTTAAAAGCTTTTTTTTTAATTTGTGAAAAAAATGAGAAGAAAAGTAAAATTATTTTACTGTCAGCATATAATTTTTACGACACTTTTTTATTTATGCTTTCATCAAATATGCCAACTACTTGTTTGAAACCCCAGTGAAATGAGGAATATTCAATTAAGAATATGAAAAATTATGTATCAAAGAAATTTGATATAATACTTTTCAGATATTTTCAAAGTAAATGAAGAAAAGAGATTAAGTAAACCGATACGTATAAATAAATATTATTTATTAAATAAATTAATTTATGTATAAATTAAATAACAAAATAATCGAAATTTATTTTAATTCTGTAGCAGTTACATTACTCTAGCATCTCTTTTGGATAATAGATGGCAATACCTTATTAGGTACGCCTCCCATGATGCATCGTGATTGCAAATAATCGTATGAAATGCTGTTCTAGAAATGCGCGCGTTAATGTCTTGCCTTAAGTGTTTTGTGTGAAATGTTTTCGAAAACGTGGATTATCTTGCTTCCACTGCAAGGACCATAATGATCTTCATTCCATCACAATACTTACTATTTTACTTCAATTATAAGCTAATATCTTTGAAAGCAAAAATGTACCTTCTGAGAAGATTACTATTTAGAGGGCAGATTACATTTGTGCACGTCTTATAAATTTATTTCTTCTGATGTGCTGGATATCACGTTTTCAGTTGTTGTTGTTATTTATGGCACTCGAACACGGTACGCCCAGATCACGGGGAAGACACGCTACCCCTATGCCATGACGCCGGATAATTTATTCAAAAGCACATTACTATTCAGAATGTTTTCAAAACTATAGTTGAGTTTTAATTTTTTATAAAACATTTTCAATTTTCTTTTGAGTATTTTCAAATTAAGTGTATTTATAATCTGGAATGATTTTGAAAATGTAACGAATTCAAATAATATTACGCTTAAAAGCATAATAATAAATAAAGAATTAACTAAAAGATAAAGATAAAAAAATTTATCCAGCCGATACATATTGCCTGAGCAGAATTAAATTTTTCTTTTTAAAATTTTTATTAGGTTACTTCCATTAACATCCATTTTAAGGCAACTCTAGGGCTATTTTGGGACGGAATTTTGGCTAAAGAGGATAAGACCTGAGCAAGCATACCCTCTGCAAACTTCTATGCCACACAGCACATTTAACTTGCCCCAGACCCGCTTATAAAATGGCTCCTCGGTGAAATCGGGTCTTGAACCCGGCATTTTACCACCAGGCCACCGCTGCCTTTTCTGTTTAGAGTGAAACGTGAAGTGAGAAAAATCCTAACAATTATAACAACAAGATTAAATATAGTATTGAATTTTAGTCTGCAATGTTTTTTTATACAAATTTATACTGAATGAGGTAAGACCACGAAGATGAAAAATTGTCTTTTCATATTTTGTCCAATTCCAACTAACGCCTATCAGAAAAAAAATAGTATGGTCCATCCATATCACAAGTACAAAAGAAAAAGATACAGTAATAGACTCTATCATTTTTTTGTCAGCTTTATATCACGAAATAATGAGGTTATCTGTCGCAACAATCATATTAGATTTTTTTTAAAATATCTGAGTAAATCTTGAAACAAATTTAAAATAACTTACCAACAACAAATGCCAAAGAAATAACCAACAGGCAAATGATACCAAAGCCCATCATCATCGAATAAATCGAATTCGGTAACTTCAACCGATTCTATTTTTGAACTCTTTATGCATCAAATGAAGCAGATGTGCCTTTTATACTAGTGAATTCAAAGAAAGCGCCCATTTTCGAAGCCGTGCGGCAATAGGCCGAATGGGGAATTTTATCTTTTCCCTATGATGAGTCGGGATTTTCCCCAGTAGGCAGTCCCACCTGCTGAAGCATTGTTTGAATTTCATGATTCCTAATTCTTTGCTTTCAGTTTTAGGGATTGAAAATGTCGACGAATTTCCTTTTGTTTATGTTTCTTGTTTGGAATTGAAACAGTTGAAGTTGCATGCATTTTCGAAGAAGAATGGGTGAATTACCGAAAGGTTTTGGCCGACAGTAGCTAAGATTTTAAAAATAAAATCACATTGTTTAAGTTGGGTTATTCCAGTACACTTTTTTTTAGGATTATAAAATTGTACCAGACGAATGTAGCTCAAATTATATCATTCTTTCAAGTAAATATAAAAAAATGAAATGAATTTATTTTGTGATTAAGACTGTTTGCATTTTTATAATCTTGAGAACTATAAGAAAAATTGTAAACCGACTGATATTGCTACAGTTTGTTGCAAAATTTGTTTCCACATAAAATCAAATAATTACAACTCGAAAAGAACTTGTGTTCGGTTGATATTAAAATATTGATTATATCTGTAGTCAATGTATTCATTAAGCTGAAAATAATTAATAAGTTCAATCATTTATTATTCTCTTTTAAAATAAGTTTGTATAGTTTTTATTATTAGAAAAGTGTTTTATATTTCACGAATAACATAGACTTAAGCGTGGAAAGCATTCGATTAAAGATAACAATTTTCAGCCTTTAGACTAGATATTATAGCTTAATTTGGAGGGCGAGGGGAAATTCAGCCACTATGTATCCATTTTCCTGTAAATGAAAAATAAAAACAAAAAAAAAATAATCCAAACAACACAAAATTCTTTCTCTTAATTTTGAAGAAACCTCGAATATTAGATCTTTGTGCTTCTGAAACACATATTTCTAAAATAATGCCTAGATTTACTTCTGATGATATCTTAAAAAACTCTGAAATACAGTCAAATAGATGGTAGAAATCTGTTGCGTATAGGTGTGGTTTATCCAATTTATAATGTGTCTTTGATTAAAGTTTTAGCAGAATAACCAATAAAAGGAAATTGAATCACCTTTCTTCTTAGTTATATCAATAGAATACTTTAAAAACTCATCAAGACCGAGGTGTGTAATTTGATAAGTGGTCATTATAGCAAGCATGAAGATGTTATCAGACATTAGAAACCTATTAAGGGATTGTCTATTTGCTTTGCCTTTAATATCTAAATAAAATTATTCAAAATTATAGAACGAAATAGACGTATGAAATTTGATAATAATCCTTGGTATTGATTTGACATAGATTGACAGTTTTAAAATATATCAAAATTATAAATCGGAGCTAGAGTTTGGACTCTAAAAGAAATTCAAAATACATACTCGATTTTTTTTTCCCACCATACAATGAAAATGATAAAATGTGCCTTATTGTAAATGTATATAAATATATCGAGGTGTGAATTCTCAGGTTGGTAAATTTTACAATAAAAGTAAATTACTATAGTAAGAAACCTCGTATTGATTTTAAGAAGTTCATTATAAAATCTCAAATAAGCAGTTAGATTAGTATGATATTCAAAAAGTTATTTTGTTTGTTTTGCTTCGATACATGCCCGATTTTGAAGCGTATGTTTAATTAGATGAGCGTAATCCATTATTATTAATTACTAGTCATCATTGGTGACCAACCGGTTCACAGACTCGCTAAAATTTTGAATTAAATATTTTGCGTAATTTGGTCTCTTAATAGCTTCTCCGGTAAAATATTTTTACGTTTCAAATTAAAAATGCTTCCCAAAAAAAATAATTCCTTCATACTATCATGAAGGCCTGAAACCTTCTTGATAGTAAAAATGACGACATGTTATCTTCCTCCCACTATGTATCTTTCTATTTTTCTCTTATCTTATTATCTCTAATTTTTCTCAGCTCCCTTACGATTTCAAATTAAAGTGGAAATTTTTACTGAAACCCAGATTGTGTTTATAAAATGAGTAATCATCGAAATAAAAGCATATTAGTCATTAAAAAGTATTAATTGATTTAATAAAAAATAAATAATATGCAATAAGAGTATAAAATTAGCATAAATAAAAATCATTTCTGTCATTTATCTATTCCGTATATTCCAAACAACTGAGGTGAATTCGGGACAGCCGAAAAAATATTTCCAATTTTTCACAATTATACTGTAATGAACATTTTTAAACTGTGTGAAAATTCTTTTTTAATAAAACTTATCTTTTGGGCAATTTTCAAAGTTTTTTAGAAGTTTAATAATTATATGGAGGCAGACGATTTTGAAATAAATTTACAAATACCATTTTGCTACGTAACAATTAAACTTTTCTACTATTTTATTTTTGACCTTACTGTTCTTATTTTTATTGTTAAGATTTTTTTTAATTTAAAAAAAAATTAATTTTTTTAGTCAATTTGTTTGATATACATTTTGGATGGTTTTAGAACAATTTTAAATCTTATTTAATTACTTCAAAAAATGACATTAGTGAGAAATTTGAAATAATACGTAAAAGAAAACAATTAGGTAGATAATTTTTCTTTAATAATTTTAAAAAAAATATGAAAATTAATTAAAATACCAATGGTGGCTGATAAAAACAAACGATTAGTATTTTTCATCGGGCACATCTTCTAAATGTTCATGTTTTTATTTATTATTATTAATGAAAAATTATCTACCTCATTGCTTCTTTTAAAACCTTTCTTACAATCCAGTATTTGTCACAGGGGGTATTTCCAAATCAAATCTGTAGTACTAGTATAATAAATATTAATAACTTTCGGAAAAAATTAATTTTTGGTAGTTTTCACAAATTGTTTGGCTCAATTGATATTCCCTTTTTAAATGTAAAAAAAAAAAAAAAAAAAAATCAGACTATAAAGAAATTTTGTGTATTATTTACAGAAAAGTAGATTTTACGTTTAAAATATTATACATGAAAATATTTTAATTTGATGAATGGTGTGTATATAAGCTAGTTGTTAATAAATATTATTATAAGGATTGATGAATTATAGACATGCAAATGTTTAAAGAATTATATGAGGCTACAGAGCAGTGACTAATAAGTTAAACTGTAGTTTATATAATTGATGTCTTCCGAAAACCCATGAATTCAACGCCAAGAGTCTTCAACAAACTTATTAATCTTTATAAACATATTCCCCATTCTTACTATTTTATTATTTTTAATGATTAAAATATTATTTAATTCAAGTCTGAATTTTTTCACAACACTGTTTTTGAATTCCAGTGCTCGTTTTAATTATTTTAAAATCTATAAAATGAATAAAAAGATATAAAATTAATAAATAATGTGTAATGAATATACATAGAAAGAATTCCTAAGAAGCTCACAAATATGATCGTTCTAAATTTTATTACAAATAAAAAGAGAAAGGTGAAAAAAATCAATTATCATATTTTGCTTTTCCTTTACTAACACTGACATATTAGAATGTGGAAAGTTCAATTTTTGAAAATCAACTTCTGCGATTCATCGTTATCAATCCTGAAAAAAAGGGGCTTCGAGCCTTTGAAATTTATCTCGATCGGGTGGCACGTGCCGAAATAGCTCAGTTGGGAGAGCGTTAGACTGAAGATCTAAAGGTCCCTGGTTCGATCCCGGGTTTCGGCAAGTGTTTCTATCCTCTGTAGTATAGTGGTGAGTATCCCCGCCTGTCACGCGGGAGACCGGGGTTCGATTCCCCGCCGGGGAGGAATTTTTTTCTACATAGAAGAAAAATTCATAAAAGGATTTTTTTTTCTATTCATAATATATCCTTTTAAGAATTTTTCTTTTTTCATGAACTAATTCCCAAATTCATTTTTTTTTTTTTATAACAAGTGACGACACACAAGTCATATTACTATTTTTGTCATTCAATACAACTGATTGCTTGGTAAGTTTTGAAAAGAATCATGATAAAGCGAATAAAATTTCATTTTTATTAGTTAAAAAATTACATATCTACCACCCCACAAGAAAATCTGGATTGACGTATATATACATCCAAGGTTATTAACTATTTAATGAATTTATGTAGTGTTTCTATAAATGCTCTTTCATGAATATTTCAAACAAATTTTTGAAAAAGTTTTTTTAACAGTTTTATTAAAGTAATTGAAAAAAATATTATTTCTTAATTTATTTTCATTTTAGTCTGTAATTCATAATTCATTATTATACATACGATGGAAATCTTAAAATCATTTTTTTCTTTCAAATATATCATACTAGATGGCGCCACAGATAAAAAATAAAATTAACATTTGAAATATTAAATATTGGAATTATTAAAATAGTGTATGGTAATCAGGAATACATAAATAAACCAAATTTTATTATTTCATTTTATTACTCATCAGAAAATGAATGAAACATAAATTAAAAAATTCCATTTTTATAAAATGAAATGAAGTAAAAGTTAAAGAGTTCTCAAAATCTAAGACAATGATTTTAACAATTTATGTTATTAATGTAGCTGTTATATCAATATTTACCTTATTATGTGTTTTTATTATTATATGAACTTATTCAAGCTTTGCTTACCAAACAACATTTGATATTTATTAAACAAGAAAGAAAATTTAATTAAATTCATTGTGAGTCCTCTTAAAGTCTCTAAAAATATCCGAAAAATCAATGAACTCTAATTAAACAATGCTGTTTTAAATCTTCCAAAATTTGAATATTATGGCAGAGCAAAAATTAATTTATTTTTAATTAATCATAATGCAACTTATAATGGTAGTGCGAATGGTAATTTTATCAATGCCTTTCAAGTTATCATATTAAACTGAAGAAAGAATAGATTGCGGATTAGATATTATCTCCGTCCAGTTACACGAGTGGCTCCAAAGTATCCTGGTTTGTAGGGCGTTGGATTCGCAATTCTTGGGTCGATAGTTAGAACCTCTTGACCGAACATTCCCCTCCCCCATGTATGTGGTGGCTGATACACGTATAAATATGCTGGGGCCACTAAGTCTTCCAAATCTGGACAGTACCACTGGATCAGTGGTGATCGTTTTCTAATTAGGGTCTAACGATTTGTGATAAGTGCATAAAATGTGTGTATGAATCCGCCCCCTAAAAAGAATTATGAAGAATGAGTAGCTATGCCGTACTCTTAAACAGCCATAAACTACAACAATAGATATACGAGCGAGTTTAATGAACAGCCTTCTTCTCTAATTTTCATATTATTTTCAGACTGTAAAATAATTTTGAAATTAGGAATTGTACTCAAAATACAAAATTGAAAATATAGCTCCTTTCGCGAAAAATTAATGAAGCAATTCCTTCACATCAAATTCTAATATTCAGTATTGTATTATTAGTAATTAGCAATGATAACGAATGCACTTTCCTCAGTTTACACAGAATCTTCTCAATTGTTGTTGATATTTGATTCAAGCAATGAGCTTAACCAATTATGAGACACATTTACCCAGTTATGTTGAATATAATCGGATGAGGTTGACTTAAATATCTAAACGAGAAAAACTATTCTTTTTGCTCTGGATGACCTTCTCTCCTATTGATGCCCTTATCTCTGGAAAACGTGGCAAAATAAAGATCAATTGTTTTTTTTTTTTTTTTTTTTTTTAGGCCTAACGAAAAACATAAAAAAAGGAATTACTTGCCCTTGTGTTATGAAAAAAAATATTATATTATAGTTTATTTAATCATTGAATAAGCATACTTTTCCAGTTTTTCAATGCTTTTTTGATTGCCGATAATGCAAAAATTTTATTTCCATCACAGCCACTATTTATTGGGATTCTGATAGATGCGCTTTCTGTAGAACTTGATGTTTTTAATGTAGCGTTTGGTTAAATTTTTAAAGACTTTTTATTTTTATTTTTATCAATGAATATATCCTGATCTTACGTTTATGTTATTTTAATGTCTTAAGAATTGATTTTAATCAACTTTTAAA
Source organism: Argiope trifasciata (assembly GCA_026543055.1). Lineage (NCBI taxonomy): Eukaryota > Metazoa > Arthropoda > Arachnida > Araneae > Araneidae > Argiope > Argiope trifasciata. Next base: position 268,381 of record JAPMOQ010026224.1, on the reverse strand, counting down.
ATCATTATGCAATTTTAAAATTTTTGAGATTGGATATATTGCTTAAAATTCTTTTATATCTATTTAATTACAGGTTTTAATTTACTTTACAGATTCTATTCAATTTTTAGTTCTAATTTTTAATGCTTTTAGCTTGAATGTAAATACATAATACATACCAAGTTTTATTTCGTTTATTTATGTTATTATGTAGCTACATGTAACTGTTATTATAATATAAAAACATGATGTTGTTTGGTTAAGGAAATTTGAAACTCGGAATCGCGTAGGCAATGAATAAAGCATAAATGGCAATTTTCAGTTTAAGTTTCTTCTTGGCTGGCAAAAAAATTTTGTTCTGTTCAATTTCGCAAGAAAAAAAAAGCAGCGTATTTTTTAAAAGTTGATACATGTGCATTAATATAATCACGTGATCAAAAAATATTTTCTCACATGATGACGAGAAATTTTCTATAACAGATTTCATTTTGTGTGTGTGTATGTGTTTGATGTTTATTTTATAATGCATTCTATAAATTGAGGGGGGGTTGCTTATAATATAATATAAATTTTTGTAGTAATAATAATAATAGCATTCAAAATTGGTTTATTGATGACACCACAAATAGGATATGAATTTTTTTTATTTATTATTAAATAAAAAAAACTTGGCTTTGAAGAGAAGTGCATCAACAAAAATATGCATTTTGGAATACATACAATATACATCATAAAAGAAATTTGTTCTTAGTAATGCATGCATCATTACTAGAATCCCCACTTGAATGTGCCTAATGCATTGAAATTAGGAACTGGTGCTGAATTTGGACCCTCAAATCTAACGCCAGGTATCAAACTCAGATCCAGACTTAAGCCTTTGTTTTTGTCCTCCCATACTGGGCCGCCAATGATACCTTTAAAGGAGTTGTGCCCTACGTTTATATCAGCCTTGCTGGGCTGAAAGATAAAGTTACAAGAAAAGTATTCATTAGATACATGTATCTTCCATTTTCTATTTTCTTGTAAGCTAAGCGTATATGATTAAAGAAGAGTAAGTACAAAATACTGTCATTCCTATGTTTGGAAAAAAAAATTCTCTCGTATGGAGTAGACAAAAAGAATCTGTGGTAATCGGCTAAATAGTAATTTTCGTAATTTTGATAAATCTCCACTTTCAAGATCTTTGTGAATTCGAAAAACCATTTATGAAATCGAAGTTTTTATTGCAAAACGAAGGTAGCTCCAATTACTCAACTTTTCAGAAAATCGTAAAAAAAACCTTTGAAAATTCTAAATTTCAAATTGTGTGAAGATTTTTCTCTTGATCAATCTTCTTAATTGCTTCTAAATTTTATAGCTGTCTTTTCACTCAAAAATATATTTTCTAGATGATTTGACACATGTCGGAATATTGGAGCTACCTCTTTCTTGCAACCAAAACTTATGTCTACCTCTGCAAAAAATATTCCACAGTAAAAATGAAGTTTACTATAATATTATTAATTATTTAAACTAAATTAACAAAATACTTACACAACTTGGCTTTAAAAACAAACAATTATAATCCAGTTCATATTCTCCCTCTGTAACGTCGATCTCGTCTGCTGCTTCATTGGGTTGTAGGTCATCGTAAAACCAAATATTTTATGGGACACATTTGTGAGGTAGTTTCATTACATCGTTATATTTGGGGCTCTTAAGTGAATGGGAGTGGGAGTAAGATGGCTCGATCTTTTTTTAACATTAATGGAGAAATGTTGTAATCAATAAAAAAACACAATATCAATTTCATTACTAAAAATTTTTTACTTGTTGGGTGTAAAATGCGTTGCTCATTTCGAAGTTTTATTGTACAGTTATTGTATTTAAAATTATATAATCCGAGATTTGTTAAAAATACTTTATTTTTATTTAAAACATTTTTCTTAAAATTAAAAAAAAATATTAAAACTTATATTTTCTAAGTTATTTAATGCTTTTATCAATTATATATCATTTATTAAAACTATTTAACATTTAAAGAAAATCTTTGTAGCCGTCTTTAACTTTGAAAATTGTCAATTACATTATTTACATTATTTAAAAATATCGTTTTTTTTGTTTGTTTTTTCTCATTTTTACGCACAGTTTTTTGAATATGCCAATTTTCTATTGAGTTTTCGGTGAGTTCAATTTTCAACAGATTACCAGATTAATTTACCTTTTTTAAAATTTAAATTAAATTCAATGCATCTCATGATATTTAAAAAACTCTAATGATTGAAATATGACATCTTATGCGTTAATCGAAAGGCTTACCCATGAATTTCTTTTCATATTGCCCAAATCCAGATCAGGAAGAAGGCTTAATGGTTTGTTTGCTTTCGGAGCTTCATTTCCTTTAAACAGAGAGTTTAGCTGAAAAAGAAATAAAAATGTGCTCAGTTTATCAGTTAAATTTTTAAGGCATAAATGTTGATCGATTGTTCAATGATCACTGTTTATTAAAAAAATATATTAATATTAATGTGAGAAACAATATTTTAGATTTATGATTTTAAATTGTCAATAATTCACAGTGATTTTAAATTGAATACTTTGCAAATGTGATAAATTTTAATTTAAATAAAAAAATTTACATTTAAATATTTTCATTTATTTACTATATTACAAATTAAGAAGCTCATTTTTTTATACAAGGCATCAAAGTTAGAATTAAACAAATAAAATTATATTAATTAGATTTTCATTATAATTATAGTTAATTACATTAAGATTTTTTTTAAATTTATTTTTTAAAATGCACTTTAAACCTTTTTTCCTTTTTAAAAATGCATTTTAAACCTTTTTTCTTTTTTAAAAAAGGTATTTTACATCTTTAAAAAAAAATGTGCAGTAAACCTTTTTTTAATGCATTTTAAGCTTTTTTTTTTGAAAAAAAAATAGCTTATAGAATCACAGATTGGAAAAAATTTCAAAATTAGACAACTTAAGGTTATATTTTAAGGACACTTTTTATTAATAACCAGTTGTTGCCACTCATATGAAAGAAATTAAAAATTCTAAAATTTTTATAAATTTTCTCTTAAAACGTCATTTTATCAGAAAACAAGACCATATAAAACAAACACCTTTTTTCTTTATTTAATAAAGTCTTTTTTATATAAAACACTATTTAATACAAATTTTTAATTTGGCTAATTTAAACGCGATTTCCAAATGGCATAAAAAGATGCGTAAAAGTTTTTATTTTACTCACATCAACAGCTCTTCCTTGGCATGAATCTGAAAAAAAAAGAAAAGAAAGCACTTTAATCAACAAAATAATGAAAGTTGATATGTATGTACAGAGCAAACTTTTAAAATTTATTTATCATTTATAAAATGGCATTAAATGCATGCTCTAATTTACATAGCTTCATTAAATAGTGCGAGCAATTTTCGGAAAACAGCTTAGCTTCTCGGAATTTGATATTTAAAAATTTAAACAAATATTTATACGAACTTAAAATGCTCTACTTTCATTCAAACATATAAAATTTCAGCTTCCATTTGCAAAATTTGCTAATATATTTTCCTTTCTGACTTGAAAGAAGCTTATCACAAGTCTAAACAGAAACTGATTTATCGTGCAAATTCTCACGCATTCAATATAGACAAAATATTATGCAAATTTCTTTCTGTCCATATATTTAGCATACATAATTTAATATTCAAACAATTCCAATTTGTAGAGGTACACCGCAATTTTGTTTTTGCTCTTCATATTTTACTTTTAGACTCTGAAAATTTATTCGTTAACGAATATGAAAATAAAAAGAAACTTGAGCGAGTGATCTTTCAGAACTTTTTCGCATGCTCTTTTATAACGATACTCTTCCGTTCTTTCAACATAAAATTTAAGACCTTGATTAAAATGGAGAGTATTTAATACGTGAAAATTTTTAATTTTAATATTTACCTAACATTTACAGAAAAAAAATATTTCATAAAAATTATAAGTACCATCAGCACAGCAATAATTTCGCTAAAATAAAGGTTAGTCATCAAAAATGAGAATCATGAAATTAAATCTTGGAATCTCCATATCAGTGAGTAATTAATTTAAGAATTAAAATTCTAAAATTCATTATTCACTTTTTAAACAGAGAAAAATGACCTGAAAATCAATTTTATTTAAAGAATAATGTTGCTGATGTATGTGAAGATATTCTAAAAGGCTTCAACGACCAAATTTGAATTGTTCTTTAGCTCCCACTTCCAAGATTTTCACTAGGCATCATTTTGCTTTCAGATTTGAAAAAGTGTTTGGGGTCGGATATTCAAACAAATATCTAAATCAAGCAAAATAGTGTAGATAAAATAAAATGGCTTGAAATCTAAGTGATGGAAATGACTTACAAAGAATAACTGAATACCCATTAAATATTAAGAACTGCCCAAAAAATTGATGAATATAAAATATTCCAAAATTTATAACCCCGTTACAAGTTGCTTTTCATTATGCAATTATAAATTTCTTGAAAATCACCTCAGGATCTTTCACAGTAAGCTACTAAAATTCACACAAAGATAATGTGTTAAGAAATCGTCTGCGGGAATCGAAACTCAAAAATACAATTTAAAAAAAAAACTCAGTAGAAATCAAATTGTATTCCTACTGACCAAGAAAAATGTCCTGAAATAATGCATTTACATCTTAAAAATCTTCTTAAATTATTTTTATTAATTATAATGATAAAACGACGATCAAATATCGACGTATATCATAGAAAACTCTCAAATTATGATTAAGTACCCATATCTATCTAATACTATAATACGAGGAATGGTTGCCAAGTCGAAAATCGTCTCAGAATTAATAAACTCCGGTAAACTTGGGGGTCTGGGGTTTTTGGCCACGAGGAATCGATTGGCGCCAGTTTTGAAGCGCTACGGTCGAGCAGTTCGGAGTTACAGATAGGATATTTTCAAACTTTATTAGTTCGCCATAATGGCTACTTAAATTTTCAAGCGGTAACGTGCTGCCACCTATAGCCAATATGGCGAACTAATAAAGTTTTATGTTTAGGCTGTTATAGGTTTATAATATATTTCTTATGTATGTATATATGGTTGGTTTTTCTAAATAAATTTGTCAAAAATATTGAACTTCAATACACTTCAATCTTTACCTTTACTTTACCTTTGTATAGAATAGTTCCCTTTCCAAACTCTAACTTTGTTTAGAATAGTTTACAATGGTGCACTTTAACCGGTTATCTTTTCACCAATGGTTTCACAAATTTTCTTATGGCATGTATTGTTCTCATAAATCACAATTGAAAATTTAAATCTTCGAGTTAGCTTCGATACCTTTCTCCGAGCGGAGCTCTTTCACCCGCTGGTGTTTCATAATAGAAACTCTGTACTATTCCATTAATTAAGATTAGTCTCTTGAATCTTATTCAAACCTTATATCATATTTTTACCAGCTGCTTTTGCATTGAAAAAATTAAATCGGTAGATATTAGCTAGATTAGTTGTCTAATTCCTAAAATATTCACCGAATTTAACAGCATTTAATTTTAATATTTATTCTTATAATTCAAATCGTTAGGCATAACTACTATTTTTTCACTTTTAATTAAATATTTTATGAAGTAATTTGTCATGTTAATAATGTTTCTTTTAAATACATTCTGTTTGCAAAAAAAAAAAAATCTTTTTCATTAAAAGAATATTCAAAATTCAATACGGAGTTGCAAAAATGCTTTGAACTGGAAAGAAAACCGTGATCGAATCTTTATTATTTGATTCAAAATTAAATTAATAATTTTAAATAGACTGACAGTTAATTAGCTTGTTAAATGTAAATTTCGTTGATGGAATGAGATAAAATATTTAACTGAAAACGAACGCCAAGAAAACTATTAGAATTAATGCAATAATACATTTTGAAATCATCTGATAAATTTTAATACTATCGAGAAAAATGAATACATGCATATACAAAAATAAAACAATTAAATATTAATAAAATACAAAATTAATGAAATAAGTAAGAAAATATCTTACCGAAAACGAATACTAAACAGAACACAGTCAGAATCTGAAAAAAACCGATGGACTTCATTTTCCTAACTTGAATGCTGAATTTAGCAATCCAAATGTATTGTATCGCACAATAACTGAAGAGTCAACCTTATATTGGTGGTTCTGAACGAATAATCTGATAGGGATGTCGCCTAATATGGAAATTTTAGACAAATGAAGAGTGTTAAATGTTTGTTTATTGGTATACAAAAAGGGGGGAAATGAGTCATTACCTATTTCCCTTTCATTTAAGTATGTCTAAAAGAGATACACTTTTACTTTCTCTTTAACACTGTTCTAGAACTTCCTTGTGTCTTTTTTTTTTTTTTTTTTTAAGATTTTTTTCTCTATAAAATTATTCGAATCATGTTGATTGATGAAGAAGATAATGAAGGATGAACACAACATTAGTTAGAATTAAAGTGAAAGTAATAATGAATGTCATAAAAAATAATATTAAACATATATACATTGGGTAAGAGTTCTTTGTGTTAGAAAAAGCAATTACAGAGCCTTCAAAATATTTCATAAACCCAAATTTAAATCTTAGAAAAAAAATTCAGAATTTATTTATTTAAAATTAAATCAATTTGAATTAGTTGTTTGAATTTCAATATAAGGTATGCACCTTTAATGTGGAAATTCATAGCAAAGTTGAATATGTATTTATGTATCTTCAATTTGGTATATTTTGTTCAAATTAAACCCAGATTTACAATTTGGGCATCAAGATCACACACGAAATTTCTTTAATGTAATCTATTAGATTTTTAAGTATATTCATTAGTCTATAGTCTATTGATTTTCTAGTACATTCATTAAACATAAGCATGCTGACTCAGCTATTGTTCACAAATTTCGACTTGTATTGTATGGTGGGAAAAAATTATACTAATACTATTAGTTTTTACTGCAATGCGCTCTCTTCCTAAAATATTTGCAATTTCTTTTTTCATTGAACATTTTTTTTTTCCATTCCTTCACTATATTACCCACTAAGTTTCATACTTTTCAAAGAATGTTACGACTTAAGACAGATTTGAATGTAGTTTACTATTACAACCGAAACCATTTCAATGAAGAGATTATTTATGAACTAATTTTGGAAAATACAGTTTCCGGTTATAGTTTTTATCATGTGAGAAAATGATATTATTTTTGCTTGAGGTTTTTGGCGCCTCAAAATGTGAAGGCAATATACTGTTGAAACCTCAAAATGCGTAGGCAACAAATTGGGTACTTATCCATTTTTTATTTATTTTGGAGTTGGCTTGCACTGTATAACTTTTGAAATATCTATCGCCTGCTAATGCAATTTTATTTTGGAGTCATTTTTCACAGTGTAGTTTTTCCATTATCTATCGTCTGCTAAGGTAGTTTTATATTAGAGTCGGCTTCCGCTGTCTAGCTTTTGAACTATCCATCGTCTGCAGTTGTAATATTTCCCTTGGAAATCATAGTGTTATTACCTAACTCATGCAACGGCTGCTTTTTTTCCCCCCTTAAAATAAACCAAAAAATGTAGAATATTGTTTGTTTAATGGATAAGGATTGTTGGTTCAGGAATAATTTCAAGTAATTAAAATAGGGTTATTGGAAAATAATGCTGACGGTTGTCACATTTGGCAATTTATCTCCAACTAAAGTTACAACTTGATTTCCAAATTAAGTATTCTCTGAATTCTTACGAATTGTCTTTATCAATTTAAGTAATTAACCAGTTTGAAACAATCTTGAGACTGTCAGATTACTTGTGCGCCGATATTTAGAAAAACGATGGCTTTTTTTCGTTTGAAAATTGGCCAAGAATGTGGATATGAGAGTTAACTTTCATTTGTATAGCGACCGATTCGTCTTATTGTATAAATTTTTATTTCAAATTGCCGATTCATATTCTCATTATTCTGACGTGTATTTTTAAGTAAATACATACTAGAATGGTTTTCTGGAAACTTCCTCGCATATTCTCATAAAGATGTTATCATCCCTACCATATAATGTAAAATTATGAGTCTACAGAGTCGTGAACATTGAAAGTGCCCAAATTTTCATTTTTAGATCCTCATACATGACAATTTTTTTTCGTAGTTCAGTAAGAAAAATGAAAAAGCATTTTGACCCTTTTTTTTTCTTTGTGTTTATAGAAAAGGAAAATTTTCACAAAACTAAGATTTTCATTTAAAAAATCTTATTGAAAATTGAATTTTATATATATATATATTAAGATTCTTATTTAAAAGTTCTAATATTTGGATCTTTCTCGTGCTGCCATCTGTTATGCGTAGTTCTTACTATTTATTGCCCTAAAATTAGTTTCAAATATTCGTCAGTAGAAACAAATTTCGTTAGGTATTCCAAAAATCAGGATTCATTTTATTGTCTCTTTCTTGTCAATTTCGAAATTTCGTATGCTTGTTTCGTCTTAAGTGTGCTGTGTCTCTCGTTTCGGATCACAATAAGGAACTCCGGCTTCATTATTGGGGTCCACAGAGAAAGAGTACGATTTTAAGAAAGATTAAAAGATTACGAAAGATATCCTTCTCTGTGCTGGGGTCTAATAAGAACTAAAAAAATTCAACAAAGAAAACTAATTTTGCATAACTAAAAGCAAAAGTGGTAAAATAAAGGAATAGAATATTGTGTTCTTTGACAAGGTGGAAACAATTCTAGCCAAACAAACTAATTGATACAAAATAAGTAAGAATTTTTTTTTATTTAATACATTTGACAATCTATCGTCTTAAAAAGTTATCATTACTATTAATTAGTGTGCGATTGATTTTTCTGTATAACCCAAATCTGATTGATAAACTTAAAAATTCAAGTAAAATTTATATAGAGCATCTAAAATAAAATGTTACCAATCTCAAATATTCTTCCCTAATGTTACACTTTTTTATGATTTTTTTTTCTAAATTCTGAAGCAGCACAAAAGCAATTCTTGTGCATTAATAGTTTTAGAAGTTATCAAGGAAAAAAACTCAAAATTTAGCTTACTTTTTATTTAATTAACATCATATTTAAAAAAATACACTCAAAGAGGCACATTTACACCTTTCTAGACTCATGAAGAGCTTCGAAGGACAGTTTAGATCCGTCTCACATTACTGGCGGTTCGAAGAGAATGAAGGCGCATTTGTCATATGGTCCATCGATATGATATATGTATGAATTTTCATGACGATTATGATGGGACTTTACCATGATTACATATAACTTTTTTTAACGAATTCAACTAGATTTCTGTATTTTTTCTATTTCGTATAACATATCGAAGCTTTAAGATTTATCTGACATCATTAGCAACAACACATTATTTAAAGAAACCTAGTCCTCAGATATGACAAATGCCCGAATCTTCACTGTGATTATGATGGAACATAACTATAATTATGTATAACTTTATAATTTTAAACTTTATAACTTTATAATTTTATAAAATCCAATTTGTTTTCTAAGTATTTCTTTCTTTCATAATATATCGGAGATATGTTACATATCAAAATGCATCTCACATCATTGGCAACAACACAACCTAGTTCATCGGTTTGACAAATACCCGAATCTTCACGGAGCTTATGATGGAACATAATCATGATTATATATTAATTTTGTAAATAAATCAAATTTTTTCCCATATTTTTCATTCTTTTATAACATATCGAAGCTTTCAAATCCATCTCACATCAGTGGCGATTAATCAAGGACAGCGAAGAAATTTGGTCCACCGACGCGACAAATGCCCGAATCTTCGGTCATTATAATTGAATATAGTTATGATTATTCATAAATTTGGTCAATAAATTCAATTTGTGTTTTACACTTTTTATAACATATCAATGCTTGGAAGGGGGGGGGGCGTATTAGCCATCCTACTTCAAGTATGAATTAAGACTGCATTACAAAAGGAATCATTCTTTGAAACATTTGAATAAATAATTCATTCATTTTTTTTCTGCAGAAAAAAAGAGTGAAGAGAGTATCATGCCGCGGTTGAACAAACAACTGATAAACGAAGGACACTTCTCACGTCATAAAGGTGCGGTTGTCGGTATCAGCAAAGTACAGTGAAGTACATTCCGGAAAAACGTTTCCGATTGAAAACAATATGACAGAAAAAAAATATATAAAAGAAAGTGTTTCCACCTTTTCAATCTGTCAGGTCTGAGTTGCCTAAGCGATCGTTGAAACATGCATTTGTTGAGAGAGTAACTATCACAGATTGGAAAAGACGAACCTCATACTTGAATTTTGGCCTAGCAAATAAAAATGCCCTTGCTCCGATTTTAGATGTTTTTGTCCTCAAATTTTTCCACATGTATGAAATCTACAAAAAGCAGCTATTATCATTATGAAAAAAATTCGTTTTAGGATTTTATTGAGTCTTCACATATTACACTTCTTTGTGTCATAAAAAAATTACTGTTCATTTAAAATTATTTATACAATAAATCGAAACCTCAACAAACAAGACGATTGAAATTTGGCATGATTCGTTTTGTACCAAAATTGGAAATTTCTCTTAAACTTTTCAAAAACTACAAATTCACATTCTGTGACTTTTTTTGCCCCCCTATCGCTATGAGCGTGAACACGATAATTCAAAAACAAAAGAGACAAAGGGAACATAATTCAGTATGGGGTAATTAAAGAAAGATAACAGATCTACACCACATTTTGAACCCGAACGGTGAATTGGAAGAAACTCAAATCGAATAGAAATCCTAGACAGATTGCAAAATTATGTAAAACAAAAGCCATAAAGCATGAAAGCAAAATGCCTTTAATTATTTATACTAGAAATGCTAAATTCAATAAATCTCTATCTGAAATCTTTTGATTGCTTTTGGTATATCCCTAAACAGTATTCTATTTCATGCTATCATTGCGAGCGCTTGAGGGGGTGTAGATTGAATAACAGCTACATTAGACTGCTTCAAACCCCGCAAATTTAATGCATAACATTTTATACACATAATCTTCTCATGATCCTACAAGAAAAAAAAAATGTAAGAAATTTAATTTTGAAAGTTTTATATGACTACTAACTGAATTTTTCTCTTTAAGTCATCATTAGGCCTTCCATAGCGCCATCTATCGGATTCTGAGGAAAAACACTTTATCAGCCTTGTTAATGACACGTAGCACTGGAAAAAATGCCTTTACTCCTAATCACTTTCACATAATTTTGCTATGAATCTAAGAATTTTCTGACACCCAATACTTCGAAGCTAACCACAAAATGCCAGCACATGATCAAAACATGCGGCGAAATAAAGGAAAAAAATTATCTTGTTAAGGTTCTTTTTTTTAGAGGGGGGAGGAAGTAAATAGCTTAAAAGAAAATAATTTGATATGTGTTTTAGAAAATAAATTTCTGAAGAATTCTCTTTCTCAATTTTTACTGCCCTATTTTAAAGAATAACGAAATTAGCTATGTAACTCCTTTGAATATTAATAAACTGATCTTAAATAGGACTATAAAGGACAGAACCAATTTTCGACATTTTGTTCTGGTTTCCAATTCATCTAAAACATCCGAGTTTGGAGCTCAAGAAAGTTGTAGGAAGTTTAATGTAAGGTGACTAGATATCTCGGATTAACTAGGACAATTGTAATTTTTGATTTCAAAAAAATTCATCATTTTACTTGCTAGTAGAATTTAAGTCATTATAGGGTGTCCCAAAAGATACGCAGCGTCTCATATTTTAAGATTCAGATCGAACACATCAAGACGAGTATTTTGATATGTAACATGTGGGGTCATTGAATTTAGTGTCATAGTTTAATTACTAGAAGAAAGTTAATTACGAATCCAATAATTTATATTTCGAATTACAATGATTACATAACTAAGAAAGTGCCCCCAGGTGGCTAAGCAAATCTATGACTTCGAATAATAGAGGAGTATGTCGCTCTATTCTTTTACAAAATTCAAATCAATCAACACTGATCGATTTGGATAATTTCAGAAATTTGATTTTACAATTACATTGGCGAATAAGGTTTAATGAGATGAAATTTATTTCAATTGTATCTGGTTCAGTAACGAAGCACCCCTCCACCTACAAGAATATGTTAAATAGGACTGAAGGTTCTGGATTTTTAAAAATCCTTATCAGTTGATAGTTCGGCCACTGCACCCACTTAGGTTCACAGTTTGGTGTGTGGTATAAGCCGAAGGCAGCTTTGAGTCAATTTTTCTTTATCGAAAATGTCTCCGATGAAACATATTTTGAATTGTTGAACTCCTCAGTGTAATCCCATTATTACATGGCACAGGCAAGATAAAGGAGATTTATCTATGCTATGCAAGACAAATAATCGTTTATCAAGATGCTGCTAGATTTGGTTTATGCAAGATAGTTCTAGATTTCACAGCATTCAGCAAAACTTTGATTTCTTATGTGAACATTTTAACGATAGACTGATTCCATGACGAAAACAGACAGTGGTATAGAGTGGCCACCTTATTCACCAGATTTCAATCCAAAAGACTTATATTATGGGGACGTCTGAAAGACACAGTGTCTCTCACACAGCCCTCAACATTAGATGACTTGAAGAACAGCAAGTGAAACCGAGATCAAGGAAATTGGAACAGATGTTTTGCAGAAAACGAGTGTGAACTTCGATCCCAGATTATGCATTGTCATTTGTTCGCATAGACGACTTTTCGAAAATCTGTTTTATTGAAAATTTTGAATAAATATAGATTTTAGCTATTTTTATATTAATTTTTTTTCTCATTTCTTGAAGTTTTAATAACACAAGCTTCATGCCTTAATTAAAATATGATACGTCAAAATGAAATTCTTGTCTTATATTCTTGGTGATTATATCCGAATCTGTAAATATGCGATGCTGCGTACCTTGTGGGACACCCAGTAAAATCGCAGCTGTTGAATACAAATACGAAAAACAATTTTTTTCCATTGCACCTCAAAGTAAACCATTTCCATATCTCTACAGTCTCGATTATTTATCTGGCTATAATTTTAGCAACAAGTTCATTGCTTTTTCTCAGAGAGGAATTTTTATGGTTCTGTTTCCAACTCTTCAACCTCTATTCATCTGTATGGCAACACATCCTAATCAAAGGATGAGATAGCAGAGGATATTTATGTGCGGAGTTATCTTATCGCAACCCCCTTTTTTACAATGTATTCCGAATGCCTCTTGAACTTTTCGACACTCGTTCGAAAAAGCAAATACTTAGTATCTGCATCCGTTCGCACAAACCTAATCTAATCAAGGATGGATTGATATCTCCCTTCAGAACATGCGAGCAGTGGTATTCAAATGTTGTTTATCAAATAAGAGGATGGGCAACGTGATATGAAATCTCGCATCTTTTTTTCGAAATAATAGAGAGCTAAATTTAGAATTTTTAAAGAATGGAATTATTGCTAAGGTGGCAAATCAAGATATGTAATATATGGGTCGCGGCCCGAACTGGGATAAAAAGAGAAACGCTGGTGCTGTGAAATTTCTCACGGGATTTAATTTTCAAGAAGTTTGGCGTTTGTAATCAAAATAAAAACCAACAGAAGTGGTTGGTCCACTCAAACGTTTGTGCATATATTCTCACAAAATATTATATGTTTCCTCGCTAAAAATTGCAGAACTTGAATAAGGTGCCAAATTTCATGAATGCTCAGATTTTTATATTCAAAGTTTCGCAAATGAGAATCCTGCGTTTTGTAATATAGAAAAGAAAATTGGTTGTGTATTTGTAACACCTTTATGACCACTGACTAAAACCAAAATGCAGAACTGCAATTTTAGTGGCAAGATCGAATATCAGAATTCATTTATCCGTATTTTTGAGCTATGATGTTTACCGGTACGAAAATGTTCAGACCAGTCAACCTTTTACAGATTTTATACAAAATTCGAAAATGTACGCTGTAGATGATGAAAGTGATGATCAAATTTCATTTATCTAAGTCTGTTTTTTTTTAAAAATCTTATTTATATGTACATGAAAGAACAGACTTACAAACTATCAATCACTAAATAGATTTAGTTCGAAATTTAAAACTGATCTGCACTTTAGATGCTAAATTTATGCACTAAATTTCATTCACTTAGCTATTTATGTTTTGTAATTATTGCGTTTATTTGAAATTGAGAAAATTTAATATAAAAACCAAGTATTAAATTTTATTCGTCTACCTTTTAGCGGTCTTGAGTTATCGTGTTCATCGAACTTGTAGACAGACATAATTAAAAAATGTATGCATTTTTCGGACATAGGAAGGTCTGAAACATATAAATTTATCAAAATTTCACGTTTGCATTCTTTGACAATTACAATAGCAATTTTTTTATATATTTCGTACACACACACACACACAAAATAAAGGCTTGAGAATGTAGGGTACAATTTTTTAAAAGTTCAGTTAATTCTTGTAGATGCTACAAAAGATGTATGCAAATTTTGTTAACTATTATCACTCATAGGATGTATATTGATATAAGATTCAAATAATTACTGCTATTCTTTCAATTTTATGCAGAGAGATTTCTTTTATAATATTTATCCTTCTTAAAAATTCTTTTACATCATATCTGAAAAATCATAGTTTGATCACTTTTTTACTGTAAATTTTTTAATAAAAAATATTATATCGTCCAGTCTTACCATACTACTCGCGTTAAACCGAATACGCGTCTTAATTCTATAAGAAATACAGAAAACTGAATTTCGATCCACAGCAAATTTCTTGTGTCCAGCCACGAAAGCCTCGGTTAATGGGAACATGTTATGGGAACAATAAGACAACTTGTACAACAAAATAATAAGGACTAAATTCATCACATTAAGATTCTCCATAGGATTGACACGACTGTCCAAATTAAGAAAAATATTTTTCTCGTTGATCTTTAGAAAACTGCTTAAGCTTCCCAAAACAGTTTACAAAATTTATGTCTGCATGCCCCTTCAGATAGTTAATATTGAACAAAATTACTTAAAGATTATCAATGGGTGAATGGTTTTCTCATTTTTGTGGAAAAATAAATATTGTTAGCATGAAACTGTTGGTGGCATTCATACATTACTTATTGAATCCAATAAACCTTTAGCTTCGGAAAAGCCGTAATATTGTTATTTGCATCAATAAATTCTAGCGAATTACAAATTTACTCTAAGTGCATATACACTGCTTTAACCGTACCTATTAGGTTGGTGCGTATGAAATGTCGGATTCTTAAGTGATTGTATGAAACTGCATATCTTTCTTCAAAAGCTGTTTATTCAATCAAAGTATGCTCCATTTGCTTCAATACACTTCTCCCAACGAGATTTTAAAGCGTAGATGCCTGTCTTAAAAAAATGTTGGTCTTTAGAATTAATAAACTCTGATATCGAGTTTTTTAGACTGTCTTCATTTTCATAGTGTTTGCCCCTTAAAAACAGCTCTAAATGCTTGAAAAAAGGAAAATCGGTCGGCGAGAGATCCGGTGAATAGGGTGGATGCTGCAAAACTTCATATTCCAGTTCGTTCCAGCTTATTTCGCTCTGTCAGTGCGTGCGGTACCCACTTGTCCATCTTCTTAACCTTGCCAATCTCAGAAAGGTGTCTCAATATCGTTGTATGGTCAACTTTCATCCTGATAGCAAGTTCCCTCGTGGATACGGCTGGATCCGCTTCCACTAGAGCCTTCAGGTCATCATTCTTCACAGACGTTTTGGGTCTTCCGCGCGGCTCATTTTGCAGTGAAAAATCGCCAGTCCGAAATTTTTCGAACCAACGCTGCACTTTCCGATCGTTAACCGTATTCTCCCCACACGCTTGGTTTATGTTGCGTGCAGCTTTTGCAGCACTATTACCAAGTTTGTACTCATATAAGAAAATGACGCGAATGTCGGCAGAATTCATATCGGCAATAAACTCAAAAGAAATAACAAAAGGGAAGACCTTCGAGAAAACCTATTTTGCTGAAATGAGTCTCTGGCAATGGACAATACGACTATGAATGAGGTTATGCCAAAGACAAAAGTATAACGAAAACAGGGAGACAAACGTCCGCATGTAAAGAGAATCCGACATTTCATACGCACCAACCTAATATTTTGACTTTCCAACGAGTGCTGCTGCATAATGGTTTTAGAATAATTTTTAAATGCTTTTGTAAATTTTCCCTTCTTGTTGTGGATGCAGTAAATAAGCAATACAAACACTGAAAAACAGAAAAAATAATAATGTAATATATACTGTAGGAAGCGATCTTTTGCTATTCTTTTATTAGATCTTGCTATTCTTTTATTTCTTATTAGATCTTTTGCTATTCCATCAATAATCACACCAATTGCTCCAATAAACCCAACAAATGACTCATTTATACTTAATCTTTTCTTTTCAAAATTTATGTACCAGATGAATACAGAAGTTTTCTTAATGGAAATATCAAAAATAGAATCGATTTAGATATTGTAATACGTAGCTGAATTTAAATTATCTTTAATTTTGTTTATAACTTCCTTTCCTGCGGCAGGAATAATTTAATCTTGTAATTTATAAACAAAGTAATTGACAATTTAGTTTGTGGAATTTTTTTATTCTTTTTATATGATCCATAACCACAGTGTGTATTTAGCAATTCGATTACACCTAAAAAATTTCCATTATTAGACTTTTTTTTACTTCATGGATTCCACGAAAAGGAAGATTATCACACGCTAAAAGTAGAGTCACATCTGCAATTCTATAAAATAGTAATTTAAGTCATGCTGTTTCCTTACTTATATTAATTCGGATTTTCTTTATCAACAGTCGAACATAATTTAGTCGCCATAATAGTTCTTTTGAAAGTGTGCATTGCTATGAGTTGATCGCTTAATTTATTGTCGTTTTATTTTTTTGTTTGAACAACTTAATATAAACAGATATACACGGATGCATACATAAAAAATATTATATTAGATATAGAAGTAGATAGCTGATAATTTACAAGTCCATTTGATCCAGCCTCAGCCTAGACTTCTGGGTGCCAAGCACATTGCTCTGTCTTCACATATCTGAAAATGATTTCTTTATTCATAAATGAACTTTTCCCGCTTTTTTATAGATATCACTGCGTTTTTTGTCTAATAAAGGCGTCAGTCGATGCTCAGCCAGCCACATGAAAACAAATTTGTTGACTTCTAGTATGTGTAATATTATTACTGTTCAGAACACTATTTTAATTCTTTATCACGGTAGCCCCCTCCCCCATCAGTCGTGGGATTCGGATGCACAGCACCTTCCGAATCCCCCACCCCCAGACGGCCGGCAATGCCTGGAAGTCATAGAATACTTGAAGCAGCACCAATTTTGTTGATATTTGGAACTGACCATCACTTTAAGATATCTGGCAAAGTATGACTAATTCTTTAGCTTTGTGCAGATAGGCTGCAGTAGCCTGGTGGTAAGGTCTCGGCTTCGGAACCGGAGGATTTCAGGTTCGAGACTCGATTCCACCGAAGAACCGTCGTGTGAGGGGGTCTCTTGCACGTTAAATCTGTCAGGCCAAACGTCCTCCAGCTGGTGTGGCGTGGTGTGGAGAGGGGGGTGCCAGTTCATGTGTCGTCCTCGTCATCTGACCATGATTCAAAATGACGAGGTCCGTCCCAAAATAGCCCTTGTGTTTTTTTAAAACGGAGCGTTAATATAACTAAACTAAACTTAGCTTTGAATAGCTCCACTACATTTAAGCATCAATGATTATGACTTGATTCCAAAGAAGAATGAATTGTATTCTTGACTCTTCTCTACTCAAATGTTCATTCATTCTAAAAGTAATATGTCGTTTCATCCAAACTATCACGAAATTTGTGCTGCTTTAAATATTTTAACACATCGATGGTTACACAAAAGGACCACAAATGTTTCAAGCTAATACAAATGTTAGATCCCCTGCAATAATGGGTTACTACTAATAAATTTCCAACCATTGCAATCTGTCATGTTCAGCTTATATCAATGTTCCAGCCTGTATTTTTACTATCTCATAAAAGCAGAACTGTTGTTGTTGTTAAAACTGCTTTACAATTCCAATTCTAGACTCTTTATTCTAGTTAAGCAGTTTCAAACATAAATTCCATAGATTCTGTGGCATTTATTTATAAGGTAATAAATTATTTTTATGAAAAATAACTATATTTAATACTGAAAAGTAGCTTTAGACTAACACACTTTGGAATTTTTTTTTTCTATATTTTAAACAGATCGCTAAAGATATGACTAATAATACAACCAAACGTTAGGGTAGAGAAGAGATGGACTAGACTAATATGCGAAAGTCCCAATTTTTTTATTTTTCTTTCCCAGAAAAAAACCAAGGTATTCAGTCCAAGTCCCAAAAATAATGAATATTTAGGTATTGTAGGAATGTATTTAGGTTAAATATCTTGGATAGCCTCTTTTAATACTTGCCATTAAATTTCATATTAAAATCAATTATATTTAGTTTTAGTTTCATTTTTTTTTAAATATTTATTTCCACTTTATAGAATATGATCATCAGGGCTATCTTAACAAATTTGATACTCTGGACTAAACTGACATCCATCAGTTACTTAAATAGAAGTATGAGCGCCTTTATCAAGCTAATAAAACAATCAAAGAGAAAAAAGGCGCACATTTTTATTTAACGTATTGCAATTTTGGAAATCGGAGCCTTTCAAATAGGTTTTCTTTCTTTTTTTGCAAGCAAAACTATACCACTCTTGATTATCTTATGATTAATTTTAAAAGTTGCATTATAAATATAAAATATATATTATATTGATTTTTCATGGATGTTTTTGAGTAGGCATGCATAATTATGAAGCACTAGAAAAATGAAACATACCAGAGTGGAAAAGTTATCCTATTGAGAAGTAGAAAAAATAATTGCAAAATATTTTGACTGTATCCCCCCCCCCCTATCTTTTTAAAAGTAGAATTTATTATTTCACTGTTTCTTATTTTTAATTTAATTAATGCTTTTATATTTTGTATCATACCTTTCACAAACCAATGTATCATTTTCTGCTGTCTCGAGGTGTAGAAATTCATGTTCCATCTCAATATTACCTCTTCCGATTATTCCGATTATTTGTTTCAACTCCTATTTTTTATATTAAAATATAGCAAAGATTTATTTTACTTTAAGATAACTTTCCTGGTCAGAAAAAAAAAACTCTCCTTAAAAAAAGCAGAAGAATTGATCATACATACTTCCTGCCAGTAAATAATAAATCTTTCAGTGGCAAACCCTTTAGAGATAACCCTTCTTTGACATTGGCTACAGTACATGATCAACTTGAAAATTTTATTTGCATTGAAAAGTAGTAGTATTAAAAAAAACTGCTGCACCGGTTTCGATTATGATTCATGCATAGATACTTAAGCATGTCAAGGATTGAATAGCAAACATCACTTTGTGAGGCATTTTTGTGCTTTTTTTCCTCAAGTGGAATTATGACAAATATTATCTTATAAGGCATAAATGAGAAAGAGATACTTTCGAAACGTCTGATAAAAATTATTTTGTTACGATTGTATGAATCATTTTATTAGGTTTTTATTTATCTAAGAAAAATACTTTTGACGCCACGTTTTTTCCCAATAAACAGTTTTATCCCTCATAAATATAGGCCTTTGAACTTGGGGTTTTCTTTATCGTATCCTATTTATTTATTTAAAAAAGAGCTCTCAGTATGTATTTGTAGAATTAAAAATATAATCTTATGAGTGAAAATACGTTGTAATGAATGAGTGTTAATAGGAAATGGACTCATTATGTGATTAGATTTTCAAGCCGGAATATCTTTTATCTTAATTAGTAACAAAATAAGAGCATTTCGGTGCAATTAATGATAAAATGCATTCACTTTCAGTTGATACTTCAAAAAAGCAATTTTTTTTAATTGTTTTATTCCATTATTAATAACTGCACAAATATACCGAGATAAATAATATATTTTAATCACAAAAATAAGACCATTAATGAATAGATAATATTAAATTTAAATTATATAATAAAATGTTAGATTAAGACCATGTAGTAAGTTGTAAGACCATGTATCTACATGATTAAAGAAAAGGAAAGTTTCGATTTTTTTCCTCTGCTAAATTAAAGTGATCACATATAAACTATCGTAGAAAATTCTTAAAAATTACAAAAAAAAAAAAAAATTATTCAAAAAAATTATTTTCAATGTTATTTTAAAATTTTATGTTTATGACATCAATTCCATAAACATACAAAAATGTTGTAATAATAAAATAAGAATAAATAAATTCAGTATATAATAATAAGTATACAATATTATATAATAATAATAAGTTAATATGTAATAAAAAATTCAGAGTAGTGGCGGACTTTCTACTAGGCATCTACTTGGAGTCACTTGGTTGAGAGGGGATCGCAAGCAAATCAACTAAAAACTTTATTTCCTTAGTTATAAAATAAATGTATAAAATGTACAAAAAGTGGAAATTCTAAACGCGATAAAAATTAAGATATAATTCACATTCAATCAAGTATGATCAGTATACAATCTCTTCCATTATGTTCACTTTATTATAAGAATATTTTTTAAAAAAAGAACCCATCTGTTTCGATAATATGGCATAAAAATATGGACAAAAGGCTGTATAGATTCATTATAGATATTCAGTAGCACATATATATTCATAAACTTAATAAAGTAAAAATATTAAAATGAATCATTAAATATGTTTAAAAAAATTTTTAATGATTTCCAAAGAATTTTAAAAGTACAATATTCAACTTGTATGAATTATGTTTTTCACATTTTATCATTGTACATTTATGTAAATTTCTTTTAAGTCGTATCTTCATTACTTGAATTTTTATCCTTTTATGCCCAAGTATACTGTGTGAAAACCTGAAGTCCGTAATGAAATTAATCGACAAATTATCTCGGACGATCATCAAATAGATGTCTAACCTCTTTCATTACTGAATAGGTGAAGTACCTACTATTTAAGAAATAAACATATTACCTCCTTTTACAGATAAAAATTCTGATCATCAAATCCTTGTAACATAATAATTAATTTGAAATGCGAAACAAAAAAGAAAAAATACTGCAATACCGAAATGAAAAATTAAAATGTTAATTCCTCTTTAAAATCCTTTAATCTTACGAATGATAATTCTCGCTTATTATGTTTCTTCCTACCTATTTGTATATTTAAAGGTGATCAGAAATCCTAGATATATACAGACATTTTAACTTTTTGACTGCCAGTACAGTGAAAAGAAAAATTTTCAGCTCTTTTCCTGAATTTGAATTTAGAGAGTCTCAAAAGGTCTAATTACATAGCAATGAACAAATAATACATAACAAAGATGTACTAAATTTAAAATTTTATAAATGTTAGCATCTGCAAGTAGATAATTTTCCTTTTTTATCTTTAATATAATAGAATTTTTACCGAGGTATATGTGGTTGCCTAAGACATATGGAAAAATAATAAACTTCATGTAAAATATATGTATGCACCTATACACTGAAGTGACAAAAGTCATGGGACAGCAATATGCAAATATACAGATGGCAGTAGTATCGCAGCGAAAAAGTATAAATGCGCAGTTCGTTTTCCAGAGCTTTCATTTGTGTTCAAGTTATTCATGTGAACAGGTTTTTCGTGATTTATGGCGGCACGACGAGAATTAACAGACTTTGAACGTGGAATGTTAGTTGGAGTTAGACGCATGGGTCATTCCATTGCGGATATCGTTAGAGAATTCACCATTCCGAGATCCACAGTATCAAGAGTGTGTCGAGAGTATGAAATTTCAGGCATCACATCCCATCATGGACAGCGCAGTGGGCGACCACCCGCACTTAACGACCAAGACCGCCGACGTCTGTGTAGAATGGTCAATGTTAATAGACAAGCAACACTTCGTCAAATAACTGCAGGAATCAATGTGGGACGAACGAGGGGCGTGTTCGATAGGACTGTGCGGCGAAATTTGTCTTGCTTGGACTATGACAGCAGAAGACCGACTCGAGTGCCTTTACTGACAGCACGACATCGCCTGCAGCGACTCTCCTGGGCTCGTGAGCATATCGACTGGTCCCTAGACCAGTGGAAAACCGTGGCGTGGTCAGATGAGTCACGATTTCAGTTGTTACGAGCTGATGGTAGAATTCGAGTGCGGAGCAAACCCCACGAACCCATGGACCCAAACTGTCAGCAAGGCACTGTTCAACCTGGTGGTGGTTGCATAATGGTGTGGGCTGTTTTTACATGGCATGGACTCGGTCCTCTGGTGAAACTGAACCGATCATTGACTGGAAATGGTTATGTTCAGCTGCTTGCAGATCACTTGCAGCCATTCATGGACCTCACGTACCCACACAACGATGGGATTTATAGATGACAATGCGCCATGTCACCGGGCCAGAACTGTTCGCGATTGGTTTGAAGAACATTCCGGACAATTCCAGCGCATGATCTGGCCACCTAGATCGCCCGATATGAATCCCATCGAGCATTTATGGGACATCATTGAAAGGTCCGTTCGTGCCCAAACTCCTGCACCATCCACACTTTCACAATTATAGACGTCTATACAGACAGCATGGCTCAATATTCCTGCAGAGGACTTCCAACGACTTGTGGACTCCATGACGCATCGAGTTGTTGCACTTCGCCGGGCAAAAGGAGGACCGACACGATATTAACAGTCATCCCATGACTTTTGACACTTCAGTGTATATATTTATATTTTTAATATGCAATTGCTTCTGAATTAATTTATATATTACTTTTAATTCGTCTCGCTCTCCAATTACCAGCATTCATAATTGCCTGGTAGGATCCTAGCATGTCTCAGTTTGAAATATTAAATAACTATTTGATCACTTTGGTCATAATGAAAAAAGCTGATTCTATGTTACTTAAGATTAAATGTTCTTAAGATTAAATTACACACTCTATATCACTTATAAGTCCTTTTACCAGAGGTACCACAAGTTAGCTGTACGCCACTTTTCATATAGTTAAACAGAAGAATACATTTTTGTGAAGGGTGTTATGTCATTATTTCTAGACACTGGCGTCTTTGCACTGACGGCAGTATTATAACTTCAAATCAGACCTTCTTTATCAATTGTTTTAGAAATAATGGTTTTTACATACGTAGTACCGAAAAAATACAATAATCGTCAAATAATTCGAACTCGCTATTTTGACCAATTTTCACGTTTTAGACTTTACTTAAACTTAAAAAAGAAAGAAAGACAAAGGAAACTTTAAAAAGCGTTGTTTTAAACGAATGCGTATGTTTGTTATATGTAATCGTCAAATCTACAAACTATACCATATTTGTAGATTTCTATCAAACTTTGAGCAAAATCCATTCATAGGAAGTCTGTCTGCCCGATATGTTCGAATATAATTTAACACAATAACTACAAAATGAAGTGAGTTAGATAGAAAAAAAATTTGGTGCACGCATTTAACACCTTCTTTTTCTTGCATAAGCCGACCATGTACAATCAACCCGTACTTGGATTTAGCCCAAATTTGGAGCATTAAAACTGACTCTATTGGGCAGATGGCTGTCAAATTTGAACTAAATCCAATTACGGGTTGATTGTACGTCAGTCTGTACTTTCAGTAACATGTAAACTCAATAATTCAAAAATTTAATACATATTATTAATTATAACTTAAAAATCTGACAAATATATCAAATTTGGTATAGGATTATATGACTACAAGTGCAGTTTTAAATCAAGTTTTAGTTTCAATTGTTTGAGAAATATTGTCTAAAACTCAAATTCAATTTTTGTATACTATTAGAACATGCAAGAGATTAATTGCAAATAACTCGCTAAGAATGACACTACAGATTCAATAAAAATGTTAAATTCGAATCAAAAATTAAGATTTAACTATTATACGCCATTGCCTTGAAAGAGGTTCTCTGGCACGACAAGTTTATTAGAGAGTATGCAAGAAAGTTTTCGGAAAACCTCTTCCTCTGGTTTTTATATATATTCAATTAATACTTTTCTGATTGAAAAAAGGATCGGTTTCAATAGGTTGATAGTATTTAAAAAAATACATTGGCTTTTTCAAAAGTCGTTGCAACGAAAGTCAATTCAAAACTCTCTTTATGGTAACCCTGTAACCTGAAGAAGTGATAGGTTCACGACCACTTAGATCATAAGTTTCCTATTTCAAACCCATCCGATACCAATTTTCGAAATGCCTACAGGACTTGAGAAGACAGCTGTGTTCAGAGGCAACGACATAAAACACTTCAAAGACCGTTGTGAAAGGAAGTCAGTGGCTTGATTGTTTTACAACCCATTCATACCACTTGTAAAACGCGAGTTAGGGGTTTTCTTGACTTTCAGATGAGTTGGGGTTGAAAATTGAGAATGCCTAGGTTAGGAGATACTGTGGGGACTAATTTTTTGGGGTTGAACTTCCGTTTAAGTCGATCGAAAATATGTGAATGCAAAATCCATGATGCTGGAACATAAAAAAAGTAAAACTGTAATTTATAAAATAATAAATTGGGAAGATGTTCATAATTAAATAAAGCAAAGAGTCTTAAAATAGCATAAATAAAATACAGGGTGATTATATTAAACTTCCACTTTGAATATAATTAACCTGTATTTTATTTCCACTGGTCATAAAAGGAAAACTACTAGGCCAAAGGTTATCAAAGTTAGAAATAGTTTAAAGGAGGTCATAAAAATTTATTTTCCGCCTCCACCAGAAAAGTTCAAAAACTCACCACCATGTCTGATATGGCTCTGTATGCGATATTATTAAGTAAATTAGGACCCGATAACGGTTTAAAATGCGTTGAATTGTGTCTGGAACTTGATACATGTTCAATGTAACGTCTATCAATTTCTGAAAGCAAGTTAAATCGTATTGTGACATTCTCCTCAGTTGCTCTTAGCATATCAGGAAGAAAGTTACGTAGACGTCGGTGTACCGCTTTCTTCAGGTCCGCGAAACTATTTAGATTATCACCATAAACTGTACTTTTGTGTTAACACATATTGAACATGCTTGATGACACGTTTCAGAAACGATTAAACACATTTGAAACGGATGTCTTTATGTCCTATTTTGTTTAACAATATTTCAAAAAACGTCATTTCACACCTGTCGATGAATTTTTGAACTTTTTTTTTGGTTGAAAAGAAATTTCCATCTTCTCCTTTAAACTATTACCAAGTTTGATAACATTTGGTCCAGTAGTTTCCCTTTTACGACCATATCAAAGTGGAACTTGAATCATAACCACCCTGTATTTAACTATTCAGTCTAATATTTGTAGTCAAGATCAATTTATTTGCATTATTCATACAAGCATATCTTTTTTTTTTAATACTGAAATTGGAAAGTAGGAATCTACTTCTTCCCAAATTCATTATTTAAAAAACAGGATTCTGATTTATCATAACATTTATTAGACTATTTGTTCGCATATTGAAAACAAATTCTCCTAAAATCTAAGTTCAATTAAAATTTGGTGCAATTTTTTGATTATAAAAATATACGCATAAATTTTAACTATTTTGTATAAATATATATTTTTTGATTGATTAAAACAAACTTTTTATTCAAAACCCGGAAAACAGTTTTGTTTATGACTCCAAAACATCAAAGAATTAATTGGAAAAGTCTATAAACTGTATTCAAAATGCACTTTCCTTTTCAATGTAAGGTAGAGATAGTCATCCTGTAATAAATATAACCCCTTCCCCCAGACCTCGAATAACTTGGACTATTTGGAATAAGGGAAAAGACAGAGTTAGCTGTAGTAGAAAACAAATAATAAATAAAAGTGAGGGGTAAATAATGTATAGAAAAACACTTTTTTCCCAGCTCTTAAAAGTGGATGGTTTTGGTCCTTAAATAACAAGTTCGTAAATCGAATTTATATACACATTTTAGGAGTGCTTAACTTGAAAAGTTAATCTTTGTTAAAACTTTCTTCTTATTTCAATCAGAAAATAAAATTTGTAAGAATAGAAAAATTTATAGAATTATCAAATGATTTTCTTTACAAAGCATAAGTCAATCACGTACTTTAAAAAATGAAATGTGATTGACTTCTAGATAGCAATGAAAGAAAACTCCAAAGAACTAATAGTAAAACAATAAAATATCTAACATCTTTTACGAAAACACAAAACTTGCGGGTAATTTTTTTAAAATTCTTATATTAAGAACAAATATCATGGTAACTTTAATGCATCTCCAAATTTGAGATTATGTCTCTAAATGAGTCTAGTTTTATAAAAATATTTTTTTTCAAACTTATGCAAGAATCGCATTAAATTGTCTTTCGAATTGAAGTTTTATCACAAATTAATTGAAAATTATTTTAATCATATTTTTATTTGTTAGAATATATTATTCTATATTATGATTTTAAAATTATAATATGATATAATATTCTGATATCACTTGAGATTTGGTTTAAATTTCAAGTTTCAGACTTCTCTAATTCCGAAAAACACATTTCTGTCATTATTCTTTCTATTTGTTTTCAACCAACGCGATAACTCAAATACCTATTGAATAGATAAATGAAAGTTAGTAATACGGATTTCTGACCGCATTTGTTTATTTTCTTCAAATTTTGCCATTGTTGCCATTCCAGATACAAGGGAACTCGGAAAATTAAAAAACGCAAAGAGTTACGTAAGTAAAATGTGGATAAAACTCTAAATTAATTTTGAACCATTTCTGTCAAGCAGTAACGGTCTGTTAGTGTATACTTTTGCATGAGTGCAAACCCAATAACTTACATCAAGGAAATGTGATGCTATTTTATGACTACAACTGTAGTTCCGAGTCAAGTTTTGCTATCAATCTGCAAGACAAAAAGTATTTAAAATGCGCATTCTTTTGGTAGATGCACTGAAAGTGATATATTCACTCCAAATATCTGAAATTCGTAACTATTGCTCACCAATGCCATCCATGGTGTTCGTGGTCTTACCTAAGGTACAGAGTTTTATTGCGGGCAGATGGAGGTTAAAAACTTTCATTAGAGAATAGGAGAGAAAGATTCGAGGAGACAAACCCCATTGTTAATCTAGTATTGCTCTGCACTCTTAAATGGGCCGCGGTGGCCTGGTGATAAGGTATCGGCTTCGGAACTGGAGGGTTTCAGGTTCGAGACTCGATTCCACCGAAGAACCGTCGTGTGAGGGGGTCTCTTGCACGTTTAATCTGTCAGGCCAAACGTCCTCCGGCTGGTGTGGTGTGGAGATGGGGGTGCCAATTCAGGTGTCGTCCTTGTCATCTGACCGTGGTTCAAAATGACGAGGTCCGTCCCAAAATAGCCCTCTTGTTGCTTTAAACGGGACGTTAATATAACTAAACAAAACTGCATTTTTAAAACAATTAATATAAAGTTCAAAATCTTCCATTTTTACAATTATTTTTTTTATTAACCAAAATGATATTTCATTGATTATTACTATGTTATGACGCGTTGTAACATTTGATATTTATATTTCTGCTTAAAACTACTTTAATTAAACTTCGAAAAAAAATAAGATTTTACAAACTGTATTAAATTTCAAGAAACTTTAACATTTCGTGATTTCTTTAGTATATAAGAAACCCATGACCTTGATCTCACATGACTTTGATTTTCTTTTTAAACTGTTCCGGTTGATTGATTTTTTTCTATGATTATTGCTGCTTTGCTTGCAAGTGTATATTTGAACTACTAAAGAAGGTAATTAAAAAAAGAAATGTGATTAAAAATAGAAAAAAAAAATGCAATGAAAGCTATGTTCGCTGTGATGAAACATATAATACACCTCTTTATGTTTCATCCCAGCTGTCAAATCAGATGGAATTGATAAAACCGATGCAATATTTCTATTTTTTTAAATATTTGCACAGAGACTGTTGATACAATGTTAGACAAATTGTAACGGCAAAAATTCCGAAATTATAAATTGGGTTTTTCAAATGAGAACAATGACTACTAACACCATTAAAAGGCTTTGGTAGCATACTTTTTATATTGATTCGCTCCAAATATGTCTAAAATTTAAATATTCTTAATTGCTCTATTTGTTTAAAAAAAATATGTTGGGCATATTAAAAAAAAATTCTCCAAACTATTAACTGTTAATTTTTAAGATTTTAAAATATAAATTAGGATTTTTAAATTGATAATTATTTTTAATTTCATTTACTTCTTTTAATTTATTACCCAAACGCATCCGAAATTTGATTTAAATATACCTTATTGTTCAATTTGTCAAAAATAAATAAATAAGTGGGTAATATTGAAAAAAATGCCAAAATATCAATTTTTAATTTTTAAAATTTTAATTATTATTAAGAATTTTTAATTGATGATTGATTATTTTTAGTTTCGTTTATGTATATAGCTTTATTATTACTCTTATGTGTCTTAAATTTAATTTAAATATGCCTTATTCTATGTGAAAAAAATATAAAAAATAAAAAATAAGTGGGAGACATTAAAAAAGTACACCGAACTATTGACTTTCAATTACTAATTAGAATTTTTAAATGTCAATTGATTATTTCTGAATTAATTAAATTAAATTTACTTATTTCCTTTTATTATAACCCATATATGTTCGAAATTTGATTTAAATATATCTTATTGTTCGATTTGTAAAAAAAAAAACCATAAGTGGTGGTGCATATAAAATATTTACTCCTAACTAGTAAATTTAGTTAATTAAATTAATTAAAGTTAACTTTTTAAATTTTATTATTACCCAAATGCGTTTGAAATTTGCTGAAAATATATCTTATTGTTTAATTTGCAAAATAAAATAATAATAATAAGTGGGGCATATTTAAAAATACAACAGGCACATATTAAATAAATACACCTAATTTATTAATGGAATTAATTAAAGTTGATTTTAGTTTTTCTTAATTCTATTATTACCCAAATTTTGAAAATTTGCTTTAATCATGTCTTATTGTTCAATTTCCAAAAAAAGAAAAGAAAAAGAAAAGAAAAAAGAAAGAAAATAATAAGTGAAACATACAAAAAGATACAACTAACTATTAATTTTTAATTGCTTAGAATTTTTAATTAATAATAGATTTTTAAGAACTTGATTTACTTATTCTAAAAAATTAGCTTTTGAAGAATTCTCCTTTTCGTGTGCTTGTGGGGTATGATTGATTGAGAGGAGGGAGAAAATGTATTCTGATGTACTCGCAACAGATCTGAAGAGAAAGTTGTTGAAATAAAACTACCTTTGTGCTTCAATTCCTTGAAGTATTATTTGTAATCACAAATGTTTATTTATTTACTCTCATCGTGTCTGTTTATAACAAATTCTAGTTCAATTTAAATATCTTCTCGACCTTGATTTTAGACATTCTCCACAAAGACTTTTCCTCAGAAATCCGTTTTTTAGACCAAATTCTTCGTTCAACTCAGAGGAGTCCTTGTTCTTCCCATGACACGACGCCATTTATTATCTGCTATGTTGCCTTTTTTCTTGCCTTTAGCTGTTTTCATTTTGTCACTGAATTTTCAAGCATTGCTTCAAAAGTCCTTTGCCTTAAGTAGTACCTTTGATCAAATTATTATTAAATTTTCTTCAAATTTCATTAAAACATTAGGCTTTTTTTCTCTTTAAATAGATATATAATTTTCTATCTCCTTCTGGATGAGCAGCCATAAACAAAAATTCTTGTTACGTTTCCTTAATTTTATTACTTCCTCTTGTACAAAGTATAGAAAAATATTGCAATCATTGAAAAAGAATCGAACACGGGGTTTAGAAGAATCTTTTAATTTCAGACTTCTCAGAATTGTTTGTTGTTGTTTTATTTGTATGTCAGAGCGTCTTTCTGCCTGTGAGCATGAAGAACGCTTAGAGCAAAACGAAATTTTTTTTATATGTAATGATCTTTACATCAAATTTCAAGATTTTTGTGCAGATGTTGGTGAAATTCCTTCTGAGGTTATATTCCAGTTCGGATATGAGTTAATTCGATGAATATAAAATAAACAAAGCGAACACAGATGAAATTTGGTTCAAAGATTTACTTCTAAAGATATTTAAATATAAAATTTGGAGTCAAACCTATCAAGGACTTGACCTTTGTCCGTCTATTCTTTCCCAAGAATGTAAACACAATAGCTCAAAAGAGCAATGATTGCAACATATGGAGTTTGGAATGCGAATTTCATACTGCAATTACTCATCTGTAACACATTTTAGTTCAAATCGATAGAAAAAAAGCGTCTGAAACACAAATTTGATTTTTGTGTACAATAATTAGTATGCCCGGATTTTAAAAAAATCAGCAAGTCTCATACGATAGATTTAGTAAAAATGTTTCATTGACTCCAAAGATCAATATTTTTAATTGTTTTTTGCCAGTTCAATATAAGAAATTCACTACCTCACCCAATGGATAACATCTTCATAAAAGAGTATGCGAGAGAGTTTTTAGGAGACCGTTGCCATTCGTTTTGTTTTACAGATTCACTGTACAATACAAACCAAATAATTAATCTCCTGATCAATAGTGTAGGATAGCCAAATGGGGCATATAAAAGCATACTATCTCTAAATAGTAGTAAGACCATAACAAGAATACATGGTCTGCAGTTTATGACTTTTTACTTACTAATTAATTAAATATATGCTATATATTTAATTAATTATACTAAATAATTTATAAATTATTTAATATATTTAATTAATATATTAAATATATACTAATTAATTAAATATATAATTATTTAAATAATTAAATATTAAATATATGCTAATTAAAAATTAGCATATATTTATTAAATCTTTGTCTTTGTGGCACCACCTCATAAGGTATGATTTTAGATCTACTTTTCCACTTTGCCAATACGTAAAGAAATAAGCTCCCCTAAGTTTTAAGCTCCGACTATCTGTATCACACCACAACAAGATGATGCAAGCATTGATTTAATAAACACTCATATTCATTGATTGAAATCAAGTAAATTTCATCATATGCATTTAAAGAAATTCTAGTCTTTTTTTCTCATTAATTAGTTATAACTCTTGATAGCATTTGTATAATAAAGTAATGTTTATTGAATTCATTTTGGATTAAATTATCTATCTACTTAAATACAGTTTTGAAATGTTGATGGGAAAAAAATGAGTTATTATGCATAATCAAACTTCAAAAATTAATTTATTTCAAAAATTAAATTCTATTTTGATCTTAAGTATTATTATTGACTTGCCTATAACAGACTGTTGAAATTTTAATAATAAGATGATGATTTATTCACAGAAGAAGAAAAAAAAGGAAAAAATAATATATGTAAATAAGAAGTCATTTGTTACAAGTATTACGATAGCCACGTTTCTGCTTTGTGATTGTATGAATGCAAGTTCGAGTCCCAATACCATCGAAAATCTGCTATGTACAGGTATCGGATGTATCTTAAACTATACTTACCAGCGGGTGACCGAGCTCCGCTCGGAGAAAACAGGTATCGAAGCTAACTCGAAGATTTAAATTTTCAATTGTGATTTATCAAAACAATACATGCCATAAGAAAATTTGTGAAACCATTGGTGAAAAGATAACCGGTTAAAGTGCACCATTGTAAACTATTCTAAACAAAGTTAGAGTTTGGAAAGGGAACTATTCTATACAAAGGTAAAGTAAAGGTAAAGATTGAAGTGTGTTGAAGTTCAATATTTTTGACAAATTTATTTAGAAAAACCAAACATATATACATACATAAGAAACATATTATAAACCTATAACAGCATAAACATTAAACTTTATTAGTTCGCCATATTGGCTATAGATGGCAGCACGTTACCGCTTGAAAATTTAAGTAGCCATTATGGCGAACTAATAAAGTTTGAAAATATCCTATCTGTAACTCCGAACTGCTCGACCGTAGCGCTTCAAAACCGGCACCAATCGATTCCTCGTGGCCAAAAACCCCAGACCCCCCAAGTTTACCGGAGTTTATTAATTCTGGGGCGATTTTCGACTTGGCAACCATTCCTCGTATTATAGTATTAGATATATCAAACTTTTGATATGAAGCCGGAGTCTGTTAGGAGTATTGCTGGTTAAGAAATCATCATCAGACGGCAGAGGTGACCTGTTGGTAAGATCTCCACTTATAAGCCAGGGGATTTCAGGACCTGATTCCACAGAAAAACCGTCATGTTAGTGTTTGTTGCAAGTAAAATCCGTCGGGATCAAACATCCTTCCGCAGGTATGATGTGGTGTGAAACTTTGGAGAGGTAAGTGCCAGCTCAGGTGTTGCCCTCATCAAAAAATAGTTCAAAATTATGGGATTCGGTCCCAAAAAATAGCCTTAGTGTTGCTTGGAAATGGGACGTTAATATAACTAAACCAATCCCAGTACGTGATTCATACTAATTGAAAATTCTCCACACGGTAAAATTAAAAAAAATGTTTAGATTTGTCATTGACTTTCAACATATTGGTAAAGAATTAACTGAATATAAGCTACTAATTAAAAAAACTGTGGACTTAGGTATTCAGTGTACTTAAAATAATATAACTCAATCTGAAAAAATAGATAACAAGCATTAAAAGGGAGGGATACGGTATCTATCCTCTTCACTTGATTTATTTTGGCGGCAGAACTGGGCGCTATGAGACTGTTTGGCGACAAATCGGATTTTCGTTTTCGACAGCCGAAGAGAGTCCTCATTTCGCTTCGCGCTTCGAAAGTGATGAGTGTAAATCGTTTACACTTGTTGAGACCTGCTCTAGTTGGAGTTAAAATACTGAGGTAGTAAAAAATTTAAGAAAGTTTGAGCGATGGCCATGGAACGTACGCCGGAAAATATTTTTTCCACTCTTTCTTTGAATTTTCCATTGTTTATACCCACGCTTCTAAAAGAGGTAAGTTTTTACTTAACTACTTCCGATTTTGATCGTGTTCCGAACTTGGACCTTTTTCTTTTCTCTGATCGAATTCTGAAATCTGATTTGTATATGCGCATGCTTGTTTTTATTTTTGTCATTTAATTATAGTTAACGCTTGTTATTTCATGGAATTAATTATGTTTTATGAGTTAGTTGTATAAAAATGACATATAAGTAAATAAAATCGATTACGGTCATTATTAATAATTAATTAAGAATTGACAGTTATGACATTAAGTATTGTTATTATTAATACTAACCGCAGTTGTTAATCATGCTATCCGATTAATCGTATCGTTCTTTACAAATTAATGTCCTTTATTAAATTTTTATCAATATTATATAATTAATTTAAAATTTAATTAGTAATATAATATTAATGTGAAATAATTGTTTTAATTTCCTCCACGTTTATCTTTTATACTACTTATTATTAATAAATTGTGTTGCTGATTTTCGTTGAAAATGTGCGATCTCTATCTCACAATCGGAATGTTAACTTCAACGTTATAAAATTTTTTCTCCTTTTTTTTTCTATTCCTATTGGGCACGAATATATGGTATATTAAAAAACATCGAATTTGTTACAGATCTTATTAACTTATTTTGTCAGAAGTGTTTATGTGTATACGAATTTTTTTAACACCGCATATTTCTCTAGTTTAGCGTGAAGTCGTTTTTTTAAAAAAGAAAAAGACAAAAAAATTCAGTGACTGTCTGGACTTATATTCTTATTATTGTTTTTAATCGTTGTCTTGTTGTGATATCAAAATTATGTGCACTGCAACTATTGTCAAATTATCAAAGTTCCAATAGTACGAAGAGCAATAGCTGAAAACAAAAGTTAAAAGTCAATTCTTATTCACTCGGCTAATAAACGGTGAAGCAATGAAATGTTTTGAATTATACTATTTAAAAATACAATTGAAGGTGAATTATCATCAAAGATCTAGAACATAAATCATGCCATGGTAAACAAATCCTTAGATGGAGAATGAATTTTTGTATTAAATGGCGATTTTATATAATTCTCTCAGGGGCCAAATAATCGAATGATAAATATTTCTCTATTTTTTTAAAGATAAATAACGTCAGCTTCGTTGTATGGTATATCGTAAATAATCCATGAAACAAGCTGGAAGATAAATATATTTAATTCACATCTCAGTTATCTAGTGAGATTAAGAATAATTTTGTTATATAAAAAATTAAACTGCATTATTGTATACAATAAGTAATTATAAGTTTCTATGAATGTTTTTAAATTATTTTGTCTTTAAAATATTTTATTGTCACAGATCGTTTGACGTTTGTGGCTTGCAGTTAGATTTTCATAAATTATTACGCTGTTTTTTAATGCGAAAATATGATGATCTCTTGCTTGGAAATTAATTTAAAGTTTCCATATCTTGGTTACGGAATTTTCTTAGATAATGTAGTTGTATTTATTAAATTAAAATTAAAATGACAATTATAGGAGAAAAAATATAATTTTTAAAAATAGTTAATTTAATTAATTAGACCAGAAAATTTTGAATTAATTAAATCATTCATTTTTATGGAAATCCGAATTTCGACATATTTTTTCGTAATCTAATTTTATCATTCTTGAAATAAATTAATTTTCTCTATATTTGTAATATTTTTAACACCCTAAAGCTCTTTTTTGCATCAAATTAATTCAATTCGATATTCAAATAATCATATATATTTAACTTCCCGATATTTATATTTGGCACAATTCATTAGCTTGTGTTATGTCTATTAATAACTGACGTTTCTTATGAATTTTATAAATTTCATGTTTGTTTGTATTTTTTTATAATTTTAGCCGATATGACCAATTTAGGAAATTACTATGTTACCTAATTTTTATTAATATTTCCTGCATTAGTAGTATTTGTTGCAAAATTGTTTGCTCGTTGCCTACCACGGAAAACTTTTACAATATTTTGTAAATGACAGGTGGGAGGGGGGGAGAACAAACACTAGCAAGAAAAAAATTATCCTTACCTTGAAAAAAGAAGTTTAGTTTCTGTTCATTAAATAACTCCTTTATTTCATTTAATGATATTTTTCTTACGTATTTTATACATTAAGTTATTTATGTGCTGAAATTATTGAGACATGTGAAGGATTTTAAAAATTTTTATTTCCCGGTATATTGAGCTATTACAAACTTAACAAAATGTTGCGATTCCATTGATTTTTAGATGCATTCTTTAAATTAATTTTTAGCTTTAAAGAACTTAACATGTATCCGCAAAATTATCTGTAAATCCTGCAATAAAATTTACGTAAAGTTTTTCCTTTTCTTCATTCTTTTGCTTGCATTTACACATGTTAACGAAGCTTACATCTAATTTGGAAAATAAGGATTATAATATATTTTTCTGGACATCCACGCGTCGTATGTCATAACTTGAATTATTGAAATAAATGCTACTTCATGTATTGAACTGTCGAAAGATGCGTTTTATTTTGTTCTCTAAACTTAATGAAAAAGTTCACATTTCTAGCACAATTAATATTAGTCAAAACCAGTGTTAAAAAAAAATAACAAGGAACAAGAGAAAATTAATAAGCATAACTCGGGGATTAAGTCACCATCGTTATGTTATAAAAAATTCATTTCTCTTTATATACAGGGAACATTAAAATAATAAATTAACGTTGATACGAAAAATAGTTACTATGTTACAATTATGCAAATGGATGAAAAAAGTAAAAGAAGTAAGAAATTTCGTTTCCAGTGACAGAAAAGTTCTCGCTGATGTCTAATTAAATTTCTAGTTGCTTGGAAAAATTCCCATAAATAAAAACAGTTTAAAGATATAACGACGTTAAAAGTGTTCCAGATGATTATCCACTCTCTTCACACACATTAATAATTAGGATCATCCACATCACCACAGGTTATCATATTGGCAATGAAAACAGAACGTTGCCACGCTGTTTGTAATCCACCATGTTTGGCGCTGAATTGCTCTTTTAGGCTTCAAATATGGTTTGCCAATAATAATAATAATTTTGTGTTTTATAAAATAAACAGCTTGTCATTTTCATTATCACATATTAGCATTCGTAGTTAATAAATATCTGTTGCACAAAAATTAGTTTGAAATAGAATAAAATTGATATGAAATCCTACCAATTCATATTCTTAATTAAATGACGATTGGTGAATATCTCATTTTGTTTGTTTTTAAGGTATATAATTATGTTTCTGAAGCTTTAAATAAAATTATAAGAAAGATGAATGGAATAAACGGAATTATATAAATTTGAAATTAATACTTATCATATAATGTCACTTTATTAATTCACGTATTTTTGTGTTGCGAGTATTTTTATTTTATTGCCACATTGAATGAAAATTTATAAATTACGATTATAGTTAATAATACTTCGATCGAGATTCATTTTTTATATCAATTACTGTGTCCATATGTTTTGGAGAATGATGGCAAAAGTAGAGTACGTTCATGTCGAATTTTTCAATAATCAATTAAATAGCCTGTAGTTCCATTTTTAAATGGAATTTTCTTCTGACAGTAGCCAACGTAATGTTTTCGTTGTAAAGTTAACTGATTGGTTATGCATCGTACATAATTATGTTTCGCAATCGAGTAATGGTAATCTCGCGTTGCGATAGGTCGCCAAATGTGACGAGCCTTCTCTCGAATCATTGTTGACTCATCTCTCGACTCTCATTGGATCGGCAGTTGTTGGCTCCTCCCATGATGCAACGTCACGAGTACTCATGTTTTGGTTGAAAAGTTGGTAGTCAAGATTTCCAGCAGATTCAGTTAAAAACTTCCAGTTGTGGTAGGTGGTTGTAATTGTTACGCAATGACCACCGCGTTAGTATCAGCTTTTCACCCGGATTTCAGGAACCTCTATAAGGTAAGAGTAATTGCGTTCCGGCAGAATTTTTCTGAATGACATTTTTTTTTTATGATACTTCAGGGAAAATAAAGGACTTAAGTATCTTATTTTTTTGTCGGAAATGCAGATTCATTAGGATAAAATTAAACCGCATGTGTTTTTTCACCGGATATTGAACGTTTGTTTTTCTAGGATACTTCTATCGTCGTTATCAACTTTTTTTCCGGCTTCGTTAGTCACTTTTACCCGAAGTATTTTCGGATAGTTGTGTTATTCCTTTTCATTATTGTCCATATGAAGATATATTTCTCATAGCGTTTTCGTTGTTGTAATGTTACTTAAAAATAATTGTAGTTAAATACTAATTTGTATTGATTATTGGGTTGCACTTGGGAACTGGCATTATTGTAATAAACGTTTGTTTTGTTG
This sequence comes from Argiope trifasciata, assembly GCA_026543055.1. Lineage (NCBI taxonomy): Eukaryota > Metazoa > Arthropoda > Arachnida > Araneae > Araneidae > Argiope > Argiope trifasciata. The sequence goes on along the minus strand of JAPMOQ010026224.1, from coordinate 231,094 downwards.
CCCATTTTTGTAACTTCTACGATTTTCGTCTTTTTAAAATTTGTTATTGTATTAAGTATGAAGAGACCGATCAAAATTAATTTCAAAGCTCTAATATTAATAGTTTTAATCAACTTAAATTCTAATTTTGTTATTTATTTGCTGATTAATTAGATTTGTTATGATTCAAAAATTAATTGTTGCCAAAGCTCAAAGCCAACTGACTTTTCGTGATTTAGTATCATTTTAGCCTATCATTTAATGCTGTTAATAGGTTCTTTATACCCTGTATTTATGCACTGAATGAATTGTTTGTAATCCAAACTGTACAAAAATGAAACTTGGAGATGGAATTTTAAATTATATTAAGATTTGATTAAGAGTCTAATTTTGTATATTTTCCGTCAATGTTATGAAAATGCCAATATGCAGTCAGCTGTATCGTTCATCTGACTTTTTTTTTAAATATATTTTTTGGAAGTATCAACTGTGTCTTTGCATATAGCTCTAATGACACAACACTTAAGAACTGCTTAAATAATTTATAAATATTAAATTCTTAGTCGGCTAATTTTTCCGTGAAAGCTATTTAACGAATATTCTTAAAAGTACAAATATTTGTTTTGTTAAACTTTCAGAATAAACATTCCTCGTTTGCTCAATTAAGTGCTATTTGATAGATTTTAATCAAGTAATTTATTCTTTAAATGATGCTTAATCTGAAAATGGCCACTAAGAATTTATTTGCTCATGTATTCTCAACTTTTCATTATTGTCGATGTTAAGTTACAAGTTTTTGAGGAGTGACATACTTTTTCAACACTTAGTAAGATTTGTTTTAGTTTTAAAGCTACTTTCACCACCTGAGAATCAAGAGTTAGAAAAAGACCGGGTCTAAATCATTTTTTTAAAGCAAAGATGTTTGTAGTTGTGCGAATTACTTGGTATTGTTTACAGTGTTATATATGGAATTACTTGCTCTTAGAATTTCGTAAAAGTACTGAGCGATAATTGATTAAACAATGATGCAGGTCAAGAAAAGCAGTTTTTTAATAAAACTGCCGTATTATTCAAAGCATAATGCGTTTTGGTTTTATTGAATTAGCGTCTATGCCCGAGACATTCGCCTTTTTATTGTACCGTTGATTTCTTGTTAATACAAAAACTCTGGAAATAATAATGCCCTTGAAGTTCTGCACTGAATGTCGTGGTGAGCTAGTAAAGATATTCCGAATCCTCATTGAAAAGCAACAAGGAACAGGTTGTTCTGCTAACCTCGTTTTACACCAGACTGCCGTACCGGTGTTTTTTGGGTTTCTCTGCGCATCGACGCGTTGAAACAGTAATTTATCGCCTTCATTCCGAAAGATTGGCGATGCACTTAATGCTTTTGGATTATGTGAGCAGAAGACTTTAATCCATAAATCTTTTCTTTCTTTTTTTTTTTAATGCCGTGTGGAAAAAATTCTGAATGGAATAGATGGGGAATCGAATATTATAAAGTGGGGGTGAGTTAGTATACACCTTTGGAAACTATACGTTAAATACTTTCAAGAAAGGAAAATGCATTTTTCCATGAATTCTGAATCCAAAGGGTGCCTACACAGAAAAATTATAATCTTTTGTAAGATTTTATGATTACTAAATCTACTTCGCGTTTGACATTACATGCATTATACTTCGTCACTTTACCGTAGATATCCCGAGTGCAGCATTTTCAGTATCAAATTTTCCTCATTTAAGTGATTGCGTGAATATTAATCAAATCTGCAATATCTTTAATATTCCAACACTTTATATATAAATTTATATTTAAATATTTTCCCGGTGTTTGGTACATTCAACTATGCTACGAATTTTATCTTTTTTTCCAATTTAGATGCCACGTTTGATTTCAGCAATTATCAAACTGCATTATCTCTTGAATTAGTATTGGATATAAGATTTTTTTCATGTATTCAATATAACAATGTTGTGCTAGAAAGATTCACGAATGTATTCATATTTTGATAATGCAATTAGATAAGGCAAAGTTATGCGGTACCGAAGTGAGGTCTATTAATGGGGAGAAGACGGTATAGTGACCGAAGCATTTGATTGGCAAAGGGCTTTAATCTTGTATTTGGTAAAGCTGTAGAACGCGTATTTTGTATTTAAGTGTGCATTTTGAACTAATACCCGCAGATTTGCGTGCTGCAGGTCATCGTTCAATATTTCGTATTTCCTGTGTAAAACCAATACTAAATTGTAATAGAAGAGGTAAATAAATGTTACAGTTTATTAGGGCATACCGATTCTGCAAGACATTAGTGTAAAACAAAGCACTTCCCGAAAAAATTTCTCGGATGTGCGTGTATACAACTGAAAATGGATTTTAGTCGCCCAAATTTTTGCATGTAATTATATATATATTTTTTATGTACTGAAATTTTATTGGCACCCTCTCTCCTCCATATTTTTAATGGGAGATTGTTATTTTATTGATGACCAGGAGGAATTCAGAATTTAAAATCTTATTCTTTTCCTTAGCTTTTTATGCCTTTTTTCATATAGTAAATATAACTTCCGATATTTGACATATTTAAAAATGTAGGAAAGGAATTATAATATAAATATAAAATAGATAAATGAATCATTATAATGTAAAATGTTTTAAAATTAAACATTAAAGTTTTTTGTATTCGTGTATTAAAACAATTTCTAATTGAATCCATAATTTATCAGACACCTACTTATCTGGTTTAAAATGTTGTAGGAAATATATACAGTTTATTTAAAGCATTTCTTTTCCAAATACTCTGATTTTTAGTTTTAAATTAATTTTGGGGATTAATTAAATATCAAGTTAAATATAATATAGCTACTTTTATGAGTTCTGGTAGAACAGTTGAATAGATTAAATATTTGAATTCTGTACTTAATCTAAAATATTTTTTCTCTTTAGGGTCTGCAATCCCATAGAGTAACGTCAGATTTCAGACAACAGGTGTCACTGGCTCTAGAAAGGCAGCTTAGTGGACAACTGGCCAATTCATACACATCTTCTTTAATAAACATCCCAATTGCTACGCAAGGGTCGACTGTACCTGCCTTGAATACAATTCCAAGTTTTCCAGCAAAATCCTCCACAAAACATCCTCCTTTGACGGCAAGTAACAGTGTGGCTAACTGCAATGCAGCATCGCACTTGAAAACACTTGCAGCTCGTGAACACAGAAAATTGGATAGGAGCGTCAGCGAGCCTGTTGATAAGTCTCAACAAACACTGAAACAAGCTCCTCCCAATTCTAGCCGATATAAGACTGAACTATGTCGACCCTTTGAAGAAAGTGGCACCTGCAAGTATGGAGACAAATGTCAATTTGCTCATGGTCTTGGTGAATTAAGAACATTAACACGTCATCCGAAATACAAGACTGAACTTTGCCGTACATTTCATACCACTGGTTTTTGTCCTTATGGGCCAAGATGTCACTTTATTCATAACAGTGAAGATTCTAAAAAGTGCCTTTTGAATACATTACAAGGGCCTGCAAATATACCAGTTGCTAATAATCCAAGCCTGTCCCCTACATCTCTATCTCCCCATCTTTCGCCAAAAGATTACGATATATGTAGCTTCAGTATTGGCTCAGCTGGTGAGCTGTCGCCTACAAACAGCTCTACTGGTAGCATCAGTAGCAGTAGTGGATCACCCACGTCATCACTTGGTGGATTTTTCTTGGATGATAGTCATGCATCATACTCTTTGCCCCAAGTTCCTCAAACAGCACCACCTACTCTGAGTAGTGGAAGGTTCTTTGGTGCTGATTACATGCCTCTGAAACCCCTGTCAACATTACCACCACTTGTTCCACAAGAAGAATTATTGTCTGTGCAGCAGAATGATGATTTAATTTCATCATTAGATACCTTGGTGTCTGAACTGGAATTGGACTGCCTTAATGAGGTAAGCAGCAATGCTGAGTCTCCAGCCAAGCCTGAATCATGTGCTGCATTGGACATTAATAGAAATATCAGACTTCCCATTTTCAGCCAGTTAGCACATGGAAGTTCTCCGTAGAATTTTTTTTTAAAGCATTGTTACCGTTAAATTTTTTTATTAAGAGACTGAAGCCAATTTGGTGATAACTTTTGGACTCGACATAAATATGTTAAGTCTTTTTAAGTTTTTTCCTAATTTTACATGCTGGAAATGGAGTTTGGTTTATATCGGTAACAAACTTCTTGTAGTGGAAGATGTGCAGGAAACTAGCTGTATGAAAGTATAAATTATTAATCTATTTGTATTTAGAATATTTTAAGCTATAACCCTTGCTGAAGTTGTATATTCCATAATTTCCTATCTTTGTTTGCTTTCATTCATTTATTTAAAAATGCTTATATACAGCTATTGTAGGTTAACTCGAGCACTATGGGTGTAAATTGCAAGGGCATTATGAATTATTTATTTTCATACTAAGGAAAGGTCATAGAGTATCTTCTATCTTACTATTTGTCAGTAACTTGTTATAATCAACTTTATGAATACCCCTTTGACTAAAAATATAAATTTGTAGGTGTAGTAGCATGCTTTGCAGAGCTTTACATTCTATTGGTAATTCAACTTGCACTTTCTGTAAATACTCTTTAATGATGGCAAATTTTAACTTGTGTAAGTTTTCGCATCTCATAAGAAGCTTTATGTAGTTTAAATCTATAGATTTTTCAATCTACACATTGAAGGCTGAATACTCATTACAGAATTTTGAATGTTAGGTGCAGTTACAAGAATATTTCGCACTACATGTCGATCTATGTCGATCGATTTTGTTGAGCATCTTTCATTATAAGTGTGTTAAAGATCTTGTAATAACCGAGTTATTATGAGTCTCTTGCAAATATTTCTTGTTACTGTTATGTTAGGTAAGTATTTCCGAGTTTTTATTTCTGAATTCTGAAGGACTTTCAAAATTTAAAGTTAAATTTTTGTAAACTCGTTATTTTAGATTTTTGGAACTTTTGGCATTGGCTGTTATTATTTGTCAGTTTCAAAAATTTCAACATTTAATCAAATTCATTATCAAAATATTGACTTTTAATGCTTTTTATGAATGTGACTTATGCAGAACATCATAATTAAGTGTTGCATATTTTTGTAATCTTTTAATCATGCAAGTTAGCATTTAGATAACTAAAAAGTTTTTAAAGTGCTTTTTATGTGCTTTTATACTTAATCTTCAAGTATATCTACTGATTTTCTATGTTCTTCAAAGCATTCTTTACCTTCAGAAGCAATGAAGCAAGTTTATGCGTTTGTGATACAAGTGACATATGAACCATTTATGTGCCTTATATTAATACCCCTCTTAACTTGTGTGCTATTAATAAATTGGGGACCAGTTTTTATTGCTGTGTGGATTTTACATCTTTTCTCATACGATATATGCATTTGTATTTTTGGATTTCATTTAGCTTCCATATTTATTTTTGCATCTGTAAAAAGTAATTCATGTTGTGTTTTAATTTTATTGTTAATTTAATAAATAAAATTCTAAGGCTTTTTAATTTGGAAAGTATTAGGATTTAAATGGTGCTTTTAAGAATTTTTATTGTATATCTAGTATTACGTCTATCTTTTAGTTCTGTTAAATATATCAAACAGCTGTTTTCCCAACTTTATTATCCCCATTTCTGAGTTTTCGGAAATGTTTTTTTGTTTTAACTAGTGGCTGTCGCTAAGTATCACGACAGTTGGGATCCTTATGTTTTAATTGTTTAGTCATACTTTATCTGTTCATTGCTGTATCATATATTTATGTAATTTATTTATTTAAACTAAACTGCAAGTAGCTGCTAAGTGGACAAGTTATCTGCTCACTTTTTTAATGTATAAAAAAAAACATTCTAAGCTAGGTGAGAATGATTTGCCAAAATTTTCTGATGTGGGTAAGTCATGCAAAGTTTTTGATGGTTGATGTTTTTGTAATTTAAACTGTCAAATCGCACAATTTAAGTCTAATATGATGCATTCTGTACTGTATGTTCTGATGCTTTTCAGTGATGTATTTTGTAGTAATGCTATGATCAAAGTGTAAAATATTATTAGTCTAAGTCTTGATAAATTTTATTCCACTTGCATTAATGTCATGTCTATTAATATTGTATCATTATCAAAGATTTTTTTTGTTAAAACTTTACTGAAATTTGTATAACACTTCTTTTTGTTATTATTCAGAAGTATGAATGGTTAGTCTTCCTGTTAAATATATGATTACAGAAATTGAGGTGCAATAAGTATAGAATTTATTTTTAATCAAAATGTATAAGTTTAAAAGTTATTGTATAAAATAATGTGAGAATTAATCAAGAATTATCATTTTCTGTGTATATTGGTTAAGATTTTATGTAGATTTTTTTATTTGTACCTTTAAATCAAATTTTTATTTTAAAGAGATTATATCAGAGAATTATATATTTTATGTATAAGTATCTCTTTTCTATCTTGAATGTGTCTAATGCTTTTTCAATTAATTAACTGATTAAATTGGAAAAATTTCTAACAAACATGATTGAGGAAGACTTAATTGCAGAATTTATTCGTAATTGAATACTGGAATGTATGGCTGTGAACCTGTCTGTGCCTTATGTTTATATTTTTACTCATCTGACCAAATTGTTACTTGTATATTCGTTCTGTGATTATAATGAAAGTGTGAACTACATTCCCTATTACAAATAAAGCATTTTTAATCAGGTTTCATTTATTGCATTTTAAGTTCTTTAAAAGTTGGTAATATGAGTTTTACAGAAGATGTTTTTTTAAATATTTTAGTTTAGTTCTAATCTAGTAGGGATATTTAATCTTATTTTACTCCGCTGAAAAAATTGCTCAGCCAATGAGTAAGTTGGGTTTCTTCAGTTATTTATTACAATTTTATGATTTCTAGTTAACTGAATATTGAACGTGTATTTTATAAAAATTTTAATTGTTCATTTGTGCATTATCTGCTGTTAAAAATTTAGTTGCACTATTAATTCTTTAAAAAGGTTTTGCTAGTTAAATTAAGAAGCTAAAGTGGATTTTTTAAAATCCAAATCGGGTTTATTATAAATTTAATGTTTAAAATGGATTTTCATTTAATTTTGCTCAATTTTATTAAGTAAGATTTCATAATGAAACGTTACTTGGCTCAAATATGTTCTGAAATTGTGGGTATGATGGCTCTGTCGTTAAGACTCGCATCCAAGCGAAAACGAAACTTCATAAACAAGTGAAGTATACAAATGCATGTGGGGAATCTGCATTTTGAATTTTCTGCTTGCTTTGCTGACGGGAATGAGGTATAGAAAACAGGTTGTTCTCTACGCGTCCGGTCCACTTTTTCCCTCGGGTATGAACCGAAAGTTTGAGGATGAGCTGTGGTGTAACACTGATCTACTGACCTTCAATTTGGTCCTGTAGCTTAGTTTTACTGATAGATTTAAACTAGTTTAAGAATAATCGTTCGTTTTTTGTTATTTATCTGCTATTACTTTGTTTTCTTTTGCCTAAATAGAAGTTACAATTCTATTTTCGCGCATTTTTTTTTTCTTGTGGAGAATCGTCTGAAATTTTTTAAAATGTTCTTAGTTTCAACATTGTTCCACCTGATGAGAAATTTCATTGTTTTGACTGCAATTAAAAAAAAATTATTGGAAATTCGTATTATAAATAGTGTTAATTTTAAATTTGTTGATTCATTGAGAACGGTTTATGGTTTTTAAGTATAATGAATAACCGGGACAATCTTACTTAATATATAAAACCGTAAAAAAATTAATAACTAGGAATTCTCAATTTGTTCGTCACGCCTATAATGCGGCTGTTAAAGCATTTTAAACATCGAAAGTCTTGTCGAATATTATTTTGTGAAATAGTTTTAATATCTTTAAATTAGAATTGCATTGTACGAAAAATAAATATCCTAAATAATTTGCTCACCAATTTTTAGCTAGTGATAAATTTTAAGTATTTCGGATTTTGTATGGAAGTCTAATGTTTATTATTTCATGGATTCCTAATTGATTCTTTTACAATGCTGTTCTACATGAACGGTTAATTCATTTTATTAGTTGTTTATATGTGGCGGTAAAGTAATCGTATATTATGAGGATGTCAAAAGAGTTGTGCATTTAAAATTTGATTTTATACAGCGAGGTATCAACATAAAATGTGTTAAACGACTCAATATTCGTCGAAATGTTTTTGATATTTTATGCGAGAGTATTTGCACTGTATATTTGATACAAACGGATAGTGAATTGGCAAATTAATTAATTTCATCTTAACTAATGAATTAAAATTTGGTTATTCGTAAATATAATTTGAAACAATCAAATACTTAAATTTGTCGAGTGTTTTATGGACTCTTTTAATTTAAGCACATTCTGTTAACAAAATGTACCATCGATTTGTAGAGAAAAGAATGCAGGTTAATGACTTGATTAGGTACTGATTTATCCTCAGATTTGAAAATCAAGCAATAATAAAATTATATTTTGTAATTTTAGTGTTTATTTTTAATTTATCTGGCACATATTCAGATAATAATCACATTAGTGCTATATTGTTACAGTGTTGGGTTGAATTATCTTCAGTTAATAACTGTGTATTAATTAAGCCAGAAGTTGATTGTTATGAATTTAATTTAAAGTCGTTTTCTGTGTCATTTGGTCAATTTTAGAAATCGGTGGCCAGTTTCCGACTGGATTGCCTGAAGAGAACGCTGAATTTAGTGGAAACCGTAGGCAGATTGATTAAGCAAATGTTATTGACTTAATTGCCAAATCATCAATTTGTTAGGGGTAAACTTTTATTAAACAGAAAATATAAGGAATGATATATTTCATCAAGTATAAATTGTCAGGATCCAATCTGTTTCATTATGTTCATCATTTAGTTGTAAACAGTAAGCATTTATTTAAATAAAATTGTGAGTTAAAGGAATTCTACGCTGTCTTGAACCAAATAAAGGCATAAATTTCACAATTAAATTAATCTGAATTAAATCGTTTATTATTTAATTAACTTAAATATGCAATAAAGCTAAATTTATCAGCTTTTTAAAAAGGGACTCAATGCGAGTTCCTTAAGACCGAAAAAAATGTCTGAATCGGACACTATTTTAATCCTTTATTTACTCGTATTAACCACTTCACTTAATGGCTTTTTCGTGGCAAGTGAAAAATGTAATGCGAAATCATTAATATTAAAAGGCATCTTCAGATTATTTACAGTTAAGTATAGTGGCAGAATCTCATCCTTTTGACCGTACAGTAGCATTGCTGTAAGATTGTGTTGAAACACAATCTTACGGCAATGCTACTGTACGCTCATTGAATTTTCTCTTGCTAGTGCAGCATGGAAGCTCATTAGCTCAGATGTCATCCTCATCTAATAATAGTTCGAATTTGTTTAAATGCTGCTTTAAATTAAGACTGAATCTAATATCTTATATTTCACAATGAATAAACAAATTGTTAAGTAGACGTCTTAATTTAAATTTCATTTGATATATGTGACATTAATGTTAAGATATTCATGTACGAACAATTGGAAAGGAGGAGATGGCTAAAGTATCAAATAATGGGAGGAATTAACATTAAATGTTTTTAAATGGAATCATTTGTATAGTATTTCAAAAAATTATTGTTTCGGGATCTAAAAATCATTAAATTTAAGAATCCGTAATAAGTGAAAGTTATACAAATATTAATCCTCATATATAATGATTTAAAATTTAAAAAAATATTAAGAAAATTCGTTTAAATAGAGCTGTTTACTCAGATTTAATTGTGAAATTTAAAAATGGAGTGCATCTGTTAAAAGTTATGCCAATTTTTTGGGGGACTAAGATGTAACTCTGGTTGGGACTTGACAATTATTGTTTTTTATACGATACTTACCCGACTTCCAGCGTAAACAAACAACAAGCATTTCGTATTTATACACCCACAATAATTAATGCCTAGATGATGAAAATTAATTTTAATCTCATTCTACAAAAATGTTTTTTTTTAATGTATTTTACCAAATATAATTTAAAACGATATGACCCTTCTACCTCGGTTAACATCTCTTTATGTTTCTAAAATTCAAAAAAGACGGAATTTCTGTGTCGTTTTAGTGATGTTTATTTCCTTTATACAAATGGCTGTAAAACTATTTTTAATTAATTTTTAACTGCATTTTTTTAATTGTAGAGTAATTGCTTTATATTAAATTTACAAAGCAAAAAGACTTCCCTCTTTGTTTATCTGTATTAATAATTTTTAATTCCCGAATATTATAAAATTTATTTTTAACAAGAACGCAAATGACTTGTTACTATCCTTCAAGAAATCATAACTTAGAAATTTTTTTTTTAGTTATTGAAAACCAAGGTGATGTATATATTTATATATATATATATGAATAAATAATCCTGATTCGAGACTACCAGTAGCAATTTTTCCCTACGATAGAATTTCTTCCTGTATCATTAGCCTTACTATGAGCACTTTAAAGTAGAAATCGATTACTTTTTATTTCAAACATAAAAGAAATGACTCGGTAATTCTACCAACAGGTTTGCATGGTAATCTAACAGGAAATTACATTGATGGGAAATAAATTTTTTTTTTTCATTTCAAAGTCATTTTTAACTTAGGAGTACAAGAAAGAAAAAAGAACCAAATAAAAGCAATGTTCTTGCTTTGAGAGTTGCAATCGTGCATTTTACCGCCACTGTACTTCAGCCATCTCGCATTGCTGTTCTTGCGGGGAAGTGATCTGAGTTGGAACTACTCTCCACTGCCACCACTCAGCATGGTGCTGTCCTTGTTTATGACTTTGCTCGCTAAAAGGACATTTCAAGGCTGCCGCTTTTTCGTGACGTCATTCAGGTGACCTTGAATCTCCTAAACACGCGAGAGGAGGCTTTTTATTGGTCGACGGAACTTGAGATATTCATTTTTCCATTTTGCTGTTTTCTCCGATTCCAAAAATGAAAATTTTACGCGCGCGCGTTGTGTGTGTTATTCGTCTGTCTGGCTGAATGGACAGTGTTTGCGATTTGTCTTTTTCTAAATTTTATTATTATTGTATTTGTTTATTTCATTTAGTCAGCGGAATATTCGGTTACTGCATCCTGTTATGCTTCAGTATGATTGTTTGAAGAATGTAGAGAGAAAGAGTTATTTGTTAGAGGAGGTAAAATTAAATGAAATAATAATAATAATAAATATCTTTCAGCTATTGTTTGTTGATTATATGGAAAGATTTAACTGAGAAATTTTTGAAAATAAACTTTTTGTGGCAAGATGAAACAGCACGCATAGATAATAGAATTCGTTAAGAATGAGAGAGGGGAAAAATAATTCCATCTTTTGGTTCAGTTTAAAACTTATAAAAAATTAAAATCGATTCACCACTAAAAATGTATTTGCTTAATTGATACAATAGCGTAATTTTTTTAATGTAATTCTTAAATGATCATGATATTAAGTTTTTGAAATTTTTTTATTTAAAAATATTAATTATTCAATTGATTTTTATTTTAAACTAATTTATTCATTCTATTTAAAAATTAAGTTTTCTAAAATGTTTAGTAACTTTTTAGATTTTTTTTTCTTTTAAAATCCAAATTATTCTCTTTCTCCCTCCCCCTCTCATTTAAAACTAGTATTTATGTTTATAGAATTATAAATTATTTCAACTTCATCAGTGTTTTCATGATTTTTATCCAATTTCTTGTGAATGCTACATTTCCAAGTTATTTCAATATTTTTCATTTTACTCAACTCATGCTTGGACATGATTTGTCCGCTGTCCTTTAAGAACGATCGTGGTTTGATCTTGGAATTTTATTTGATTGACATAATAATAATATGTATTTGCTTCTATTGTTTTGTTCCATCAAATAATTTTTTTAAAAAAATTTACTATCATAATATCTGAATTTTTAGTTGAACAAACGGAATCTTTATTATACTGATGAAGTAGAGGTGGGGCGGTGAAAATAAAACGGTTTTTTTTTTAATAATTAACTGCGATTACCGATCCAACGGAAAGAGTTTCACTTATGTCAGTAAGGGAGGGTCGTAGGTTCGAGACCCGTCTGCACTAAAAATCCGTTATGTATATGTCAGATCAATCGAGAGTCAAATTTCTTTACTATGGTGGTGGGTAAGTTTTGACAGGATGACAATGCATCGGATGTCATTTGTAGAAGCCTCAAAATTACGTGATCTGTCCCGAAGTAACTGCCTTGTAGTTTGATAATGCGATATTAGTATTTTAATCCTTTATTTATAAAACAGTGAAATACTTGTATTATAGTAAAATCTGCTACAAACAAATTTCTTTAAATTGAAAATTTATGATTTTTTTTCTTCCAAGAGCCTTGGATTTTCAATAGAAAAACATTTCTATATAACAAATAATTTTTTAATATATCGACCAAAACTTCTATGCATCGGATAACAATTTTGACTTAAAAATTATAAACACCGATTGCAGAGAAAAGGCATAACTGACTTTGTTCATAAGAAGGAGTATAAATTGAATAAGCAAAAGGAAGGGGATAAAATGTTTTCGCCGCATCGCATTCGAAATTCTCAGAAAACTAGTGGTCACTTAAGAAAAATTAGTCGACACTTGTTGGTGAATCATACGTTATTCTTAACTTCTGTTATATGAGTACTTTATTAATTTAGAGCGAGATTTTCAATTTAAATTCACTTTTGCTTTAGATATTATTTTGCTAGCATGATATTAAAAGGAAATATGTTTACTTACACTAACATGATAATAACTGTCTAGCTCAAAGTGTTTTTGAGCCATCGTTCGAGACTCTTGAGATTCATCTGTCTCGCATTCGAAGTTATTGAGCGATATACTTTCTTCTCGTTAAGTAGAAAGTAAAAATGATTTTGATTTAAGGATTTAAAATAATAACATCTGAAAAAATGTTCATACATCAAATTCCTTTTATTTATTTTATTGGATATTAATCCTACTTCCAAATCTTTCTAACCTTGAACACGATGCAGTTCTCTGTGTAGGCTCGTGCTATCTATCTTTGTACTTCTTGCATACAGCCGACCACCCCGTCACCACTGAACGCAAAAATTAATTAGTTAGTTTTAATTCAAAAGTTAATTAGTGTTAGAACGTAGTAGTATCGAAAGGATTTGTTGTGGTCGACTGCTGAATAAGTATTGTCCAACCTTACATTGACCGAACAGTCAAACTAACATTCCTTTCGGGGTATTAAATAACTTTCTCCCCAACTACACTCTCTCAAACAATTGGAAGGAAACTATCAATCTTTAACATCATATCCTTCAGAGTTTTGAGATGACCTGGTACCATCAGTACTGTACTTAAATCATTATTGACAATCTTCAGGTCCTTCCTTAACACTGAGATCTCCATACATTCCATTAAATAGTGGTAAACCGTACCCATTTCTCTACAAATGCATTTATTTTCCTGCTTTCTGCCAAATCTTTGGAAATATGCAGGAAATCTCCCACGTCCAGATATTATTTGGATTATAAGTAGATAGTATCTTCTTATTTTAATTTCCGGATTAGGAATAAAGTCGAAAGTGACTCTGCCTTTTTTGGACATATACCACCTATCAAACCATTGTAGTTTTTTTTCTTCTCTCGATTCCCCTTTTAAAACGCCACTTGATTTGGGGACATCTATCTTTGTACTAGTAAGATAATGATTAAAAGCACGGGATTTGCCTTAACTTTATTCTGTTTCTTCCATATAGTAATGAAATTTAGAAAATCTTTACGCTTTACTTATACGGATGGATTGGATTGGTTAATCTTTTCAGCTCTTTTGATGTCACGTTCGCGAAATACACAGGGAGAAAATATTATAATCACCAAAAAATTCGTATTTTCACGTTTTAAATCTTTCTAAATCCGAAAAACATTTTTTGAAATGTTTTTGTCCTTGAACCTATCAATTGAAAGTCGTTATTAACTGATTAAATAACATTTGTAGTGTAATCTTTCCAATAAAATAGTAAATTCGCATTTAGTTTTGGATGAATTTATACGAAAGTAAATCCATCTGTTTTTAGGGGTGCATAAATTGTGGAAGAAAGGTGTATATATACCTTTTATTATTATTGATTTTAGGATCACATCGTGGAGGGAAATTATTAAAGCGTTTTAATGCCAATTAGATGTGATGAAAAAGTGGGGAAAAAAATCCCAGTATTTTATAATCTTCTAAATCACCGATGAAAATGAAGAGTGGAATAATCATATTATGCTGCGGGCGCCATTTACCTTCGTTACTCCTGTGATCTTGGTACATATGATAACTTTAAAAAAAAATAGTGAGTAATTAAAAAATAACAATATAGTTTTATCAAATATGGCACATGATTATTAGAAAGGTGAATTGATATCAAATTTGTAACCCAATTCCTACTGAGATTCACGAAACAAACTAGATAGAAGAGGTGAGAAATTTTAATGAATTATTTTTATATAAAAATTGTAGATTTGTGTCTATTTTCTGATGAATCCAATGAAAAAGGCTACCTTCTTGTCTGCTTATCCATATGTATGTGATCACGATAGTTGGAAAGTAAAATCGATTAGATGAACGATATTAGTAGTGTAGACTGGATTGTTAATCTGTATCAAAGTTTAGATCCAATCGATCAACGGATTTTTTTTTAATGCGCTTTCTGTTCTTTTCATTTTAATACGAAGTAAACCAAAATAAAATAGTATTATCCAAATATTTAAGAATTCGAAGAAATGAAGTTCCGCTGATTAAAATGGAATCTCGCTAAACGATAAAATATTTTCTACAATCTTGCTAGTGATTTGAGTTTGGAGTTTTTGGATTTTATTGGCACAAGAGCCATGGTGTTAACTATGCTGCGCCAAACTGTATTTGTTTTAGGATTAAAATATATAATTTCACTGGTAATTTGAAACACTCTTTAAACGAAACAATTATTTTCATAGAAATCCATATAAAATATAACAATGCTTTCCAACGTTCCTTTTCCTTTATATAACAACGTTCCTTTAGTCCCAAATATCATCAATTAAACCTCCCCATACACTTGCTCAAATTCATCGGAGAGACATTCAGTAACATTTCCGGCCAAAACCTTTTCCATGTGAATATATGGGCTCCAAACAAGAGCTCCATCATGTGACGTCATGATGTTTCTTCGTTACTCGTTCTTCGAAACATCGCTCATCAAATGAGTCAGTGTTTTAATTTTGTTTTGCTCGTTATATGTACCATTTCGTTATATAAGATAAAGTCGATTACCACGATTTTTCATCTTATATTTTTGTAAATACCAAAGAAACAAAAAGGATTATTATGCTTTAATCTATGCTTTCTTAATGGTGAACGATTTTTTTCCCAAGTACCTTCCTAAAGTAGCGCTTTCTATTATTTTCTTCACCGAATGTGCAATCTTTTTCTGGAAATGCATATTTTTATTATATTAAATGAATTAATTCTATAATACTTTGGGGGTGAATCTAGCATTTTTACTAAATCTTTCGTACGAATACGTATTAAGGTGCTTTTCTCCGACCGATTGTTATCGAATTGACACAGAACTACAGCTGTTATCACAAGAGCACAGGCAGAATTTCAATGATTTAAATCATTGCATTTATAAGTTATTGCGTTTATATGATTGTGAAAGTTCAAATCAAGACTGTCATTCCTTTGAAAGACTTCGTACAAATATGATAAGAATCTTCATTTCAGATTTTAAACTTATGTATCAAATTATATATATATAGCGCTTTACGTTTTGGAGTTTAGTTCACTTTACTTAAATAGACAGATGGACACACTTCCTTTGAATAAATTTTGCAGAAATTTATAAATTTGATCAAATATCCACGTGTCAGACTTTTTCAATCTAGCTCAAGGCGTTGTTGAGGTATCTTTTTTTCAGATTATGTTTTCCGATCATAAACGTAAAAAAAAAAAAAAAAAAAAAAAAAACACGTAAAAATACAGATTTTGTTAAAAAAAAAATTAAACTACTTTCTTTATACTTCATACATGAGAAGGAAAAAATAAATATCTTATAACTTCAAAGCCTGATGAATACATGATGTTGTTGTTTGTTGTTATAGATAGTATCTGAACAATGCGTTTCTACCCCGTGATCTGGGCGTCCCGGGTTCGAGTCCCGGTAAGGGCATGGTTGTTCTATCTGTGAGATGTATGAATGAGCCCCCCTGTAAAAAGGGGTTGTACAAGCGAACGTGTGGGTCACCTTCATTTGAGCTAGAAGTCAGCCTTCTGCCCTCTGGGTACTCAGGGGTCTTAACCCTCAGAAGCTACTGCACCCCCTATCCGTGGAAACACGGACACGACATCATCATATGATAAAGAGAATAATTCTATAAAAATAAAGATATGATGCCCATAAATATTAGAACATAAAATTCTATCTCATGTTACAAAAAGTTTTTTGTTTATGTAAACCATTATCTATAAAAAAAACTTTAAGAAAATGCACTGCATTTTTTATTCAAATCCAGGAAAGTTAATTTATGAATGCTTTCAGGCCAATACTTATTTTATAAATTCTGGAATAGTAAAAATGGGCCTTATTTTATGAAATTAAAACAGAAAAAAATTGTTATTATTAGTGACGATACAAAGTGTTTCATTTCCCGTAAAAGGAATTTAAATTTCATAATCATCATCTCTGGCAGCCAATATTCAAGTGTAATAAATATTGTTATAAAAATTTATCAATGGTGTTTCAAGGGATATTTTTGAAAGTGAATTTTCGAAAAATCACCGTAAATTATTGGATTTTATCACGTGACTTGTTGAATCAGAAAATAAATGCCAATTCAGTTTTAGATTTCTTCATAAATATTTATATTCATTCTTCAAATTGTTGTTTATTTTAGTTTTATCTTTGTATGGCAAACCATTTACATTTTTTCTAACTTTCAAGTGAATTAGAGTGAGAAATTGCAGTTCGAATTTTGATTATTTTAATGAAATTTTTACTTGTTACATAGAATTATGCCATTTATTGAATGGTATACAAATGCTACTCATCTTTTGTTATTATATATATATATATATATATATATATAATCTAAATATTATTTATTACTAGCCGTCTAAAGCGACCAACTGAGATCTACGATGACCTGGTGATAAAGTCTCTGCTTATGAACCTTAGGGCTTCAGGCTCGAGACCCGATTCTACCGATGAAACGTCGTGCAAGCCGATCTGTTGGACATTAAATCCGTCAGTCCAAACGTCCTGCCTCGGGGGGCGTCATCTGAGGGCAGCTCAGCTGCCCTCCTCGTCATCTGAGCATTGTTCAAAATCACGAGGTCCATCCGAAAATAACCCTAGCGTTGTTTTAAAATGTGATGTTAATATAAGTAAACCAAACCAATTAAGCAACCAGCTGATTTGCAAGGAATATTGGTTATATTTAATTTCAGATAAATTGTTTAGATATAATTTCATGCCCATTTTCCCACCAAATTATTTGACATTAAAGATGCGTTATTTCCATTGTCTTACTGAAGTTCTGCTTATTGTGTACTTGGATTTTTCTAATGGAGATAGATACCCCCATAACGCTATTAGAAACGTAGATATCCATTTCATCCATTATATAAAAGTCGCGATATTATATCATTTTATATTCGTCTTATAAAATAAAAAAATATTAAAGAGAATACCTTTTCTTTAACTTTCAACAATGGAAAAAAAAATCTAATGATTTAGTATTTGACGTATCAATGAAAACAGTTTGAATTACAGGGTAATAATGTAACCAATCTGTACTTCGAAATTAGACAAAAAAAATTTAAATATCATCTTATATGTGTGTGTGTGTGTGTGTGTGTGTGTGTGTGTGTATATATATATATAAGTGTGTGTGTGTGTGTATATATATATATATATATGTGTGTGTGTGTATATATATATATATGTGTGTGTGTGTGTGTGTGTGTATATATATATATATATATATATATATATACATATAATTTTACGATGAAGTTAAAAATATATTTGGTCTGTTACAATTTCTTAAGTTATGATGGGGAAAAAAATGTCAAAATTTGACTTAATTTTTAAATATTAAAAGTTCTAATTAAAATTTAAAAAAATATATACGAGGTACACATTTCAAAACCTGAACGTATATATATATATATATATATATACACCATGTTTGAAAGATCTAGATTAAATATTCTGTTTTAAAGAGCAGACTGATATACATAGATGCATTTGCCTTTATTATTAGTAAAAATATAAAAAAGTAATCTGTTGTAAATAAATTATTCTCAATGCATAGTAATTATAGGTCTATAAAATAATATATAGTAATTATAAGCGTATATGCAAAGTAATTATAGGTAAATAAATTATTCTAAATATGTAGTTAATTATGTTAGTTTACAAGGGCAATATGACCTTGTAAACTAATATATTATTTTCATGAGCGGAACTGAGTTCTATTTATGTTAAATTAACCGAACAGTTTTTTTTAAAGAATTTTCAAAGCTGAAAATAACGGATTATGATAAGTACAAGTTGCAAAAAAGAAAAAATTTGCTAATGAAATCAGCGTAATTTATGTTAAAACTAAAATTTCAAAACAGACATCTGCAATATGTTATTATGTCAACAAACTGTGAAGAAAACGATTTCTTTCTTCTTTTAGACAAGCAACGGCATTATTAATTTCATTTGCAGATTTTTATTCAACACAATTGTAATAAAAAAATCGTTTTCCTCATAAATATTTTTAATAAGAAGAAATAAACAGTTAATAACAATAAACAACTATAATAATAACAATAACAATAGCAGTTCAACAACAATAAACAGCATTTAATTTAATCATATAGCCAAAATGTATCGAATCGAATTAAAATTATCTAATAATTTTTCTTTGATAATCGTCTGTCTGTAAAAAAAAAAATCGTTCTTTTGTTATTTTTTAGTTTCAATGCCAATTTATCATTTCATTTCGCAAGAAATCTAGAAATAATGTAAAGAATCTGCAGTATAAACATAGACTAT
>JAPMOQ010026224.1:189469-202680 GCA_026543055.1 Argiope trifasciata | reverse complement strand
AAAAATTTACATTCAAAAACCTTCTGGAAATTTCTGTTTTGACTTCGACAATGCCAATGATCTAAAATCAGAACTAATCTATTTTAGAAAGAAAAAAAGAAAAACTCGAAAAGGCTAAGTGCCAAGACAAATCTTTCGTTTAAAACAAAACCTGATTAATTAGATATTTTAAACAAAAATATTCAAAATAAATTACACTCCTGCGGTTTTTAAATTTAAAAAAAAAATTCAAGGCTAGAGGACTGTTGTCACATATATTTCATTCTTTAATCTCATTTCCTGTGTACTAATATACTATCTGTTCGAGTACGTGAACATTTTGAATAATTTTGAGCAAAATATTTACGGGAAACCTTTCTAATGAATTCCAAGGTCACCGAGTGACAAAGTCTCAACTCACGAAAAACCTATTCATTCTTCATTAACATAACACTTTGGTAGGAAGAACGTAGTGATATGTCCTTGCCATGCTAAGGCAAACATTTATTACTAGAAAAAAAATTAGGACAACGCTATCCCTTTTACTAAGACAACACCATAGATTTATTACGTGTCTTCACAGTGTTGAGCGAGTAGTATTAATCTAAAATTAAGTTGCCAGGCGGAAAGATACACAATGGGGTGACGGATTTAAATAATTATTCAAATAGTAACTTTTTTTTTGTCGGAAGAATTTATTCCTGCATATGTGAGATTGTTGCTGAATGTCTTAATGCGGAAGACGGCACAATGGTGTTAAATATTCATTATAGGAAAGTATGTGTATAAATATAAATTAATTTACAAGGTATCACTTATCCGAATTAATTCATACCAAGGTTTTAGTTCTATTTCTGAATAATCAGTGGCAGTTTTTGGTAATATGAGGCTACAGGTGCTGGAATATTTTGTGATCCCTCTTCGGTGAATTGTATTGATGACAAAAAAAAGTAGCAAGATCTTAAAATTTATTTTGTGATGCCGTTAAGGCTTATTTTTATAATGTTGTAACCGTAACTGTTTTCCTCGGCCCTCTATCGGCCGTAGCCATGAACAATCAGTCCATGTCTTGGAAGCGTGTGTAAAGCATGATGTAGTCCACTAATATTATTGTAATGCATATATGTTAAATGTTATTGTTCTAAATAGCTTTGTCCCCTTGTAAATCATGTCCTTTAAAATCATTAAATATATTTTTAACTCAATTGGCATGATTTATTGATTTTAATAGTGTACCCTGACATAGTTAAAATTTTGGCGCCCTTTCGGTCACAATGCTATGTTTTATTATGCTGTTAAGGCTTATTTTTTACAGCTTTTATTTTTTTATTTGTACATATATTATGCCTTTTATCGACCCATTTTATATGCTAAGTCATTTTTTTTTATACTGCCGGCATTCTGATCTAAAGGTAGGGTGTCTTCCCCTTGATCTGGGCGTCAAGGGTTCGAGTCCCGGTTCGGACATGGTTGTTCTTCTGTGTGTTCTATCTGTGAGATACGAGAATGAGCTCCCCCTGTAAAAAGGACAGTGCAAGCAAATATGTGTGTCATCTTCATATGAGCTAGAGGTCAGACTTCTGCCCTCTGGGTGCTCAGGGGTCTTTACCCTCAGAAACTACTGCCCCCCCTTTCCGTGGAGACACGAACATCGCCATTTTTTATACTGTTTCTAGACCAATTGCAATGTACAAATAATTTAATGTAACAGACATTCAGTTCCTTAGCGATTTTCACTCTTCATGATTTCGAGGAAATAGTGCAATTTTAATATCAAGATTATTTATCCAAACCCTGGTAAACATGCTACAGTGTGCGAATAGGAAAGAGAGGGCGATGAAAAAATATTTTGAACTTATAAATTTTGGAAAAGAAAATGCAGAAGCAACATTTTGATTCCCAAGAATTTTATTTAACATTCTACTTTTTCGTTAACACTTTTATCGATGAATGAACACTTTTTCTTTAAAGAAAAAGTAAAATTCCGTGAATCATACCAGAGATTTGAACAATTGAATTTACCTTCGGTGTAGCATTATGATATATATCCAAGTAGAGTTTGAGGCCGTTATACAACTAGAAACACCTCCGCCTCTGTGGACAATTCCCCGCTTTTATGTAGATTGTGATATACTTCTAAACTAACTTTATTATGATATAGACACAAACCTTTTTGAATTTCAATATAGCTCTCTCCAGATATACAGGAGTGGTGTCAAATTGGGACATCTAGTCACTATAGCAATAATATTGTTGAAATAGAAGGTTTTAAACAGATCTTTGAAAATAAACAAACGTTGACGGTCCATATGCAACTGCTGTTATTCAATGAAAGTGGATGATTTTTGATATTCATCATAAAATATTATTAAAGATTTGTTAGATCATTTTTAAAACTGCAACAAAATTAATACTTTTATTAGGATCTATTTAATTATATACAAACAAAGAAAGAAAATATAAAAAGCTGGGATATTACTTTGGGAGTTATATTTTCTCCGAATCCAAAAAATAAAAAAACTGGATTGTCTAGATAAATTTAGGAGCAGCCACTTTGGTAAGTATAATTAATTCAGTCATTAAACTAAACTGTAATCAATTCATATATTATTTTAAATATATTTAATTAAATAATTTATGTTCAAGAATAATTTCATTTTTCCGTTCTAACAATCCATTCGTTTTTAAGTAGAATTCCTTCACTTAAACAAGAATAAAAATACTTCGTTTGAAATCAGATTCAGGTTTGACATTCGTGAAATCAACCATCGATATCCTAACTTACTGACGTGGAAATTTTCAGGCAGCAAAATTGCATGTAAATTTAGGTGAGAATCACTAGATCCATCTCAACGCACTTTATTTAAATTCAAATCAGAACATTCTGTAACGATTCCTCCCTGTTCTCTCCTCCACCCCTCAACAGTGGAATGAGACCTGCCATTGAAGAAGTTTAGAATGGTGACTAAAAATAGCAACTGTCCCATCCTTCGAAAATGAACAGGGAGAAAGGAGCGTTGGGGGGAGGGGGAGACAACGGTCAGTTTCATAGAAATAACACGTGCTGACTAGAAAATGACTGGATTACCTTTTCATATTAAAGTAATAAATATTTTGTATTTTTCCCATTTAGACACCTTTGTACTAGTAATGAAAGCCAATATATAATTCTAATATTGCATTTATTTAGCTTACAAGTTGTGATGAGTTTGCCGCTAGGATCACGATGTAGTGCATGTTAAATCCGTCGGGGTCAAAATGTTCTTCCCCTGGTGTGGTGTGGAAGTTTGGAGAAGGGGTGCCAGCTCAGGAGTCTTAGCATGTAATAATTGTTAAACTTTTCTTCGTACCACTCCTGAAAGCTTTTATACCATTTGAACTAGCCATATCAATACGGAATTTTGAGTTTAAATAAAATGTGGTCAGAAACGGCACAATACTCACATTTACTTGAAAAAAAAAATTGAACTAAAAAGTATCTAATGCGGGAAATCTAAGGTCAAAGAATGCCAGAAATGTGCTCTCACCCCTTAATGTGGCCTCATGGTTAGGTCTAGGTTTCGGCACCGGTGTGTTTCACTTACGAGACTCAATTCCATCGAAGAACCGTCGTGTGAGGAGGTCTCTTGCATGTTAAATCTGTCAGGCCAAACGTCCTCCCGCTAGTGTGGAGAGGGTGGTGTCAGTTCAGATGTCGTCCTCGTCATCTGACCACGGTTCAAAATTACGAGGTCCGTCCCAAAAATAGCCGTAGTATTGCTTTACAACGGGACGTTAATATAACTAAACTAAACTAAACTAAACAAACTGCAGAACTTCACAGCTAAACTATAACGTCTATTTAACAAACGTTAGTTTGTCAACTATGTAAGTGCTTAAGATTATGAAATTTCTTAAATTGATTTCATTAACAACTCAAAAGGAATTAACAACTCACAAAGAGGAATGGTTTAGGTTGGTTACCGGAAACTTTCAGGCATACTCTCTTACGTGGGTATTACCACTTCTCCTGTATACAATTATGGAACTTGGGCAAGGCTAAGAGTGCCAGGAGTCCTCAGTTTTTTATTTTCAAAGTCCTGTAAATGAATACTTTGATGGGGGTTTTTTTTGTGTGTGTGTGTTTTGTAGTTTAGTAAAAACAATCAAATATGCATAATGATCATTTTCTTTGAGTGATTATAAAAGCATTAACACACAACAAAATATCGTCCCCACTTTCCGTCAGCAATTTTCCGTTTCTACCCTCAGAACCGGTCAAGCAAGGTTTTTCGTAATCGGCAATTTTTTTTAACCAGCTTGAAAATGCCGACGATAGTGACGGAAATATCTGCAAACGAAATTCAACCAATTATGTGAAACTTTGAAGTGACGTCACTTCAAAGTTTTCGTGTTTACTGTGTGATAAAGCTTTAAACAAAATTTGTCTCATAGATACGATTCTAGTAAAGGATAGCATCTGAAATTTCATGTGTTTAATTCGTTAAGTTTTTGATTGCCTTTTGATGCGTGTGAAAATACAGAATGATAGACGTGCAATCTTTTAATAAATTAAATTTTGATACTGATCAGTACTCTAAATGTTAAATCTTTGTAATAAATTTTATCTGTCTAGCTTATTATGTTTTATAATTATTGTGCTTCTTAATACTCAGAGAGCTGGGGTGAATATGTCAGAAACAACAGGTTGATGTAAATATCCTTTAATCATATCTCATTTGTCTAATTTAATACGTTTTTGAAATATCATGTTCACGAAGAGATAGGTAAAGTGACAGAAGATTGATATAATTACAAAAATATATTTTTAAGAAATACTAAGATCCGAAACTTGGGAATTCGTCGGAATCTCGTGTTAAATTACTGTTTTTATTTATTTATTTATTTATTTATTTGTATGTTTAATATGCGATTTATTAAAATTAATTATGCTTAATATTTGTATTTGAAAAAGCAATATAAGTTTAATGAACCACATAGAATTTTAATTTTAAATAAATATTTTTAAGGAACAAACAGCAAAAAGCAAAAAATTCATTTTTTTATTATTAAATTAAACAAGTCTTTAAATTTATTTTTAACTTCCTTCTTTACTGTTTAAACTTGCAAAAGCTCACGTCGCCAAAGTAAATGTTTAATTTATTACAAGGAAAAGGAATTTCAAAGTGAAAAAAAAACTTCTAGAAATATTTCTCGAATAAAACGATTGCGCAACAAACGCTTTACTAAGAAATGAATAGATTTTAAAAGACGCAGTGTGAAATGAATATTAATAGGAAACAGAAATGACTCATAAAAAATTGTTACTGCTATATTTACATAACTCGCAATGTAATGAGACATCATGTGAAAGCACATACTTGAATTTAAAAATAACTTTACACTGCAAATTTTAAGCAAATAAGTGTTTTCATAATATTTTTTTTAATGGTTAAGATAATAATAATAATAGCGTTAATTGCGTTTTGTTTTTTTATAGTGATAGTAGACGGCGTATTTTCTAAAGTTATAGCGTGGCAGCAGAGTTGAATATTGACTTCATCTAATATTAAAAAAATAAATAACGATTTTTTTTAGATAGAGAGAGAGAGTCCTGAATAATATATAATGATACTAAAACTTCTAAATACTTCTTTCATAGCTGACTTTAAACAGAAATTTCTAATGAAAGTCGTTAAATATGCGCCAAACATTATTTAATGTTAACTATTAGTTATTACTTCCGAATGAAAAATTATTTCGGTTCCAGGACGTATAATGCCAAAAACAACAATGCCGAAATGAGAAATTTATTAATAATAAAGTACAATTTTAACTATTGAATAAAATTCAAAAATTAAAAGCTAATTAAATTAAAATAGGAACAAACACTTTATTAACCGGACCGAATTTCAAGTAATTATTTTCCATTGGTAATTATGGTTACGAAATTATTTACTTTGAAAACTCTTCTACTATTGTGAAAAATGTTTTATAATGTAAAATTTCTGATTTCATTTTATAAATAGAACTGTCCAGTCATGCCTTGCAAACGTAATAATTTTAAACGCAATAAGCCAGATGGATGAAATTAAGGATGCATATTTATCGTTGGAATTGTAGATATATAACAACATTTAATAAATATGTCAAATTTATGCTTACCGGCTATCGGTCTGTATTCGGAAACATCAGATTATTCTTATGCGAAAATTTAATATTTAATTTGGTTATATTAACGTCCCGTTCTTCAAAGCAACGCTAGTGCTATTTCTGGACGGACCTCGTCATTTTGAACCGCTCTCAGACGACGAGGATGACACCTGAGCTGTCACCCCTCTCCAAACTTCCACACCACACCAGTGGGAGGACGTTTGGCCCCGAAGGATTTAACGTGCACCAGACCCGCTTACACGGCGGTTCTTCGGTGGAATCAGGTCTCAAACCTGCACCCCTCCGGCTCCCAAGCTGATATCTTACCACCAGGCCACCGCGGCCCCAACGAAAATTTAATGACATGTCAATTCTTTAACACTGCAAGCCATATCTTAAAAATCGAATCTATAGAGGCGTACTTAATTCTATGTGTAATGATTTTTTTTCAGCATGTTTTGTCCGAAAGAGATTTCAATAAATTTCAATGGAAATTCTGCAAAGAAAAAAATATTTAAAAATATCTTAAGTGTTTATATAAATTGTAAAGAAAAAAAAATTAATGTGAAAATTAATGCGAAGGCAAATGTTCTTAGGCAAAAGGAGTTTCTGATTAGAAAATCTGAACTGACATGAAATGACTGATCTCTCTTGTTTGTGTATTAAACTTTATTTATTTATTTGTTTCTAATGTTATGTTACCATATAACTTGATAAAAACTTTAATGCGATATTTGAATTTTGTAAAATATGATGATGATGTCGTATCCGTGTTTCCACGGAAAGGGGGTGCAGTAGTTTCTGAGGGTAAAGACCCCTGAGCACCCAGAGGGCAGAAGTCTGACTTCTAGCTCAAATGAAGATGACACACACGTTCGCTTGCCCAGCCCCTTTTTATGGGGGGCTCATTCAGACATCTATCTCACTGATAGAGCACAGAACAACCATGCCCAGACCAGGACTCGAACCCGGGACTCTCAGATCACGGGGAAGACTACCCCTATGACCGGCATGGAAAGATGATATGTTTTCAAGATCTTGCTGCGACTGATTTGTGGATTATCTTATTAACAACATTGTAGTTTCATATTAATTATTTTTTTACCTATTTAGGATTATCGATACACGTACAAAATCTATTGTCTATTTTCTTCACTATGAACTGACATTCTAAATGCGCAATATTTAGCTGATATTTTTAAAAAGTCTAAAGGAAAAAACCCTATTGGTGTTTATTTTTAATTTAATTTACTATTATCTGTTTATTCTTGCTTATTTTTCAGACTTTTGGAAATTTGAAGCATGAAAATACATCATAATCTCGAAGGGGAATTGTAATGCTTTCGTTTTGTATAAATTTATGTTCAAGACTATTAATAAAATGCCTATCTTCCTCTAAAACTTTAAAAGAAATGTTTCTTCTACAAAAACTAACAATTCTGGATGAGGCTGTAGTACATTGGCAAATTCTATTTTTACTCTGTTCCAATGTATCACACTGTGTTTGCTATACTTTACATTTTAAGCTTTTCTTGGCAACTTACCTTCCTAATTCCCTCCATGTTTGCTTTTCTTGACCTTCAACAAACGTCGAAGAAATACTGAGCTGTTTTTCAATGCCTCTGTTTCCGCTTTGCTAAAATTTGCACTCCAGGCACACACAAGAACGTTTTCTAGTCTCAGTTCATAAATATTTCATTGCTAACGGAACTAAATTAGTTTTCTTAAAGAGTCAAAAAAATAATTCTGAAGTGTCGAAAACATAATAAAAGCATCAAATTTTAAAGGCTATTTTTTGCAGCAAAATAAAAGAAACTTATTTATCAAGTAATGTAATCTAAAATAAATATTCAGTACTTTGTTGAAACCTGAAATACAGAATAAAAGACAATATAGTATATTCTACCTGAATACGAAAAGGACTAAAAATAAACTCTTTTGATTAAAAACTAATTAAGACAACAAAATATCTTATTTTGATTGGTATGTTTAACCAATGATAATTAATTCGTATTAAATAACGCAGTATAAACAGCATTGTCTTTAGTAATTTAATGATTTTGTTTGCAGTCATTAAATTAATGGTTTACATGCAATTTTCTTTTTTTCCACCCTGTATAAGTAATATTTTTCTTCATAATTTATCCAAACATCCGACTATTCAATTATCCGGATATTATTGAAATTTTGTATTCGCTTAAAATTCTTATTTATTCAATAAATAGTTTACTAACTTAGCAATAATTTATGTTTAAAATATGTTATGTTGATATTGTTAGATTATGTTAAATATTGCTGCATTGGCATTTTTTAAAAGAAATTCTGGCACATTTCAAAAAAATTACAATTTGCCACAGATCTCCAATTTTGGAATTGGAGTTCGAAGTAAGGAAAAAAAAGTGTTATAACCGGGCTATATTTTAAAAGTTTATTTTCAATCAATTCAATAAATAATAAATTCAGTAATAAAATATAAATACCGTCATATTTGAAATTTTCTATTGAAATAATAAATCATCCAAGAAAATAAAGTGCTTAAACTATTTAAAAATGCATTAAAACAATTGAATAATAAAGAAAGAAAAAGAAACATGATTTATTATATAGTTTTAATATTTTACATATTTAAATTTCATATTAAAATGAAGAAAAAAAACTTACTGTCAAAATTTCCGCAGCTTTTGCAACCAGTATCGATGTCAAAATGTTAATGAATATTCTTTCTAGAAAAGTTCCAAAATAAATTGTTTATATCGTCGTTAACAAAATCAAAAACATAAGCAAACTAATATATTAGACGAACGAAATGAAAAATAGGAAATCAATTAGAAATCGTCTGCATGTGAATATCGTTTTAAATTATATTTCCATGGAAAATATATTTATTTAATCTGAAAATAAGTTCTTTAACATGATGGTTTTAAACAGCTGATTTTATTATTTGTTTTTCTTTCAGACTATTTCGAGAAAATTAAAAATAAATAGAATTTTAGATATCTGTGTAAGAAGGCACGAATGCAAATGATAATTTTAGTCTGTTTTGAAACAAATTAATTATTGTAAAGTAATAATGGCATCTTTTAGCAAAAACTTAATTTAATTTGTTTTTTCACAGAACAGTTCTTTTACATTTCGCTGCATGTGTTTTGACAAAAATTCTTTTTTTCTATTGTACAATTTCTTTTTCTATCGTCAATTACTTCTCAAAATAACGGTGAACTTGAATATTCATTATAATATAAAATGACAGAAATGTTAGAGCACCTGGTTTATTTTAATAAAATGTAATAAATATAAAAAAAGTTTCTTAAATAATTCGCTTGTCTTTTTTTTATGCCTCAACAAAATGTTTATTGTTTGCTAATAAATTAATTTTGCTTAACCCGAATTCGGATTTGAATCTACTAAATAAAAAATTTAGGATTTTATTTATTACAATTTATTTAATAATCTTTGTAAGTTACACTCCACAGTTTTGATTTTATTATATTTATTCTTCACTTTATTATTTTGCTGAAAAATAAACTCTGCTTTTGGAATTGTGTAATACTAACATGCGCGGAAATTCAAATAAAAATGTGATGACTTACTGCATTATATTTTATACAATTATTACTTTATATTAAAAAACATTTGATTACAATAAAATGTGATGACTTATTACATTATATTTTCATAAAATTATCACTTTTTATTACAAAAATGTGATTCCTTACTACATTATATTTTAATACAATTTATACAAATTTTTATTACAAAAAGTGAATTTTTCATTGCTCTATTAAAACCAAATATAATTTTACATTCATTCATAGTAATATTATATAATATAAGCCGGAAGGAGTACATAAATCATAATATAAAATTTCATAGTACAAAAAAATATAGAGACTAAAATCTAAACTTCCAAACAATGCTGTCCTTACACTGGAGCATGACATTTCAATTTAGAATTGACCATAAGTTAACCACTTCCTTCCCCTGCTGATGAGATCCGATCTTTTGTTGAAGTTTTACGTGTCCTTAACTATATTGTTCTCGCCTTATTTGCAATTCAAATGAAGTTCCGTTTCTGACCTTATAAAGCCTGGATTACTCGATCAACCTTAGTTTAAAAAGCTCTGCTCTTATATCGGATATCGCAAATTGCCTATCTTTATTTTCTTCAGGTCAACGACGTTTTCTTTTTGCTGCTCGAGATTGAAAAGTATGAATTTCGATGAACGGCAGAGAGAACCTCGCCATAGGTGTTCCAAGATATAAGATTTCAGCGTTGAATGTTTCATGACATGTTTCTTTGATTTTGACGTTGGAGATTGCCTCTGTTAAATGAAATTCGATTTTTCCAACATATTTTTTTATGATATTGTTAGATATTATTTATGATATTGGCAGATTATGATTTTTTATGATATTCATATTGGCAGGCAGTAGGATAAGAAACAGCCAGAATTTTTGTCATTATATTAATGGAGATGGTTCATATATTTATATTTTAAAATGAAATATTTATTTTCTGGGATTTAAAAGCGTTTTATTATTATTATTATTTCTACTGTTGATATTATCACAGCCAAACAGAATAAGGAATACGCACTTTAAAAAAAAATTAAAATATAGAGATGTATTAAATATGCTCAGACCTCTTTTAACATCTATTTATTTTAGATCATATTTTCGCAATAGCAGATTCTGGAGCCTTCAACCGAGAGTTGATCCTGTGACAAAGATAATTAAGGTTTGGTATGTTTAACTGTTATTGAATAGAGGACACTGGAATATTTTTTTTCCTGTGAAGAAATCAATGGTCCAGAAAAGATTAGGAACCTCCGATTTAGAACTTCCGAACTTCTGTCTCTCCCCAAACTCAAACAGTTACTTCAGTTTAATTAAATTTAATTTGTTATATTTATCCCCTGTTTCGAAATAACAATAGGACTGACTATCTTGGAGTTTTCCTCACAGTTTCGAATTGTAGTCAAACGCCGAGGACGACTTATAGTAAGATAGCCTGCTATTCAAACTTCCATTTCAAGAAACAAAAGCATATTTCAAGATATTTTTTGATACTAGACCATTACGGCTTGAATAGTTATTACTCACATAACATCATAGTGAAGTCAATTCATAGGCCGGATTTATATATAAGCTACACAATTGGTAGCTTAGGGTCTCCGTGTCCTTTGGAGTGCCTAAAAATTGCGCATTTGAGCAAATGCCATACATTTTAAATGAACTTATAAAGGGTTACATATTTTAAGTAGCTTAGTCTTATCTAATCTAAATATGGTACTGGTCACATATTAAACTTGAATTGCTCCAAACCAGTTTAATTTTGAAATATGTAAAAACACTGTTGTCGCGACACAACATATTGAACATATAGACTTTGAATAGTATGTGCAATCATGCTTGTCATCTGTCAAATCCAGTAAGAAAAATGTACGCTTACGATCATATAAAAACAAAAAAATATCTGTAAAATTGTTGGAGATATTTGTGATTAAAATTATGAAATTCCATGATGTGAAAAGGTGTTCGTCCTAAATTGAAAAATGTATTCTCGGGTATTATCATTCAGCTTGATACCGAGTAAAATAAAGAAAAAAATATCGGAAAAGTGTACTCGGAGAGGAGAATACCAGAAAATGCCTTTTTCAATAATTGGAGCTCTTTTTGAAATTACAGAATGCTCATATGTTTCTTCGCAAATATCACCATCAATTTCAAAAATAATTCCTTGGAATAATTTAATCTGCTTTTATTATGGTATAGTATACATTTTTTCAATCAAATTCTTTGGACGCAGGGCCCGAATTAGCCTTATTAGGGCAAAAACTTCTTTGGGGGGGGGAGCTCTATATTTACTAAATATAAAGTTTCGTAATAAATCTATAAATTATAGATTTTTTTTTTTCTGTTCGTACGATGGATTAATGAAGAATTTAACATAAATTGACGAATTTTACACTGTGCTGATATTTTGTTAAAAAAAAAGTTCATTATTGAAGGAAACGTAAAATAAACTTTTTATTCTATTTCGGGATCCTCTCTAATGTGAGGGTCTGGGATAACTGCCCTGTATGCCCCTACTTTAGTCAGGCTATGTTTGGGCGATCTTTTTTTTTTTTTCTTTTGTTTGTCGATTTCTTTATTTTGCCACAATATCTCTCAATAAATTCAGCGTAGTCACTTTATTATTAAAGTGCTTAAAAGGACTTTACCGATTATCTTGTGTATATATCTTTTAACAAGAGCTATATAATTTGCCACGAACATAAAAACCACGTAATTTTTATTACATTTTCAGAAAGGATACGCTTGAAGAAACAAGGAGAGCAAGAAGAAGAAGAAAGCCATAAAAAAAACGGGATCAAAAGAATCAAGTATCTTTTTTTTAGTAATCCGATGAGTTTTATAATGCGATAATTTCAGCTAAGACGGTTAGAATATATGTTTGAGTAAATGGATGTCATTATTTATGATTGCAGAGTTGAAAAAAAAAAAAACATAGGATGGTGGGCTTATCTTAATAGCTAGTTGTTACAACAAGGGCATTTACTTAATTTAGGAAAAGAAAAAAAAGGAGGGGTTAGGGTCGAACCAGAAAAGCAGTTGAAATCTTTTTGGAATTCGGAAAAAAAATGAATTATTTACAAGATTATTATATGGTTTTGTTTTATAATTATTTTGGTTTAAATTATGTTTTTCTGTCTTTTGAAAAATTTCCTTTCTTTTAAGTTCTAATTTTAACTAAAGTTTCAGTGGTTTTTGTTTTATATTTTAATACATTATAAAACAGCTTTTGACGACCAATTATTCTCATATCATAATAATGACATTTAGTCATGTTTTTAATTAATTTTTTAAATAATGTATTATGTTGTCAAGGATCAAGCTATTCAGTGTAAAGAAAATACTCTATGTTTTTTAATATCCAAGTTAAAAAAATAATAATGAGTGTATTAAAAAAAAGGGCGTTTTTAACTTATTTCTTAGTATTAGGTTGTTCGGAAAGTAATTTCGTTTTTTCCCGACAGAGGATTTAATTGTATTTTTCGCACCCAATTTCATACTTAAACCGCAAAATCATTTTATGT
>JAPMOQ010026224.1:57472-184469 GCA_026543055.1 Argiope trifasciata | reverse complement strand
ACCTGATTAAATTTATTTAAATCATTTCAACCATTACGTAAATTATCGCATTTATCTTTATATGGTTGTGAAAATACAGATAGATAGACGATTAACATCTTCATGGACTTGATTTCAAATTTCATACATATCTACTATCCATCTATCTCATTCATTTTGAAGTTTTAGTATGTAGACTGCTTCTGACGGATTTCCTTCAAACTTTCATTAAAATTTAAAATTTAATCAACATACCAAACTTTATCTGTTTGATATTCATTTAGGAGTAATTTTTTCATTTATATTGAGACAGATAATTGCAACAAATGTATTCTTCGAACTTGTAAAGCCCTAAAACTTGGAGATCTTACCAAATTTCGATTTCGTAATTTTGACAGTCTTACTTCGTATACGAGATCGTACACGTATGACTGAAGATGTGAAAAAAGACATATAAACGAAGTACTTTATGATTAAGGTTTGCAACTTCGGAGCAAAAGTTCAATACTGGTATTGGATATTTTTAAATCTTAATACCGGGATACCGTTTTAAAGCCGGTAATAGAAATGTTAGAAAAAGAGAGAAAACGCATGTTTTTTATTATTTTGTTTTTGTTTCATTTGCGAGTTTTGATAGAGATTGTAAATATCACAAAAAATAAGTTGTAACTCATAAATTATAACAGGATATAAACAATTTTAAAAAGTAAAGGAACATCATATTTATTTAAACCGCAAAAGAGTGTAATTACCACTATTCAATCTGTGGTACTATTAGAAATTTTTGAATAGTATAGATCTTAAAAAATATAATGTATCAATTATACTATAATTAACAGTGGGACGTAATTTTGTCCAAAAAATTACCAGCGCGCTTTCGGCATCTATGCTAGTTAGTAGTACTGTTAGCAATGCACCATATACTTTTTCCAAGTTTTTACTTCTAAATCTCTCATCTTCAAAAAAAAATCGATTTTTCTTCGGTAGGTTTTGGATATAGCAGATTTCTGTATTGTAGTTTGGTTTTGCTAAAAATTTTTTACCAAGCAGAGAGCTTATTTAGAAAGGTTTTACAATTGTCAAACAGTATTTTATCACTTTTCTTGATTGTTCGATGCAACTTTGTATTTATTCACTAATTAATTTTGCCCGTTAGG
The DNA here is from genome assembly GCA_026543055.1 of Argiope trifasciata. Classification (NCBI taxonomy): domain Eukaryota; kingdom Metazoa; phylum Arthropoda; class Arachnida; order Araneae; family Araneidae; genus Argiope; species Argiope trifasciata. The sequence goes on along the minus strand of JAPMOQ010026224.1, from coordinate 183,333 downwards.
GAGACAGTAATAAAAGTGTATACTATTTTGAGATGTTGACGACCCCTGAACATATAGTGGAGACAATTTAAAAATTTTTAGTAAATGCCGAAAAAACGGTATTTAACTTTGTGAATACCGGTATTACAAAATTGTTCAAATGGTTCAAAATACCGGTATTTGGTATCTCGGTATTGCAATCCCTAACTATGATTTTAGGGATTGCTATTGAAATGGACTGTGATAAAATGACTTATATATGAGAAAGGTATAAACGCTTCTCTTTATTGCATATTTACTATCAGAGAATTTTTATTTGGCGTCATTCAGCCACACTCAAAGTGAACTTGGCGAATGTTTACTGCGGAGATACAGATAAAGTTGCCATCACGGAGCACGGGAATACCTCCACAACAAGCCTATCTCTGGCATAATAAAAGCAGAAATAATACTTCTTTTTATCGCGGAAAAATTCTGGAAAATCTCGTTACGATCGACGAGAAGAGCACCTGTTGCTCACAGGACACTTGTTGCCAGTGACATCATGCCGAGAATATTTATCAAAGTCATCGTTTCTCTCTCATCTCCTCACAGGTGTTCGCTTCAGTATTTTGTCAGCACAGCTTACATTAGTATCGCATACCTGTTAAGGTGACATCTGTGCGGCTCTCTTTTTCTTTTTTCTCATTTCTGTGTGGAGGAGACTTGTTTTGAAAATTTGCCTCAAACAAGTTAAATGTCATTTTGGCAACCAATTCCTTTTCACTTTCTAATATACAGGGCCGGATTAAGTCCTCCAGGGGCCCTTAGACAATGGATTTTTTGAGGTCTTGTTTTCCACCTACAAAACTTCTCGAGTCATATATATTTACATCATTTTTAATTTATATACGAAAAAAAGTTTTAAAATGAAAAGTGTGTGACGAATTGATAAGTAAATAATTAAATTGAAGTTTATTTTCAAGAGATTTGATTTTAATATACCTTGAAATAATATTAAAATAATAAATTTTAAAGTAATTTGATACTAAAATAGAAAAAATTGGAAAACGTTTTAATAAATTTAACCCTTGAATGCATGTTTTTCAAAATATTTTTATAAAAGATATGTGTTTTGTATAAGTGCATATAATTTAGGAAAGTTATCAAAAATTTAAATTAGTTTTTTCATGAAATTTAAAAAGAAAATCAAAATGTGCCAAGGGGTTATATAATGAGATAAACAACATCCCAATTATAAAAATCATATTACAGTAATTCCTCAGTAAAATTAAAAGTCGTTTTATATTTTTCACAATATTAAGAAAAACTATTTTATTACAACAATTCTTCAATAAAAATAAAAGTTTATTTTTCACCAATATATTTTTTTCAATATAAGAAATAAACTATTTTGTTATAACAATTCTATGATAAAAATGAAAGTCCCTTTTATTACTGTACTTCTTACAATCCAAGGGAAAAATGATTTTGAAAGTATTTTTAATGGTAGAATTATTCATACCAAATTTCTAGTTTTAATTCTAATACCACGGTTGCAAAATACTAATCTTCTCTATTAATGCTTATCAAACAGTATTTAAAACAAAGGATTTCCAAACATTCATTGCTTCTTTTTGTAATATCATGGGATGTTTATTAAAGGGAATAAAAAATATGTAGTCAAATACCTACATGATACATTGTAAGGTTAAATTCTATTCAATTTTAGAATAGAATAATAAATTTTTTTAACTGGATTACAAAGTAACATCATATGAAAATGTATATAAAAAGATCATTAATGAAGAATGTTGTTATAATAATGTTCAATTTCAGATGATATTTGATTTTAAATTGAATAAGCATGAGGACACCATCTTCCCAATTTTAATAAAACTACAGAATTAAATTATTCTGAAAATATAACAAAAAAAAAGTTTCGGTTTTGCCTACATTTATGGAATACATAAACAATTGCTTACTTTACTTATTTAATAATCCGTCTGTGCTAGTTTACAAAAAAAAAGCAACAGGATTATAAATTAATTTAATTTTGAATGTTGATGACTATTTATGCTTTAGACCTCCTAGAATTTGAGAAAGCTGTTTATGGAATTATGTTTTTACATCTATATGTAAAATTTTGGAGAATATTTGAAGTGGATGAAATGTTTGGAGTGTCATTTGCTTTTGCTATGCCATTATTTAGTTATTGATTGGGATCCAAGAGTCAGAAGGCCGTACGAAGAAGTGAAGAAAGAAGAAATCCAAAACAAACCCATCTTATTTCCAAAATAACTTCATAATATATGATTCCTATAGCTAATTATCTTATTTGAATTATTAGGAGTTTAATATAACTTTTAGATGGGAAAAATACTCTCTTGACATTTCATATGACATGAGTTTAACAAAAAAAATGATTAAAAAAAGATATATCGTATAATAAAAATACTTATTTTTAAGGCATAGGGGTAGAGCGTCTTCCCCGTGATCTGATATCCTGCGTTCTATTCGGGCATGCTTGTTCTTCTTCTGTTCTATCTGTAAGACGTGTGAATGTCTCACACAACCCCGGTAAAAAGGGGTAGAGTGCCAAAATACACGCACTTATATACAATACACAAATACACAGTCCTGGCCTAGGGGTAGAGCGTCTTACCTGTGATCTGAGCATCCTGGGTTCGAGCATAGTTGTTCTTCCACTGTTCTATCTATGAGATGTGTAAAGATACCTACTGTAAAAAGTTGTGCAAGCGAATGAGTGATGCGTGAGTGGCAAAGTCGTATTCTTGGCCCTAGTTGGCACTACTGAAACAAACGATGCACTCTATCGGCTTAAATATGCTATCGATTCTTAACAGCGGTTTGTCCAATGACAAGTGCCATACGAAACAATAACAACCCTTATTTTTAAGTACCAGCAGCTAGAGCTCAACAAATATGGTGTTACCTTGCCTTGGTGAAGTTTGAGCAATAACAACACTTATTATTAAATGCCAGCAGCTAGAGTTCGACAAATATGGTGTTTACTTGCATTGGAGAAGTCTGAGCTAATCCTTTCCTCCCGCCGTTTTCAACAGGGGACCTCGCCCATCCCTTACTGCATTTGATTTTCATAAAAGAATGGATTTGTTTGGAGGAGACGGTTTGTAAAGAATAAAGGGTTGAGCAGGACCACAACTTACGATAGACACGTTTATCGGGGGTTCTGGCAGGACTGAGGCCCATCTCAAAAAATCTAGACCTTTCGAGGGGATTATGTCCTCTAAAAGTTACCAACTCCTCAACTTGCTTATTGTTCGCTTTTTCGCTGTCGGTGGTTTTCCATGCTTTTTCATCAATCAAAGCACTGCTTAAAGTGTGGAATAAGAAGCCCCCCCCCTCAGATGTATATTGGAGACGCGAAGAATTTCATTCAGATTCTACAATATTCGAGGATAAAAACAGAAAAGAATTTCATTGAAATTCGCATGTTAATGGTTTTAAACTAAGATTCTTTTTATTAGCATCAATTAGTGTTTAATTCTACAACAACTTTTTTTCCGAGTTATTACTTGTACTTGCACGAAGGTTGTAGGCGCAGTATAATTATTATATCTAAAGAAATAATAATAATAATGTATACCATTCAATTTCAATGAATATATTCATTGTCTGCAAAAAAATAAATATCATTCTTTCTATTATTCCTAAGAAAACGAGATAGCTATTTCAAATTTCAAACGATATTATAAAAAATTATTAAAATTCGCGAAAAAATTGTATACAAAATGAAATCAGTATAAAAAGAAAATTATTATTATTATTATTGGTTTTAAGATAGTTTAAAATCATTTTCGTGCGATAATATTTTCTGAAAATATAGACAAAAACAAAACGGTTTGCTTAGTTTTTGTACAATATATTTTTATTGCATTTTGAGTTTTGGAAAATCGACAATCAAGTGTTGAAGAGAACTTACGCCAAATTTCATCTAAATTGGACTGTAAATAAAAACTGTAAATTTTTAACGAAAAATACAAACACATTTTTAATTATAAATGTATATAGAGAGAAAGAGATAAATTAAGTTGACAAATATATTCTGTTTGGTGCATTTATACTTGTACACTCAGAGAAGTCATATTCGTTTGTTTATTTTCGTTCCAATTTAGCATGTTTACAGGAGGATTGGAAATGGTTGAATTCTGAGATTGTGCTGGTTACTTTTCATCTTACCGCAAACCACAAAATCATTCTAGGGCACAGCGGCAAATGTAAAAGAATATACCGAAAGTGAGACATGTCGTTATTGAACAAGAGCCCACTGTATTTGTGGAAATGACTCTAAATATAATTTTCAAGTAGATGCATAAAGTGTCGGATTTTGAAATGAGGCTACAGGCGCAAACTTTTTTGAGGTCCCTATCTCAGGAAAAACTATAAATGTACTTAGAATAATCTTAATTTTTGTATAAAACCAATTCTTTTCTCTTAATTGGTCTACGCAACTCTTTTGTACAACACTTTTCCTTGACACTTTTTAGCATGCTCTCTAATAAATGTATCCTTAAATTATTAATCATATGAACTTGCTAAATGAAGTCGCGAAAGAGGCTTTTAGCTTGTGGTTATTGATTAATTATAGAGATGAGATTAATATTTAAGTCCCAAAAATCAAATATGTATTTTGGAAAAAAAAATACCGACCTTGATATCAAAATTTGAGCTGGAACTACAATTGCAGTTACAAAGTCACATAAATCCTCATATAAAGGATGTTCCAAAGTTAACTTAAGATTTTAATTCGCCACCAATCATGCAGTAAAGTGTTACAACCCTATTCAAAAAGTCATTTGATTGCTGATAATATAGGAATAGTAAAAATGGAGCGTTTCGCAATAGAACAACTTGTTTGCATTGCGGAACAATATTTCAAAAATAATGAAAATCTGGAAGGTCACAATTCAAAGATTTGAAAGTTATAGCTCTAGAACATGTAAATTAACACCATTGATTTCTTTTTATGAGGTTATTTGAAGTCAAAAGTCTGTACCATCAAAACAAGCGTTGAAGGAGGAAATTCTACTTTGTTACGAAATTCAAGCCCATTGATGCAAAATGGTCATGGAAAATTTCTATAAAAGTATGAGTATGTACCAGCAAAATCATTTGATGGCCATTTGCCGTATGTGTTATTCCATGCATAACCCTATGCTGTGTATTTTACGATAAAATAAAAATAAAGGAGAATTTTTTAAAAATTAATTTAATTCAAATTTTACGTCAACACATTGATCTATAGTGTGACGCTCCATTTTTACTAACCATCATCACCCATCATCAGGATTGTCAACACTTTATTTCAAGATTATTGATATAAGCATAAAATAAGCAGCTTTACGACCATTTATCACATCTTCTAGATTAAATTGCATACAGTATTTTGATAATTTATCCCATAAAATGCTTAATATTAGATTTAGTCATGTCTAGGTTCAGGAAATACATCCTGGGTGTCAAAAAAGAAAAATGGCAGAACAGGATAAAGAATAGAATATTTTCTTTTCAATGAAGTAAGACTGGCAATGATATTGCTTCGACTTTAGAAGTTACAGTTTAACTGCAACTGGGGGGAAAATTCCACACAAACTGTTTGTTGCAACTGTGGTCAGTGGTGGTGCTTAAATGAAGAATTTCCAAACCTAGGTGCCTTTAGATATTTTTTTTATTAACAACAACAATTTTTTTTATAACAATAAATAGCATTACCGCTGAGGTTCGTGCCTGCCACGCATATTCCCTTTTCACGGGGATGGGTGTTTACAACAGGAAGTAAACTGCAGGCAGGAGAGCCATCTATACATATTCCACAACACTGTTCTATCTTGCAACTAAAACATTGAAATACGCTTATATGCAGTTACTGTACTAAGCATCGAAAAAAATGGCAAAAAATTTTAATTTTTCTGAAGTTATAAACAGCAAAACAAAATCATATAATGAATAAACACTCAATAATATTATATATTCTGCATGTAATATAGATATATTTTTACTTTATAAAAAAATTAGGACCCCAAATGGTTTTTTACACGTTTTGGTTTTTCCCTTTATAAAGAAGGCCAGGTCTGATGAAATACGACAAATTAATCACAACTCCTTAGAAAAATGATAAATTTCTAGAGAAATCAGAAAACGGGTTGAGTATAAAATAAGAATATCAAACAAAAGAACTGAGAAAGTTGTGTATAAAAATTAAATTCAACAAGTAGTTGAACAATTTGATGTTCCTTATCTCTTAGTATTATGCCATTATTCACTCTCTTCAAGATTGTTTCCTGTATGAGTCATTGAAAGAATTATAAAGGAGAGATAATGGTTCTTGTTTGTTTCAGACCTAGAGAGAGGAAAACCACAAAACTGGTGATCCACTTGGTTATTCCGAAAACTTTCGACCCCTGGCAGAAACTGAAAGCTAATTGTAACCCCTAAAGCAATTTATAAAGAAACATCCGCCAATTTCTGTCAAAAAAATATGACAAAATATCAAATATATTATAGTTTTGGGTCAAATATTGGGAAGTAAGGCATCAATTAGTATTTTTTTAACACATTTTTTATGTGTGTATGTTGTGGTTAAAGACATAGAATGTAACAAGGTAGAAGCTCATAGTTTTACGATCAAATAGAATAAAGCAAAAGTAGTGAAATGTGAACACAGTAAATGCAAAGAATATGATAAACAAGTAATTTTAGCAAAATCATTTCAATTGGTTTGTTTTTTACCGTTTTCAAATTTCATGGCATTACGGTAAGTATTTTGCATTTTACTTATTTGCACACAAAGTACAGAGAAAGTATAGAATTCGAACACGAGATTTTGATGAATCTCTCATTTCAAACCTCCATGTGTTCGAAAAACATATTTTTGGAAAATGTCCATCGGCCTACTTTTGACAAAGATAACTTAAAAGCGCTTTAATCTAAGCTGTAATTTGATAAAAGGTCTTTTACCAAATTTCAAAATTTGACAGAAATCTGCAAATATCAAATTTGTAGATTTCTGTCAAATTTTGAGCAAAACCAGCTTAGCTGAAGTCTGTCTGTCTGGCATTTCGAATATAATTTAACATGGTAACTATAAAATGAAGAGAACTGGATGGATAAAATTCGACTAACAGAACTAATATCTCTAGTCTAGATGCCGTGCAAATTTGAAGCTACATCCAACAAAGGTTGGTCTTCTTCTTGCATACAGCCGATCACCCCGCCTCCACTGAACGTAGCAGTATCGACAGGAAACAAAGGTTGGTCTGACGGTTAATCTGTATTTTCAGAAATATGTAAGCGCGATAGTTAAAGATGACTTAAATATATTAAATTTGATATGAGATTTTGTGCCTACAATTGTCGTTTTGAGTCTAAGTTTTGTTTCAATCGTTTGGGGAAACATCTAAAACACAAATTTGATTTTCGGATAGTATTAACGAAATGCTTGTGATTAATCGCCAAATAATATGCCAAGGATGACACGCTAGATTCAGTGAAAATGCAAAATTCACGCCAAAAGTTAATATTTCATAAATACTGTAATCCAATTCCGTCAATCTCTGGCACGACAAGTTCATTAGAGTATACAAGAAAGTTTGGGAAAACCACTGCCGTTGGTTCAGCTATGTTATATGATGCAGAAACATAGAATTAACGATGAAATATAGCGAACTTCATCTATTTCAGGCATAAACTAGGAACAACATGACTATCTGTCTTCGTACTAATTTCTATTTATCTGTGCCTTCCATTCAATATTTCATATTTATATATTGCTCACCTAATTTGTTTCTAGCTCTGGATTTGGAGATAGTGAAAAAATAAAAAAGTGTCATTAACTTTTTATTTAAATTATTTATCATCTGCTAAACCACACTTCAGATTGTATCATCAGTGGAAAGGATACATGGAACATTATATCAATTTTCTTGATTAATAAAGTAGAAAAATGCAATGACGTATGAAATTTTGTGCAAAAGCTGAAATCAAGCTCTTTGCAAATAATATTTCGTATTGAGTTATACCATAGGTTCCCAACCTGGGCGATGCACACCTTGTGGGCGTTTGAAGCTTTAAGGGAGGCGTTGAAAGACCCAGAGAAAATTAGGGGGCGTTGATATGGCACGAATGGGCGTTAGAGAATTAACCAAATATAGTCTGCAATAACTTCAAGGAGCGATTCCAGGACATTTAAAGCATGGACATACCAGACTGGATTTTGGATCATTTTTCCAATGTCAACACAACAGGATCACCGCAGTTAGAAGAACTAATAGAACTGACGACAAATAAGGATCTAAAAATTAAATTCAAGAATAGCTGCTAAGAATTTTGGCTGCAAATGTCTATTTCGCAGCTGCATTCAGGATTATGGTCAATTGTTCAACGACTTCTGATAGCAATCCCCTCTTCATATTTAGCAGAACGTGGATTTAGTGCTGAAGTAACATTGGTAACGAAAAAGAGAAATCGACTCCATATTACTGAAAGTGGTGACTTACGATTGTTTTTAAGTGAAATCGAGCCTGATATTTACCAGTTCCTCAAAATACATCAAATTCAGCCTTCTCACTAGTTAAGTTTGTAATTCGATGTCTTTAAATTGTAATAAAAATACTTTTTAATATAATTAAGTATGCGTTTTGATGGGTCTCTGAAACTGTCAATTTATTTATTTAGAAAGCAATAGTTTATTATGAATTAATTCGTATCATCAAAATCAATACCTAACCTTATGACAGGTAAGCTAAAATTTTTATTCCTATTTTTTTTTTTTTAATAAAGAAGAAAATCAGTAGCGTTCAATTCCTACTCTATCTATTAGTAATTTTTTTTATTCTTTTTTTCACCATGCATTATGTACGCTCTTATTTATCTGGAGTGGGAGGGGGGCGGTATTGAAATATTCATTAGAAAAGGGGGCGCCAGTTCAAAAAAGGTTGGGAGTCTCTGAGTGATACAATGATAATGCCCACCCAATAATGACTGTGAAAAAGTTTCAACAAGTGTTTATGCAAATTATTTACCGCTCTTTAAACTGACCTGGGACATCACCAGCCGAGAAGAACACTGAAATGTTCCATTCATTCTCGGTTTCACCCAGCCGCATTTCATTTTCTAGCCCATGAGACAAGGGTGTTTAGTGAAGCATGAGATTTTGTGCAGTAGGTTAGCACCCGGATCCGGATCTGCTTTCTCCCGTGCTCACACTTCACCTACTTTTACATGGAGGAGGAGGTGTGCAAAATCTGTCCCAGATCTTGTCCTCGGAACACCCCGTTAGCAGGCCTCATCCTGACCGCAAGCATTGTTTCTCCTCCATCCTGTTACTGTGACAAGGGGATCAGGGAATCAAGACTTTTTTTTGGAGCAAATTGGTGGTAATCGGATGCGACTTCCGCTTAGTTGATCGCCAATTTGTTCAATCAGAAAGGTATATGTAAAGAAATATTTACACAGTAACCTTTGATAATGGATTCTCAAAGAGACAAGTGAAGATCTACAGATCTAGCAGAAAAAAAATTAAATCTTGCAAAAAAGCTTTGTCGATTTGGAATGATTGCATACAGTATTAGATACATATAACTTTTTGTCTTATGTACAGTTTAGTTATATTAATGCCCCGTTTTTAAAGTAACATTATTTTCAGATATACCTTTTTATTTTGAACAGCAGTCAATAATGATGTTGACACTTGAGCTGGCAACCTCCTCTCCACACCACACCAGCGGAAGCACGTTTGGCCCTAATGAATTTAATGTGTACTAGACCAGCTTATACAATGGAATCGAGTCCCAAACTTGAAACTCTTCGGTTTCGATGCCGAGATTTAACCACCAGGCCACCACGGCTTTTGTCTTATTAAAAAGAACTGAATGTATAAAAAATGTAACTAGTTGGAGTTGATAGATGCCTCATAAAAACAACAAAACACCTTAGGGCAAATACTTTCTTAAAATGTTGAGGGTAGTTTACAGTTTTGAGGGATTAAGTCAACTGAAAATGATTATAACTGGAATTAAAACCTTAAAGGATTTTTTCTGATTTGAATCCAATTTTAAAATCCAGCTCATAACTATTATAAGATTTTTAATAAATAAGCTAAAGGTCTCCCTCCTACTTACTGGCTTTCGCTCGCCAACTTTGAAGTTGTCCTGGGATCATGTATGTTTTCAAGTTGGTGCGGTTTCCAAAGGGTCATTTTTGTACTCATTTTTTTGTGGCAGAAAAACGTTGTGCAATTTTGTAATTGAATTCCCCTCCTCTTACAACGTTTTCGATATGGGAAGGCTAACTTTACTATTTGCCATCAAGTCGCACTGTAATTAATCTCACTGTACGCCGCATAGTTAAGGTGAGTTCATGAGACTAACTATTGCGCGCAATAAAAGATCACGCCTATTTCCGGAAAATCACGTGATTACAACGGAATAATGGCAAATGGTAGCCCCGCCGGGACAACCATTAGCCACAGTCCTAACTGCTCATACGTGGACAATGCAGGGACAACGATTGCGCGCAATAGTTGGTCTTGTGTAAACCCACCTTTACTTAAAGGCCTTATCATACGGCAAAATATCTTCGGCACTTTCCGTCAGCAAACGACAACCAAGGTGACGCCAATTGTGTGAAGTCACTTCAAAGTTTCAGATGATTGGTTGAATTTCGTTTGCGGACAATAGTTCCGACGACGCTTTCGAGCTGGCTAGAAAAAGTTGTCGATTATGAAACTTGCTTGACCGGTTTTTGAGGGTAGAAACGGAAAAGTGCTGACGAAATTTCACCGTGTGATAAGGCCTTTACTATATCTAAACACCAAGTTTCTTACAACAGTTTCTATCAGTTTGAAGGTAATATGGGTTAGAAAAACTTATGTGTGCCATAAATGTCAAAAAGATGTTATGTTATAACTTGGGGAAGCTTGCCTTAGAAAAAACCTGGTAAATGATGTTCATTGATGGTATTCTAAATACCCATAAATATTTAGAAATTTTTTTGGTATTATTTAGTTTTATAATGCATCAAAATGAAATCAACAAAATGTTTTCTGATACCAGCAAGATAGCAACCTCAAGCATATAACAAGGGGAAGTAAAGAATTCTTTTTGTATAAAGTTCTGTGCAAATAAGAAGAGCTCCTTAATTTTTAAATTTGAACTCAACTGAAATTTGTGACGCTCTTTATATTAGTAAGTGAGGCAGTATAAGTTTTCAGGCATAAATAAATTTTAAAATATTTTTTGATAAGTTTTCAGGTATATTGAATTTAAATATATTTTTCTTCGTAATTTTAAAAATATTTTTTTGTTAATTTAAAAAATATTTTTTTTGTTAAATATTTTTTTAGAAAATCTTTCACCTTGTTTAACAGACTCACTGCGATTAAAAGAAACTTTGCCAAGAAAATCATAAGCTGTAAACTATAACAAAGGCGTTTTTTCTAAGTTTTAACCCTTGCTTCGGATGGGGCCTCTCATTCGCCATTCAAGACAATTTAGACATTTTATTTTTCAGTTTTGATTGTTAAAACTAGCTAGAGAATGGTAAAAAGACATCGATTAATTTTTCAGGCAAATTCAACTTAAAACAGATATATATATTTAATATAACCAGCGGGTGACCGAGCTCCGCTCGGAGAAAACAGGTATCGAAGCTAACTCGAAGATTTAAATTTTCAATTGTGATTTATCAAAACAATACATGCCATAAGAAAATTTGTGAAACCGTTGGTGAAAAGATAACCGGTTAAAACTCGGCTTTTCATCGTCCACCAGCGATGTCATGTCTTGATGTTCCATTGGAAATCCCCATCTGCACTGGTCTCTTCCATGTTTGCTGACCATGCACGGAGCGCTTGGGTTCATATCACCACACGGGTTATGGATCATCCATTTCGAGATCAGTTCCTTGAGTTCCGGATCATCTTCTGGAAACTTTATTAGTTCGCCATATTGGCTATAGATGTCAGCACGTTACCGCTTGAAACCTATTAGCCATTATGGCGAACTAATAAAGTTTGAAAATATCCTATCTGTAACTCCAAACTGCTCGACCGTAGCGCTCCAAAACCGGCGCCAATCGATTCCTCGTGGCCAAAAACCCCAGACCCCCAAGTTTACCGGAGTTTATTAATTCTGGGGCGATTTTCGACTTGGCAACCATTCCTCGTATTATAATATACGATATATATTTTGGAGCAATAAACAAGTCCTTGTAATAAGTGCGAATTAATTTTCCGAACTCAAAGGGTTAACCTTTCTATAAGAGTTAATTGATTTTTTTTTCTGTGTTTAATTGCTTTCTTTTGTGACAAACGCTTTTGATATAAAAGTGTATCAGTTTATGATGTTCATTTTTGATTTATTAGGGGTATCATTTTTATGTTAAAAAGAAATTTGTTGGGAATTTTTTTCCTCCCACAGTATGAACTTTCAAGCTAAATTACACAATAATTGAGAGACTGGGACAAGTTCCTATTCTTCTCTTAATTGCTTTAAATCTGTAGATGGTTATTTTACATATTTTTAATTAAAAGTAGAGGAAATACGCAAAATGTCACAAGAATTTTGATATAACTTTCTAATAGTTAAACTCTAGACTATTTCAATTACAAAATTTTGACACATCGGAAGATCTAAGAAAAATTTTAATAACAAATGCCATGTTACCATGCAGCGAAACTGAAATGTATTTAATTATCTGTCATTCACATCATCTTGTACTGAGCTCTATCGATTTAAATATTTCTTAACGCAAGCAGCCTATTGTGAAACTAAATCAAACGATTTGTCGCACTTGGCGTTTCGCTGATTTGAAAACGGAAGGAAGTAGTTTTATTTCAAGTCCTAGTTTCGTCAACGAAATCGAACGTGACTGTATTCACATTAGCACATTCTTATAAACCGATTTCGCCTGCTCAAACAGTTCATCTATTATTCGTCTGTTCCTTTGAGCATAACTTTTCCTGTTTGGTGATTAATTTTTAATTTAGCATATCTTCCGACTTCAGCGTTGCATCTTTTTTAACTAGAAATTCGTTCAAGTGATCTCATGCAGTTGATGAGACCAAATGCAATGATTCGCACTGAGGAATGTAATTTTCCCCCCTTAAGTCAATTGTATTTATTTATTATCATTTACAAGTGATGACTTAAACCGTGTGACTTAAATCTTGTCTTTTCTACTCAATATTGAATAACTTATTTATTAGTAAAAATAACGGGTAATTTTTTATTGATATGCTTAAGATTGTAATTGCAGAATATTAATCCTTTATTTATCGCATTGTTGTACTATTAATTTTATTTTTGCATAATCAGATGCTTTAGTACAGTAACAGCTCTTTATTCGCGATGTATATGCTCCATAAATATGCCGGGAATACACAAACCGTGAATACGGAATGGTAATTTATATGGGATAATAGGGGATACGTTCCTAGGTGACAAAATAAAAGAAAACAAATACATTAAAAAAATCAATTTAATTGAAGTTTTTAAACATTTTGATTCATTATCTTAAGGCTTAGGTAATGGTTTGAAGAATTTTGTCATTTTCTCTTGCTTGGCAGTTTTTAAAAGCTCCTTCCATTCATACGGATACGCAGAGTCGCATGTGCAATTTGCCTCTTAAAAATAAGACTTCGTTCCATCAATGTTCGTAAAGAAATCGCGAAGCTCGTTAGCCATTCCTAAACCTTCACTAAGATTTTTCAAATGAAATGTCACGTTTCCAGAGCTTGTTGAAGCCTCTTCAATGGCTTTGCATTCAACATTTCCGCCAAGTCGGTTTCAGTCAGATCTTCATCTTGCGATTCAAGCAATTCCTGAATGTCACTTGACTCTATCTGTTCGAACCCATCTCGTCCTATTCCATTTTCGATTTCGGCTATGTTTGCAGTTTGCATTTAACAACATACTTCAGACAAAGTTGTAATAAGATCTATTTTATTTTTTTCGCGAGTCCATTGGATGGCTTTTGCAAAGGATATTGGGTTGGAATCCTTTTATTCTGATGCATGCACTCATTAGATCTGCGAATAAAGAAATTTCTAGCCGCGAATATAGGAATTGGGTAGAATTTTTTGAATCCGCGAATAGTGAAAACGCGAATGAAGGAAGCGCGAATAAGGAGCTTTTACTGTACATAATAACCGAAGGAAAGAGGAAAAAGATTAGCTTGTGTAATCTCCTAAAACTTTCTGGTGTACTCGATTAAACTTGTCCAGCCAGATAGAGTCTTATATGGCCATGATGTACAATAGTTAAGAAATATTAACTTTTGGGTGCTCAATTTTACTAAATCTATTGTGTTATCCTTGACGAGATTTTTGACAATTAATCCCTGGCATACTGCCAATAGTATCTAAAAATCGAATTTTTACTTTAGACACTTTTTTAGGAATATATCGAAACAAAGATTTGACACAAATTGTAATCACAATTCCATAACAAATTTGATATATATGTCAGTACTCTTTTGCACTATCGTTTACATATCTCTGAAAGTATAAATCGACAAACAATCAACCCGTAGATATAACATTCCATTGTAAAGAAACACTAGAGCTATTTTGAGACGGACCTCGCAATTTTGAACCTCGGCCAGATAACGAGGACGACACTCGAGCTGACATTCACTTCTCCACACCAGCGGGAGGACGTTTGGCCTGAAGGATTTATCGTGCAACAAACCCCCTTTCACTAAGATTCTTATGTGGAATAGGGTCTGGAACCTAAAAACCTCCGGTTTCGAAGCCGAGACCTTACTACCAGGCACCTCGGCTCATATTGTTCAAATCAAAATAAGGTGATATCACAAAATAAGGAAACTAATAACGCTACTCTCCAAACATCGTTTTATTCACACTTTCGAGCTTATCTGCACACGATATGTTATACAGATTATATTGTTAAGATTAATTATGTTAAATATTATATTTTATTATATTGTATTTACTAAATATATCATTGATTATAGTTATAAATTATTGATGCTTAAGATTCTAGTGAATGGATACTTTTTGGATTTTCAGTATTTCAATAAATGCTCTAGCCCCCCCCCCCCCCTGCTTCAAAGATTCTGCAAATCTATATTTTAGGCACATATGGGTTTAAAGAACTACTTTAACGACAAAATAAATATGCAAGTGGAATAATTCTAAGAAATCCTTTTTTTAAAAATTCATTTGCTGTTAGATATCCGCATTTCATAACAAATATGAAATAGCAACATGTACTTATTTGTAACTCCAGATACATCATTCATTATGTTAATGAATTATTGCTGATTATTAATTGAAAGTTAGATATTAATAAGTCCTCTAAGCTTATAGATCTTTTTTCATCAAAAATTCTGTAAATTCATATTTTAGGCTTTATATTGGTTTCGAGGACTTTTAGTTTTATATAGCTAAAATAGACGCAAGAGTAGGAATCTCTAAGAAATCTTAACTTTACTTAAAATATTTTTAGGGGTCATTTGTTGTCAGGCATCCGCTCCTCCTAACAAATGCTAATAGCAACAAGAATTTTGCTACTAATATTAATGTATTTTTCACTATGCTTATGAATTATTGTTACTTGTGTTAATGAATATTACTGAATGTTTTATCTTTCATTTTATCACGAAAAAAGTTTAGGTAATTTTAAAAAAATCAGTAACAAATCTTTATCTGAAATGTGTTTATATTTGACTTTGTTATGTACCGTCATGCATGTGAATATGAAAGAACATATTAATACAAATGTTCATAAAGTGTTCATTTCTTATCAACGTAAGCATTTTTAACTATAGGAGAATCTCAAATCGCTCGGACCGATCCTACATGAATGTCGCTCATTAACCCCTTATAGGTCGCCTAATTTTGAAGAAAACGGTCATAAAAGTGCCTATTTTTTTTATTCAAGAAAATTATATAAAACTGCGTGTATAGTTTAAAATAAATTAGCTATCTCTAAAAACATTGCAAATAGTCCAGGGCAGCCATCTGGTGTATATATTGAGTAATAAGCATGATTCTGGGCATAAGAAATAGATTGTTTTAATATTTTTGGCTCCTTACTTTTGAATAGGCCAGCCCGGAAATATCACGGGCGCGAGAAATAGAGGTAGAAATTTCACCCCGTCATTTTCACGGGAGCGGGAAGGAAGGGGTTAAAGGCATTCCTATTTCGAAAATTGGCCATATCGAATCCGCTACATTTTGACACTCCGCCCATCCAAATGCTTTAAAATTCCCTAGAGACGCATAATTTTTTCTTTTTCTAAGCATGCTAAGCCACTTATGTCTATCCTGAATGAATGTCATTCATTAAAGGCATCGCCATATCGAAAAAACTATCCATATCGAATCCGCTACATTTTGAAACTTCTCCCACCCAAGTGCTTTAGAATTCCCTAGGGACGCATAATTTTTTCTTTTTCTAAGCATGCTAAGCCACTTGTGTCTATCCTGAATGAACACCGTTCATTACAGGCATCGCTATATCGAAAAAACTGGTCATATCGAATCCGCCTCGTTTTGAAATTCCGTATACCCCAGTGCTTTCGAATGCCCTGAACTTGAAAACGAACGATAAATGTACCGACCTGTCGACATCCATTTCTTCCCATTGTTAACACGATTCTTAAAGGCCACGTGCCGAAAGGCTTTATTTATCGCTTGTTATTATTTTTTTCTTCTTCGGTCGAGCCTGCGCAAACAAAGAACGTCTCGAAGATCTGTGTTCTAAAAATTACTGCGCGGATATTGCCCCGGCGAAGGTTAAAAAGCAGAGCATGAGCAGCCTCTCTAAGGCACAGGTTTTCCTGGAAGTGATATCTTCCTATCGCAGGAAATTTCTACCCTTTCCATCGGAAGTGGAAGGCCGGATGAGCAGACGACTCTTGGTCGCTATTTAAATTTAGCCCATTGCGTGAGATTGTGTAAATAGTACTCATGGGCACCTCTAAATGCTCATTGACGGGCTCTCTCTATCAGCGGATGCTTCCACTCCCTGTTCGATTTGATTCTAATCTGGAATGTTGACAAAGTAGCGAGCAAGTGAGTCTGGCACAGAAGGTGAAGGGCTGTGATCCATCTGAATTGCGACCCTTTCTTTTTACTATTTTAGTGTGCTTGAAATGCTGATAATTCAGACGATGGCGTCATGGGATTTGGTGTCACTCTTTGTAGTAAACATTTGGATGTTACTATAATTGCAAGCTAGACTTGCCAATATCGAGAGTGCGTCTATTTGTAGTCGACCAAACAACACAGAGAACAAAAGGTTGAGAATAACAGTGGCATTAAAAAGTATCATGGCAATACCACAGTTCCTGAACTGATACCATCTCATTAGTTTCATTCTTATTTCAAAATTAAATTATCGATGTAATAAATTTCTCACATTGCCATATTAAGCACTTTATAATATTTTTATTATTTGCAACCACTTACTCCTTTACTAGAAAACTAAGCCACAAGGTAACCGACTACGTCCGAAGAAAAAAATTTGATTTTTTAAAAAATATTTTGGTTTTTTAGATGTATTATCAGTTATAAACACTATAAATACAAAAACATTATTTGAGAATGTAATATATATTGAGAAATAGGAAAATTTGTGGTAAATATTAGTGAAATTTAACCAAAACGGTTAACACTCTACACAAAATGGTAATGCAACAATCCTATTTTTCTTTGTATACAAGTTATAGAACATAATTATGAATGAAATAAACCAAAATCTAAGAAACATATTGATATGCAAAGAAGTTACGGGTAAAAATATACGTATACATGCATTTTTTGCATAAATTCGCGACTTAATTTTTCTAAAAACACCTATAAATGGAAAAGTACTTCACCAACAATCAAACTTTTGGTTCATTTCATTGCCAATATCATTTAAAACACACGCTGAAATGTTTATATAAATGCCTCTATTAGTTTTTGGGATATCATGTTAATGGTGGATAATTTGTATGAAAATTAAAATTGAAGACAAATTTTAGCTGAAAAATAAATTTTGCTTAAAATTCCTCTGGATAATAGGTTAGAGATTCCTTTTCTGCCAAAAAACAAACTGTTTTGGAAAGAGAAAAATCTGAATTACAAGAATAAACACTTTTTAAAAAAAAAATCGCCAATGTGGTTGAATACCAGTGTTTTCAACGTAGTCGGATACCTTAAATGAGAATTACCAGATTATACGTAAGAGATTTTTGGAGACCACCCCCCCCCCTCTCATTGTCCTTCTTTAACACATTCGCTGCCACTTACGCATCTGTGAGTTACAAATAATATATAATTGTAATAAACCATCTATGTTATTAGATGACACCTTCTCTAGTACAGTTAAAAGATAGCAAAGAAGGGGTGGGGTCATCTAATTAGATAGATGGTCCTGATGTCAGGCGAGGGTAGTGGCAATGAACGTGTTAATATCTATATAAACATTTTTTAAATAACAAATATTACATTAATCGAAAATAATAGAAGATTTAATTAACTTTATTTTCAAAAAAGGAAATTTTAATACACACGTGCAAAAGGAAATTTAAATTTATATTTAAGTCATTTTAAATAAAACGGTTAAAAAAAGGGAATTACCCTCAAAAACATCACATAAAGATCTCTTTGGGAATGACAGAGTCGGAAGGACCACTAGGTAGTTAATTGAAAAAGTGAATTTGTGTTTTAGAAGCATTTTGTCAACAGATTTAACTCAGAACTACAACTTGTAGTCACAAATCCCTTGCCATATTTGATATAATTAAGCCTTGCGTTTTTGAATAATTGCAATTGCATATTTCTGAAAGTACAGACTGATACAATTGATCTGCAGTTGTATATTTGGCTCAGAATTTGATGAATGTCTATAATATAGATGTTTAAACTGTGTACCGAATTTTATCTATTTAACTCTCTTCGTTTCGCAATTATTTTGTCAACTTATATTCAAGCAATCAGGCAGACAGACTTCTTCTAAGCAAATTTTTCTCAAAACTTGATAGAAATCTGTAAATTTGGTATAAAGACCACATGCCAAATTTTAACCTAGTTCAAATTATTTTTGAGTTGTCTCATCACAAACAGACAAACCCACATTTCCCAAAGATATGGTTTTCGAACTCAAAGAGGTCTAAAAACGTGGAAATTTATCAAAATCTCGAATTTCAATTTTTTTGACAAATTTTATATTCTATATTACTTGAACTAGAAAGTAAAAATTTATTTTTTATTATTAATCCTAATTTTTTTGATGAATCGCAAAACACAAATATCCGCCATTGAAATTTGGTATATAATCTTGTTATCAAAACATTAAAGGCGAGGGATCTTGAAAGTATGCTAGGTAACGTGTTAACGTATGCTAGTAACGCGGCGATAAATCGTAGTACTACGACTCCCGCCTTTAATGTGTTAAAATTGCAATTGAATATCAAATTCCGAATTTAAAGATAGATTACATTTAAAAAATCTAACATGCATTCTATATTCTCTTCATTACTGTAGGGCTTTCAAATAATTTTATGTTAGGTCCCCGCACATGTGGGAATCTCAGGAAATTAAAAGGCTGATAAGGCAGCAAAATTGGCCACTACTTTCTTGCTAACACAGATTCCTCTTAACGATTATAAGAAATATATAAATCATATTCTGCATTCCAAATGGCAAACTGAATGGGATTTGTGGTGACATCTTAATAAGCCAGTAACTACCACTAAACAGTGATGGCCACTTTTGTATAGTGGATAAGTTACTCGGCTGCAAATCGGAAGGTCGCAGGTTTGATCCTTGGTGGAATTCAACCTACGTATTGGCACAATTCCGCCAACACATACGCCAAATTGATGACCTCGGACGTGATGAATTTTCAACTGCTGCCTTGGCGCCAGCTCTCCATCAGCAACGCAAAGCCGTCAGACTCACTTGACGCAGCAACACAAAAGTCGTCAGACTCACTTGACGCAGCATCAACTGCAACTCTCTCCATCAGCAATGCAAAGTCGTCAGATTCACTTGACGCAGTAGCAACTCTTATTCGCTAGCCATTATGCTTGGAGCAATAAAATCGTTCGTCTCTCTACCGAACTCACTGGTAGGGGAGTATTGTGGTGACATCTTAATAAGCCAGTAACTACCACTAAACACTGGTGGCCACTTTTGTATAGTGGATAAGTTACTCGGCTGCAAATCGGAAGGTCGCAGGTTTGATCCTTGGTGGAATTCAACCTACGTATTGACACAATTCCACCAACACATACGCCAAAGGATTCACAGATTAGTAATAAGCTCCATGCAGTTAAACCTACAATAGATCTCTGGCCCACATTACACAGCAGAAATCTAGACACAATTTTAACTAGGTTGAGGATTGGGCATACTCGATTCACCCACCGACATTTATTGATGGGGGATCCAACACCCTTTTGTTCAATGTGTAATAGTCTTATGTCTGTTTCACACATTCTTGTGAAGTGCCCACGGTTTTCTACCCAGCGCTTTGCATGTTTTCAGAAGATTCGCCCTGAATTGGTCTAATATCTTTCCGAAATTCTTCATGTTGGGCTTTGTAGTTTTTTAAAAAATATAGGATTTTATGGGGTGGTTGGTGGTGGTTCTAATGCCACTTGGTCATACCAAGCACGAATGAGCTGAGCTCTTTCGAAT
The DNA here is from genome assembly GCA_026543055.1 of Argiope trifasciata. Taxonomy (NCBI): domain Eukaryota; kingdom Metazoa; phylum Arthropoda; class Arachnida; order Araneae; family Araneidae; genus Argiope; species Argiope trifasciata. Next base: position 162,677 of record JAPMOQ010026224.1, on the reverse strand, counting down.
TAAGGCAGAGGTGTGCGCCTTTCGTTGTTAACGAGCACCGTTAAGGTGAAAGTACGACTTTGCTTGAACACACACTGTACAACCCTTGTTAGGGGGGGGTCGAACTTATTTATACACTCATTCATCCATCCGCGAGTCAGAATTTAGATCCAAATCAGAGACCGACTCATTCAGTACCCCCAGAGGTATCATTTGTTATGGGAACTTGGAGGACTTTGCAGTCGCGACATATTTAACGTGCCCCAACAGCCATTAGCCTCGGCGGTCTTTGGCCGAGACGAGGACAGAACCCGCGACCTTTCGGTTACGAGACTGAAGCTGTACCAACCAGGCTACAGCGGTCTATAGGATTTTATAATCATATATAATCATTCATCCCATTTTCAGCACAGTACCATACATAACATCATTGCTTCGCTTTTCATAACTCACAGATAAACACTTTCAGTCATTTGGATTTTGTAAATATTCCATATTAAGATTTCCTTATCAATAGAAATAGATATTTTAATTTCAAGGATGTGGCGCAGCATGGCCAAAAATGGCTTTTGTGCCATTAAACACCAACTCAACCCAACACAACTCTCTATTATTGTACGAAGCTTAACGCAAAACTTTCATCGTAATGTAAGCGTACGAGAAAGTCGGTCGAAAAATATTAGTTAAAACAGTCTCTTAAAATTTAAAAAAGAATATTCTGCTGCTATCTGAGCTGAACGTAGGAGGTACAGACGAAGAGTTACAATGTCAAAGTTAACGACAAACGTCGCAACTATCACACGGGTTTTTATTTTTCCCTGTTTTATCATCCAAGCGCGAAGAAGATTCGAAACAAAAAAAATCAGGCGATTTGCCAAACTCTGAGTTAAGTAGAAGCATTGAAATGACGACGGTAAAAAGGGGAAAAAAATATAAAAAATGAAAAATGTAGGAAATGTTGAATACTGAACGTGACTGTTGCATTCATTGCATTTTTTTACTAACACAATACATTTCTTGTCGTACGCTCTGCAGAGAAAAGATTTTGCAGAACGAACGAAACAGGAAAATTCAAAATCAACAGCATGATGATTTCAAATCGAAGAATACTTGAGGCAGAAAAACCCAATTTTTGTGTTTTATTTTCAATTTTTGTATATAATGGTGGTGAAATTCTTGTAAAAAGTTATGACGGTTTAGTGAATTGAAAACGAGACTCTTGAGAATTTTTGCATCTTTCTGCCTTTAAATTTAAATACTTCTTTTACTGTGCCAATTTTATTCGGATATTTGAATACCGCAACAACGAAATCATTTTTGTCATTTTTTTTTTCAGTATATTGATTGATCTAAAAACTTGAAGAAATTTATTTCCAAGTTTTTGTAAAGCATTGTCTGAAATAAATTGAGATTTAAGAGAGAAAAAATTTCAACTGTTCGTATTCATTCAACAATATGATTCTGATACTTTTAAATCCGCTTTTATTTACTTAAAAACGGTTAAACCAAATAAATTATATAAAAAGAGTCTTGAATTTGATTTTAAAACTGTGACTGTAGCTTTTTTTTTCTCCTTTGCATTTTGTCTTAAGCAACGATGATATTATCGTCTTCAATTGCTTTTCAATGTATTTTTATATTGAATCATCTTGTTTAACAATAGAGAAAAAGAATTTAAAAATCCATAATTTATTTTTTGGACTATTGCATGAGATTTTTTTTTGATAGCTTGGCTTTAAGTACTTCGTAAAAATCTTATTATAAGCAATGCAGCAAAAACTGACTAATAAAAACAAATCAAAATGATGTTTTGAAAAGTCGTCGTCTCTTTCTGAATTCTATAGTGAATGTTTTTGATCAATCTTCAGTTTTTGTTATGTTAAAAGAAAAATCAGAAACCAATGTTCTTTTGAAAGAACTTATGCATCTTTTATTCATTAAAATGTTTTTTTAACCCTCGAAATTCGTGTTCTCTGCAAATGATTCATATTATTTTAACAAAATAGCCGATTTCCATTTCTAAATCATTCTTAAAAAGCGATCGAATCATAAGCATTAACAATAGAAACTTATTTCATATCATTAAAAATGTAGAATTGAAAAAGAAAAAAAAAAATCCCGAAGTATTTTTCAGTAGATAGAATAAATTGCTACATCCAGAACCTTTTGAAAGATTAATTTCCATAAACTCGTTTTATTTTTGAATCTTTTCAACAACTGCGTTTTAATACAAAAATTCCTTTGGTACATTTTTTATTTAACTGACTGGAATACATTTTAATATTTTATTATTGATTTTTTTTATTATTATATTTGTTTGTCTCCTGCAGTACATTTTTAATCTTTTAAATGGCAACATAAAAATTAGAAAACAATCGTCTGTTCACATCACATTGTTTACTGTTCTTTCAAAATACGTATTAGTTGCAAAGAAGTTTTCAGGTTTGTGATGCATATTTTTTTCTTCGAAATAATGTATTATTTCTATTATTTTTTTATTTATTACAAAATATAAGTATGTAAAGATGTCAATATGATTCCAGAACCTTCTTGCTTTGTAATAAACAAAATAGGCGTAAGCCCAGTTTTAATATATGTTAATAGGCAAGTAAAGGAATCAGAAAAATTTTGAAGTTAATATGAATTAAAAATATTCGAATTTTTAAAGTTTTCCAATATTTATTTTATTTACATTTTGTATATTTTATTTTTGAATGGCAGTGTAAGAAAAGAAAAAAAAATCGTCTGACACTTATTTTTACTGTTCCTTCAAAATACGTATTAGTTGCAAAGAAGTTTTCAGGATGGTGATACTTAGCCTTTGTTCGAAATTATAGTGCATAATTTATTTCTACATATTTATTGCAAAATATCTAAATATAACTATGTAAAGAGACAATGTGCCCAGAACCTTCTTACTTCGTAATAAATAAGAAATAAGTCTAATTTTAGTAGGACTTTTACTTTTGGAATTACGTCTGACTGTGAATACAATAAATCAAAAATGCTTTGAGCATGACTGATGAAATTTGGTGTCTGAAATCTGTAGATTTTTATCAGATATTGAACGAAATCTACTCATAGGAAGTCTATCTTTCTGACGGTAGAAGTCTAAATATAAGTGAACACGATAATTTTAAAACATAGTTTGATAGATTCAATTTTGTATAAAAATTGATCATTTTAAATGTAGGTTCGTATCAAATTTTGGAAACAAATCCGTCAAAATTTTACCAGTTTATATTGTTACTGTATGTAAACGCGGTATCTCCAAAATGCAATAACTTAGTTAAATTAAATTTGGTACATAGTTCAACCATGTAATGAGTAACGTAGATAAATTAAAATTGGTATGCTGTTCAACCGTATAATTTGTAACTTAGATAAATTAAATTTGGTATCCTGTTGAACCATGTAATGAGTAATTTAGATAAATTAAATTTGGTATACAGTTCAACCATGTAATAAGCAACTTAGATAAATTTAAACTGGTATACTGTTCACCCGTAAAATGAGTAACTTAGACAAATTAAATTTTGGTATCCTGTTGAACCATGTAATGTATAAATCCGTATCAGATTTTGAAACAAATCTCTCAAAGAGAGTTAAGAATTAAGTATAATTTAATGATAAAATTAAGTATAATTAAAGAGAATTAAGTATAATTTAATGATAAAAATATTGGAAATTCTAAAAAAGTTTGTTTCGAACAAAACATTAGGTAAATGAAATTTGTTATATGTTTGTTTTAAAACTGTAGTTTTGCGTAAACCTTTGGATTGATGAAACAATTGATTGATGAAAAAATATTCAAAACGCATGCGTGATTTCTTCACTATACTATGAAGAGTAACAATTCGCTACACTGCGTTCAATGCTGCAATCTGAAAATAAAAATCTGAGATACACAATTTTTATTATCTTGAAAGAAGGGAGTGTGCATGAAAATTCCGGAGAAGAGTTCTCGTCATGATTTAAGGTGTCCCACTACATTAAAAACACTGATTATCGACCACATTAGATATATTTTTTTATTTCTTTAGTTCAGACTTTCCTCTTTCCGAAACAGTTTATCTTTTCTAAGAAAAGGAAGGCATGGCCTATCATCCAGGGTAACATATTTTTCAGCCAAAATTTGTCTTTAACTTCAGTTCTCTCAATAATTTTCATAGAAATTTTCAATCGTTAACATGATATCTCAAAAATTAACAGAGGTATTTACATAAAAATTCAGCATGTGTTTTAAATAATATGGGCAATGAAATGAACCAAAAGTTTTATTCTTGGTGAAATACTTTTTCATTTAGATGTGTTTTTAGAAAAATTAAGGGAAATGAATTTGTGAATTTATGGAAAAAATGCATATATACGTATATTTTTACCTATAACTTCTTGGCCTCTCAAAGTTTTTCTTAAATTTTGGTTCATTTCTTTCATCATTGTATTCTATAACTTGTGTATAAAGAAAATTAGGATTGCTGCATTACAATTTTGTGTAGAGTGTGAACCGTTTTGGTTAAATTTCATTAAAATTGACTACAAATTCTTCAAATTTCTATCTCAAATTTCTGAAAACATATCTATTTATAGTATTTTGTATTATAATTGACAATGCATCTAAAAGCCATATTTTTAAATATTTTTTTAAAAAAATTTCCTTTGAATCGCAGTCTTTAAGAAGATTTCATATTATTTTTAAACTAAAAGCCTTAAAAAAAAACATCTTTAAAGTTGAACCCAGCATTTGTGTTCATAGCATCTTTTGTAATTTTTTATGACACGACGACCAGCTCACCTTGGGTGTTCACTCATAACTCCAACCAGGTGATGAGTTCGATTTCGCTTCACTTTCAGAAGAAAGTAAAGATACGCCCAAATGAATAACAAATTTTTAAAAAATTCCTCTTGAAATTGGATTTTTCCCATTTCCTTAATCAATTTGCTTGCAATTTCTTCTTCGAGTGAAATTCTACCAAAACTAGAAAAAAAAATTTTAGACAATTTCTTCCGGAATGATGAAGCATAAAATATGTTTATCTTAAGTTATTAAACCTCATCATTACTGCTGTTTTTGTACGGACACATTCTCATTTTAATGTAAGTATGTTGTATAATTTATTCAATACAGCGTTTAGTACGAATCAACGACAAAAAGTCACTTTATGTTACAGAAATGATTTGATGATGTGTATGTGTTAACATGGAAAAGGGATGCAGTAGCTTCTGAGAGTAAAGACCCCTGAGCACCCGAGGGCAGAAGTATGACTTCTAGCTCAAATGAAGATAATACACACATTCGCTTGCACAACCCCTTTTTACAAGGGAACACTCACACACCTCAGAGATAGAACACAAGGGAAGAAGAAACATGTCCCAAACCAGAATCGAACCCGAAAGGCTCAGATCACGGGGAAGATGCGCTACCCCTAAGCCAGGATGCCGACAGAAATGATCTTGTTTCAAAATAACAAATCGATAATTTAAATCTTTTTCTTCTTTTTTCATTTGCCTTTGCTGCAAATAACCAATGTTTCTCTCACTCTCCAAGTAGGGGTTGACGGTTTTTAAAAATCTTTTCTTTAAGGTAAATTTGTCATATTTAAAAACCGGTTTAAAGAGAAAAAAAATTTAATAAATTATGTAAAAATTAATTTGAAACTTATTCAGCGAAAACTTTCAGTGTACTTTCTTGAGCTTCAAAAACCGGAATTATTTAATTATCAGGAAAAATATTGTGTAGAATATTTCCGAATTCTTCTGTGGTAACAGATTTTGAGGAAAAGCAAATCGAAGAAACTACTCATCCGAGTAATGTTTTTCTTTGAAGAAATCATGGGAAAAATCACTTCATAAGTTGTGATTGAAGACCCTGAAGAAAAACTTAAAAATCCGAAGACATTGAACATTGAATTTTCATTAGTTCAGGCAATGAATAAAAGAACAAAAAACTTTGATTTGTGATTTGATGCCATGTAAACTATAAAAACAAATTCAATATCTAATGGATGAGTATTTTCGATTTCAGGCAATATTATGTCCAAAATAAGAACAAGAGTTAGCCACCATTCAATGGATATTTTACGTTTTTTAAATTCTATTTTCTTAAGAGAAATTAAAATTATTGAAAATAATATAAATATTATTCGAAATTTTTATTTGAGTTTTCGTTATTTTGTGTAAGTAATATGTATATGTAATCTTGAGTTATATAATAAACTTTGACATTGATTTCATATTTTATTAGGTAAAAGTGTAGAATAGTGTGCCCCTTGCTGCGCCAAGGATGCCAAGTCGCCAACAAAGATGGCGGACAAAATAAACAAACTGTTCCGTGGAACAGTTACGGTTGCCATTTCCCACCTTTTTATTTAGAATGTTTAACTAATTATAATTATTTGTTTAATACTGCCCGGTGCCTTCTACAGATGTCTTCGGCATCTGTAGAAGGCACCGGGCAGTATATTTTAACTTAAAAAAATATCCTAGGGCTTTGCTTTCATACGGAGCGGGAATGCAGTAGCTTCGCTAGCAAATTCAACAGATGGACGGTGTGGATTAAGGAATAGTGCATAATAATATTACAAGAAAAAATAAATGATGTTATAGGAACGAATATTATACAGAATTTTTAATATTTAATGTACTTACTTGCTTGCTTTATTTAATCTTTTCATAAACACTTAACACTTCATAACACTCAAAGCATTCGTTCCAAGCCTCATCAACTCATTAAAAAAATATTCCAATCACCCTTCATCCATTCAGCAGGATCGAAATAGTGCCTAACATCCCAACTACCAAATATCCATTCCTGTACGATTGCAGACATAATAATATTTCGAGGGAACCAAACGTTGCAGCACCAAAAAAATTACGAGAACTGCAAATAATTCCATGGCAGACTTCTTTTAATCCGAAAACGCAGACGATTTGCGAATTCGCATAGTGATAATTAAAAGTGTGAAAACGAAAATATTTTTTTTGTAAATATTAACACAAAAAATGAAAAAAATGTTATTTAATTAATATTAATTTTATTCTAAACTTTCTTTGTATAATAAATTTTAAATTAAAATAATAAGCAAAATTTAAATAATCTGAAAGCGATATTTTAAATATTATATTTATTATAAAACAGTTGTAGTTCCTGAACAACTCAACTATTGTAAAAACTAGTAAACAAAACATAATTAGGGTTTCTGTAAGAAAGTTCCGTTGGATTGCCATATTGGCGATAAACTCGGGGGCACACCGTGCTACACTTTAACCTTTTATTATTTTATATAAGTTAAATTAAATATTTTCCCCTGTTCTATTTCTTTATCGACAAAAATTCGAAAAACGGTTTTTCAGAAAGTAGGTTTTTTTGTAAACCCTATTCTGAGCTAAAAATAGAAAGGGGGGGGGGAGTGGAATAGTAAAAGACCTTGCTTTGTATTTTCTAAATAGTAATAATAATTTTAAAAAAGGAAAAATAGATAAAATCTTTAATTTGAATATAAGAAAAAAAATTGCGACAAATATTCGTGTTTAAATGGTAATATTTAACTCAACACACATCCAGGACTTTCTCTTTCTTTCACTATGTATAAAAACGAGTGTTTGCTTGTCTTCCATTGACATCCCTATCCCCCCCCCCAATATTTATGAAAATTGACAAATGAGGTGAGAGGAAGGTAAATGTTAATTTTTCAAAATTCAAAATAATTATATTCGAATTAATTTTGTTATACAGTCAAGCCATTCAATCATGTATTTTGCCAATATTTAATAAAGATTTTAACAAATGACATTTCTTAGCAAATGACATTACCAAACAGGATTTTCAATACTGCTTTTGTTTCGTAATATTATGCATTTTTTTAATTCCTACGCCGCGTGATTTGTAGATAACCAGTTACATGATCAAATAAATCATGCAAATAAGTTAGTCACCAAAGGCGGCTAGTATTAATATAAAACAAAAAATAAATTTGAAATAATTTTAATTTCCTTGCCTTAATTTTAGTAATTTTATTCCAGATATACTTGTATTTGAAATTTTCAAGGGTTTAGCTTGCATCGCATAATTTTTCAAGTTGAAATCTCTTTATACAATATATTTCAGTTTTTAAAAAATTATGCAATTTTCAAATAATGAAAATTTTTTTACAATAACTTTGCATCTTTTTAAATTCTGATAAATACAACTCATTATTTCTAGCTAATTTTTTTTCTCTCCTCCTGTGCTGGGTACAGGAGAAAGTACTGGGAATACGAAAAGAAAAAAAAAAATTGTGATTTTATAGAATTTTATTTCCAAGTTGTTAGAGAAAAAGGTATGGCTAAGAAACCTGAATTCGGGAAAAAAAAAAAAAAAAAAAAAGAGCAGTTGGCTTGATTTGTCTATGTTTATAACTAACGTTATTCAAACACTAGCGGACAAATGTCAGTTTAAGGCAAAAAAAAAAAAAAAAAAAAATGCGCTGCAGTCAATGCCAATGCTTAGAATGATTACGAAATTCGTGAAATCAACCGTTTATTTTGAAAATGAGGCATGTCCATTTTTTTGTTATTGCGAGATTTTTCAAAGTTAGCATTTCAATAAATTTCAACAAATATTGATCAATATTACTAGATATAATTTTCGTATTTTGTGGTACTGGATAATGTAAGTTTGTAATCCAATTGCGTTTGCAGTGCTGATTTTTTAAAAAAGTAAGATTTTCATACAACTAAATCTCACTTTCAAAATGAATTAATGTAATCGTTCATTTAAATATTTCAGTTGCATTAGCCATTTTTTTAATAATAAAAACTATTTAATTTTTTTGTAAATTTTTATTAATTCAGTAAAAAGTGAAACAAAACAAATATTCTAAGTTGAAAATATATCGTAGCAAAAAACAATTAAGTTTTATTAAGAATTTAAATAAAACTATACATTTTCAGTTTATACAAAGGTATAATTAAATTGAATTTTATTCAAGATTTAACATTTAACATTTTTTAAAAATAAAATTTTAAATATTCATCATGAACGAGAGGTATATATATTCGGCCAAAAATAATTTGAATCTAAGATGCACTTGCAACACTTTCAAAATAAACATATTTTCAATATTGTTAAAAGCTAAAACTTCTATATCCCGAATATTTGATTTTTTTTATTATTATAAATTGTTTACATACAAAAAGATCATACCAAGATTTATCTATAACTGCCATTATCCCCATTTTTTTCAAAAATGGATTGCCCCATCTTTAAAATAAACGGCACAATATTAATTGTTTCATATTTTATCCAAAAATGGCTGGGAATGTTATGAAATATCGATTTCAAACGTTGCAGATAAATATATAAATATTTATTCAGATAAATTTTCTAAAAGGAATATCATTTTCTGTCAAAAGTTTAATTATTTAATGCGTAATATATTATTTAAAAAGAAATCAGAATTAGAAAATAAAAACAAATTTTGCGATAATTTTAGTAAACAATTCTGTTGCTAATACAAATCTTAACTTCAGAATAATGTGATTATTTTTTTTTTCCTCTATCTTTCGAAAAGTATTGATACTATTCGTTCTAGAATAATTTTTGATGAAAGACAAACAATCATTGTTTATAGCAAATAGTCACGAAGTTCTAAAATATACCACTTACGGAAACAGAATTTAAATTCTAGATACTTTGTTATCTAAAAGTGTATTTATTGTTCTAATCGAAAAGTTGATGTGTTCTTTAACATAAAAAAGAAGAAAAAAGAAACAAAAAAGATTGAAACGGGGAAATGGAGTTCCGTCTTTATTTTTTATTTGCACATAAAACACCGAGCCTTAAAAAAAATTAAAACAAAAATCTTGATTACCTAAATAAAAAGAACAAATCGCTTTCAACCAAAAGCAGGCTCCCCTCAACCACTTAGTCATTTAAAAATCTTTTTCATTTTGTTGTTGCTAAGAGTTTCTGTTCTGCACAAGAGTGAAAACACTTGTAGCGGGTTGCTATGGTTACGGCGACGAACAAGTAACACGGTACAGGTTGAATTTACATTTCTACGCGTAATCACGAATGCGAGTGTCTGTTTTTCAAACAATTGGCATAGCTTTATCATGCTAATTATTTTTTCAACTGATTTATCTGTTTCAAAAATCGTGATTCGTCGTTGTATTCACTGATTACATTAAAAAAAAAAAGGAAAATTCGTTCAAATTACTTTATTATATTGTTACATTTTTTTAAAACTAATATATTGTAAAAATTTTGTTTCCAAATCAAATAATAGGTTAATTGGATCAATTAGTTTAATATTTTCGTACATCGATTAGGCATTAAAAAATAACTTTTAGGTCTTTTAAGTCTATTTTTCCAGGAAAAGATAAATACCTTTGTTCAAAATTATCTTATTTTCTTGTTCGAAAATACGTCAGTGGTGAAATGTTACGTTAAATATTTATTTAAATGAGTATATTAATATATGATCTCGTCCGGAAATCTTTGAATTATTTTAAAACTAACTTTGGAGGTCACATCTAATAGGAGGTAACATCTTAAGAAAGAAAATTTATCGCTTGCATTTTGAATGCAAATATGTATACTTACTTTATCATAAAATCTTGCTATACAGAATATTAGATTTTAACTTGTTGTTGTTTTTAAATTTATTATGTTATATCATCTATCTTTAAAGCAAATTAAGGAAGTTAATGCGGTTTGAATTATGTGCAGATTTTACAAACATTTTTTTAAACTAAATTATTTAAACAGGGAGTAATAGTTAAATGATCGTTAGCTTGAACTTTCTTGAAAAATTGAAATTTCTATTCCAGCTCATATTTCTGTTCACTTTAATTTTCTATTAATTTATTAATTCATTTTCATATTCACTTTCTCAGCCTCAAATTTCAATTATTCCTTTATGATTGTAAATAAGGTAGAAATTACAGGTTCTTTGTATTTTGAAATTTGACAATGTAATAATAAATACTTTTTAAATGAGAAACTTTAATTAGGATCCTAACTAGAAAAACTTTGAGGCAAATGGATGAAAACGAAATTTTTCATATTTTTCTTTCCTGTGACTTTAACCACTTTTTTTTTTCTAGTTATGGATAATTATTTTCTTAATATAGGGGACGCCTCTTAATACGAGAGCGATTGATAATTTTACAAAAATTGAATTATCTGGCCACAAAACTGTATGTTCATATTCATTCAAATATTCATTTAGCGTGATCTCTATATCATTTAATACTATCTGGTTTGAAGTAGAGAATTGAATGATGGTTTACAAGCAACATTAATGAATGGAGTTCATTGGATTTCTTGCTCTAATTAAAAAAAAAAAAAAAAAAGAAAGAAAACTGAATGTAATTTTTTTTTGGGGGGGGATGGTTTTTGCTTTCTTTTGTGGTCTTATCTGGCCCCGATGGTTTTTGTTTGGATTAGAATGATCTGGATTGGTTTAAATAAATAATTGCTGCAAGGTCAAGTAATTTATTGAACAGCCATATACCATATTGTCTACCATTGGATTTAATTATATTAACATCCTGTTTAAAAATTAAACTTGAGTTATTCTTGAGACTTCATAATTTTGAATGTTGAAGATCAATGTACGACATCGGAGTTAATACAAGCCTTTCATACTTTTCGAGAGAGAGTACAGAAATCTCTATAGGAATCCTCATAAATCATGTAATGTATACGTCGACAAGATTCTTGTTTTTTCTGGAGTCTTCGATTCCCACACCCCGTGAAAATCGCCAAATTTGATGGCAAACAGTCACCAAGACATGGCGTATCGGCTGCCATCAGAACTATCTGGAAGACTTTCTTACCAAGGAAGTGATTGTGCATATTGATATATAAACAAAACCATAGCAATATTCTATCGCACAGATTTTATATGATGCTATTTTACTTAAAAAAGGGGATTTCAACTATCTCAGATTTCTCACTTTATTGTATACATTATAAAAAAGAAAGCATTGTAATTGACAAAAATTTGATCGTCAGATTTTCAAAATTTTCCCATGAGTCAGACTTTTCTCAGACCGAACTGTATTTTTCAAATTACGCCTGTAAATACAATATCTCCAAAATGCATTGCGCTAGAGAGGGAAATTTGTTACATGGTCCTAACATTAAATTTATAAATTTCTATCAAATTTTGGATGAAATTTGAAGGTAAGTTCTATCTGTCCAAATTCATGAATGCATACAATGATTTAAAACCGCAAAGAACTAAATGCATGAAATTAGAACATAATTTTTTCATCAAAAATATAGACGGAGCAAATACGTCCAAGGGATGGCCATTTGTCAGTCTGCTACTTGTATGTATGTGATAGCGATAGATAAGACATAACATTTGAGATGGATAAAATTTCGTATAACAATTTATGACTAAAATTAACTCTGTAATAAAACTTGCAAAAATGTCGTTTTTTTTTTTTTTCTTTCTCCCCTTTCCTTTCGTTATACTATGAATTACGAAACTACTAACCAACCAATCACTGTACAGCTGAGGTATAAGTTCGTTATTTGCAACTCTATGGCCTCCGCACGTGGAAGTTAAGAGTGGGGTGAGAGGAGAGACTCCCTTGTACCTGTGACCTTGAAGGAATTTGTACTTCTGTATCCCTATATGTTCCAGTCCTTTATAAGAAGCAAGGCCATATGGAGGGATGCAGTGCATCCGGACCCGCGTCTCAAGGGGGGGGCATCATGATCCAGAATTACAATAATGTTATGAACAATAATAGCTTTTACACGCACTGAAAGTATACAAGTTTGATCTCATTTGGCTGGCTAAACGTCGACGCCGTTTTTAGGCAATAATCGCTTTGATACCTATTAAAAGGGGGTATGGAGGATTGATTTATTTATGAATAAACAAATCCACTTCAGACATAAGACAGGGCGGAGCGACTTCTGGGCGCTGAGGCTGGGTTGAAAAGGATTTGCAAATCATCAGCTAGATATATTTTTTTCTGCATTTGATGTAATATTTTATATGCATGCATTTATGTATGTTTGTTTATCTTAAGTTGCTCAAGCAAAAAGTAAAATGACTGATTAAACGATCAACTCCTAGCAATGCATATTGCATTACTGTTTAATCGGCCATGACCGGAATGAAAAGAATTAAGGAAAAAGTTTAAACTTCGCAGTCGTCGGATTTGGATATATACGTTCATAATAAATATTATAGTCTTGCGCAAGTATGCAAAATATTGTTAATATAAGGTAAGTAGATTTACAATCACTTATCTTATCTCACCTATTAATTAATAACTTATAACATAAGATAATTTGATAATTTATTCTATAAACTACTTAATAGTGTCAGATATAACGATGTCAATGCCAAGGAAATATCCTTCGGGGTATCAAAAAAGAAAATTATCAGAAAAGAAAAAAGAAAAGCTAAACTTCAAAAAGTCGCAAGTAGATCTGTTTTCTTGGTTACTAAATAATTCTGGCAAAGAAATTCCTCCAGCTTCGAAAATTGCAATTCGAACTTCAACTGGGGAAGAAAGTTCTGAACAAAGTGCACAGTCCAGAAGTAAAACAGATGAAACAGTGAAATTTGTTGGAAGAATTCAATGTTTAGACAAATGTGACCGAATAGAAATTAATGACAATCTATATCTATACTTATAATAAAGCTCAATGTGCGTGTGTGTGTGTGTGTTGGCGCTCTACAGGCCAGACCGTTGGACCTACAGCTACCAAATTTGGTACATGTATACCTTGGAGGTCCGGAATGTGCACCTCGGAGCCCTTTTTCGAATTTTTAATTAGAATTTTAATTAATTAAAATTTAAGCGAAATTTCGACGTTTTTCGGTCATAACTTCCGAAAATATGATCGCATAAACATGATTTTTACATCAATTTAAAGATTAAAAAATTAGCCTTCTAATGGTATCAGTGTTTTAATATAAAACTCAAGCTTCTATTTTTAGCGAATTTTTAAAGAAATATTTTAACCATGTTTTTTTAGCACGTGACTGGATAAAATAAAAGAATGCCGGAAGTTCAAATAAAAAAAATTATCATCGCAAAATAAATCTACAGAAATGCAACTTTCAGCACGTGACTGGATAAAATAAAATAAATATAAAATGTGATATTTTCTTTGAAAAATAAATGCAAAGCAGAGGTTTCTACAATCGTTTGCAATATCTATATCATTAACTCAATAAATCTTCTTTATTTACGGTAAACCTGACTGAATTTAGACAGGATATGCATTGAAATCCCGACTTAATGGCATATTTATGTAATCGTTTGCAATATCTGTATCATTAATTTAACACTTTTTTTCCCTTTCTCGCTTTCTTTAAAAAACATATTTAATATTTTGGCAACATCATCGAAATTTTTTTAAATATTTTGGAAGCATAACCGATGGTTAAAACTGACTGATTTATAAAATTAAAGAATATTATTTGGAAAATGTGTACTTTTAGAACTTTCCGTCCATCATCTTAAAGAAAATACTAATTTCAGGTCAATCAATGCCCGGAATTACTTCAAGGCTAATGAATATGTGATTTAATTGATAATTTTAGAACGCTTTACTCATGGCGAACCAGCTGGTCGCCAAAGGCGGCTAGTAACAAATATGATCTAGAGAGTATAAATGATCCTGGTTTATGGCCATTATTATAACTGATAAATTAAGAATGTTGTGTGTTAAAAACGAACCTGTGCAACATAAAGGAATTTATGCTAATAATACTGAAGGTAGATCATTTTCTATTACATAATACTTTTTAAAAATGTCAAATAGTGAAACTCAGTTTCACAGTTAATAATATATGCTTGTTTTTTGTTTTTTTTTACTTCAAAAAAAAATTAGGGCCCCAAATGGCGTTTTACACCCGGGCCCCTTCATTAAGAAGGTCGGCCCTGATAAGAAGAATCGAAATAAAGGCTTTAAATTGTCTACGTATACCCGATGAAGAAACATTTCCATTTCTTTTTCATAGCAGGATCAGTTTGAGATCGTTATATTTTATGTCATTTATCATTATCATTATGTCTGGTTTTGATCTTGTCATCAGAGCCGGCCTTCTCAATGAAGAGGCCCGGTGCAAGAAACCATTTGGGGCCCTAAATTTTTAACAAAGTAAAAAGAAAAAAAGCGAACATTTGCATATATATTTAATGTTGCGTGATTTTGCCTTTGCTATTAATTACTCCAGGGAAAATTACAATTTTTCCAATTTCTTTTTCAATACTTAGTATATCAAAAGCGTTTTAAGCATTATACTCATATGCTTGACCGAAGATAATCCTTTGTTTAATTTCAGTTTGCTGAAAGAAGGTTCAGCATGTATTATATTTAGTAAATGGCAATGCAAAGGATTGAAAAAAATATTACTTTAGATATAGACAAAAGTAGAAAGCTGATGATTTGGAAGTCCACTTGAATCCAGATTCAGCCTCGACTTCTGGATGCCAGGCACGCCATTCTGTCTTAACATGTCTGATGGGGATTTCCTTATTCATAAATGAACATTTCCTGCCTTTTTATAGATATTACTGCGATCTTTGCCAGATAAAGGCTCAGTCAATGCCAGCCATATGGAAACAAGCTTGTAGACTTTTATTATGAGTAACATTATTATTGATCAGAACACTGTTTAAATTCTTAATCATGGTGGGGGCCCCTCTCAGTTGCGGTGCCCGGGTGCATAGTATCCACCACATCCCCCCCCTCAGGGGCTCATCTACTATAGGTGAGTACGGGTGTCCCAATCCCGAGGTACCCAGGGATCTTTACTCCCTTTTCAATTTATTCTCCTCTACGCCTTATGCTGTCTGCTTGATCCTTCTATCCCTCGAGGGTAGACGAGGGAGCTCTCCATGAAAAGCTGTCGCCATTCTGTTTGCTTCCTGCTTCTCATGGACAGCAAATACCCCCACGTGTTGGCCGTGCGTGGCGACCCATTAGACGGGTGGTACATTCCGATCCCCGGTGTATCAATCGGCTGGTATCCTGGTCATGTGACTGGTCTGCTCAAGGGGATAAAGCGAAAGGGTCACCTTCTGGGGCTCTGCGTTAAGGGTGGTAGACGTTCCTGGAAGTGGCCCTTAGCGTATAGGTTCCAGCTAGCATCAAGGTGGATACTGAGGCTGGGAAATCCCAGAGCCAGCATATGCCTTCCCTTGTAGGGCTCCGTGGAGGGCGGTGCCGTTGGATTCCGAATTCCTTTTTTCATGCTGCATGGGTGCCAAAGGCAAACTTCGTCCCTTAAGTGGGCATGTCACTGTTCAAAACCAAGCAACACATTTTGATTCTTTTTTTCTAGTCAAACGTATTTCCACAAACAATGAAACTTTCGAGAATGTCTCACCTTTTCTTGTCCAAAAGGCTATTTCTGCTACCGTTGGAGATGTCACATCAATAAAAAAAATTCGCTCTGGAGATCTACTAGTAGAAGTTAATTCTATGAAACAAGCGAAACAAATAATGAAAATTAAAGCTTTAGCTGATATAAAAGTAACTGTTGAACCTCACAAAACTCTAAATTCTTCTAAGGGTGTCATAACTCTTGGAGAACTTTTTAACGTTCCTTTAGAGGAAATCACATACGAATTAAAACCACAAGGAATTATACATGTGCGACGCATTTTTATACGAAGGGATGGTCAGCTCCTGCCAACGAAGCATCTGATCCTGACCTTCAGATCTCCAAAACTTCCTGTTTCTATTAAGGCAGGATATATTAACTGCCCAGTCAGGCCATATATCCCCACACCTCTACGTTGTTTTCATTGCCAGCGTTTTGGTCATCCGAAAACTGCTTGCCGTGGAAAACTTACTTGCGCCCGCTGTGCGGAAGTCGGACATGATAACACCGAGTGTAAGGCAACAGAAAAGTGTGTAAATTGTAAGGGCAATCACACTTCTTATTCTCGGTCTTGCCCTATTTGGAAGTTTGAAAAAGGGGTAATTGAGGTTAAATTCAAGGAACAGATATCTTATCCTGAAGCGCGACGAATTGTCAAAGCTCGGACAACCACGTCTGTTACCACTTACGCTTCGGCAGTGAAGATAGCCCTTGTTAATCAAAGTACGCAATATGAAATAAAAGATTTTCCTCCCGATACTGATACTGATATTTCTGATACGATTATCTCGGAAAAGGTTAAAGCTGAACGGAAGAAGCCTTCTAAAGCAGAAAAATCTTTAAAGCTTAAAATTTCTAAGCACGGTTTTCCTCACAAAGATTTGGCAAAGACATTCAAGAAACAATCAAAAAAGCAGTCTTTAGCACTAGGTATTGCTGAAAAGGGCCTAGTACACAAAGATTTTCCTTCTTTGTTCGGTGGTATTCCGAAAAGTTCTATGATTAACTTGCATCCTTCGAAGGAGGATGAAGATCTTAAGATGAATTGCGAGGTTTCTCCAACCCCTAATGTTTCCATCTCCAATTCTTTTTCACCTCAAATTTCTTAATGGGTACATTTCTCTCATGGAATTGTCGCGGCATTCGCTCTAAGATTGTGGACATTAAATCTCTCATTAACAAATTTCATCCCATTTGTTTCGCCATTCAAGAAACTTTCTTGAAATCGGATATTTCTTTCAAAATACGTGGCTATAATAGTGTTCGTCAAGATGACACATCTGCTTCCGGTGGAGTCTGCATCTTGACTTCAAATCTTTATCCAAGCTCACCCTTTCCACTGCACACTTCCCTGCAAGCTGTGGCTGTTCAAATCCACGTTAAATCTCTGATTACAATATGTTGTATTTACTTGCCACCACATGACAATGTAAGTCAACAGGATCTTGACAATCTGGTTGACCAACTTCCATCACCTTTTGTAATGTTTGACGATTTTAATGGGCATAGTCATTTATGGGGTTCGGAAAATACAAATACTCGTGGGCGACAGATTGAACAGTTTATTAATAATAACTGTCTCTGTCTGCTCAATAATGGGGAGAAAACTCATTTTCATGCACCCACATGTACCTTCCATGGTGTCGATCTAGCCCTCTGTTCTCCTGAAATATTACCTTTTTTGAATTTGACAGTTGAAGAGAATTTGTACAATAGCGATCACTTTCCCTTAATAGTCTCCCATGCTTACAATAGCGGTGCGACTCCTTGTCCTCCGCGTTTTCTGTTTCAACGGGCAGACTGGAATTTATTCTCACAACTTGCCGATATAACTGAGACCATGGTCGACACTACAGATATAACGGTAGCAGTACAATGTGTCATTGACACAATAATGAATGCCGCTAATAATACGATTCCAAAGAGTTCTCCACGCTTACGAAAATTTCGTAGGCCATGGTGGAATCAGGCTTGTCACGACAGTCGAAAGAGGGAAAAGAAATCGTGGAACACTTTTAGAAGATGTCCAACGACTGAAAATCGTATTGCGTTTAAACGTGCCAAGGCCACTGCTCGTCGCATTCGCCGTCGTAGCCAGAGAGAATCCTGGATAAATTTTGTGTCTTCTATTACATCTGCTACATCCACTAAGCAAGTGTGGGACAAAGTGAAGGCTGCTAATGGAATGTATGGGGAATTTCACTTTCCTATATTAAATAAAGGAAATACCAAATACACAGCTCCATTAGATATTGTTAATATTCTTGGACAATCATTTGAAGAAATTTCCTCACCAAATTCTTATAGTTCTAACTTTATGGCGACTGAGCGTCGCGCGGAGCAAAGGAATTTGCAATTTAATACTCATAAGAGCTTTCCTTACAATTGCGAGTTTAAGATGTATGAATTAAAATCAGCTTTGTCTCGAGCACATGACACCACTCCCAGGCCTGATGGAATCACATACAGCATGCTTCGTCAATCGAATACCACTTCCCTTTCCAATCTGTTGAAATTATTAAACAGAATTTGGACTGAGTAGAAATATCCTTCTCAATGGTACGAAGCGATTGTGATTCCTATCTTAAAACCAGACAAAATTTCATCGGATCCTCTAAACTACAGGCCAATAGCCTTAACTAGCTGTTTGTGCAAAACCTTAGAGCGTATGGTCAATTGCCGCCTTGTGTATGAATTGGAGAAGCAAGGTCTCATTCTCCCAATGCAGAGTGGTTTCCGTAGAGGACGATCAACTTTTGATTATATGATCCTCCTGGAGACCCATATTCGTAATGCCTTTGTTCGGAGGAATCACCTTGTATCTGTTTTCTTCGACGTCGAAAAGGCGTACGATCGAGCTTGGCGCTATGGCATACTTTCAACGCTTTTTAACCTCGGTTTTAGAGGAAACATGCCCATTTATTTAAAAAACTTTTTATCTCGTCGAATTTTTCGGGTTCGCATGGGAAATTTTCATTCTCAACATTTTAATCAATCTGAGGGCGTGCCACAGGGAAGCGTCCTCAGTGTTACACTTTTTATCGTTCATTTTAGCCAGGTTCTTAATAATTTGTCACCTTCTGTTAATGGAAGTCTCTATGTTGACGATTTGCAGATTTCCTGCGAAGGTAGTAACATGCGTTTAATAGAAAGACAGCTGCAGAATGCAATTGACAAGCTACTACGTTGGTGTGACAATAATGGGTACACTATTTCTCCTGAAAAGAGTCGGTGTGTACACTTTTGTAGGAAACGGGGCATTCATTTAGATCCATATGTTCATGTTCGCAATATCCCTATTCCAATAGTACCTGAAATACGTTTCCTAGGAGTTATTTTTGATCAAAAACTCACCTTTCTCTCTCATACTTTATATTTACGTAAGAAATGTGAAAAATCTTTGAATATCCTAAAAGTACTCTCCAAAACTTCTTGGGGGGCAGATAGAACCTCTCTTCTCCGTATCTACGAGGCAGTCATTCTTTCCCGTTTGGATTATGGATGCATGGTGTATGGTTCTGCTCGTTCATCTGTTTTACGACGATTGGATACCGTCCACCATTCTGCCTTGCGAATATGTTCAGGAGCTTTTCGTACTTCACCCATAGAAAGTCTTTATAATGTATGTCACCAGCTACCGTTGCATCTTAGACGTAAGAAAGTTTCATCCTTATATTTTTTAAGAGTAATTTCTGTTCCTAATCATCCCATAAGTCAAATAAAACTTCCAGTTAGTCTTCACAGACTCTATGTTGCCCGCATTTATCACATTTTGCCTTTCATCGAGAGAGTTAAAGAATTTCTGCACGAGTCGGAACTTGCTGATGTTTCTATCAAGTCAGCCGATTTGTCGTTCTTCCCTCCTTGGGATGTGCCAAGGTTTCCTTTTTGAATCCCTTCATTGGATTTGATAAATCCACAACAGCGTCAGTAGTATTCAAGCAGCTGTTCCTATATCATCGTTGTCAATATTCAACTTTCACACCGATTTTTACAGACGGCTCGAAGTCGGATGGTTATGTCGGTTGTGGCATTATTATTCCATCCAAGACGGTGAGCTATCGTTTACATAATTATAGTTCTATATTTACTGCTGAGTTGTTGGCGATTCTTTGTGCGTTTCGGGAAATCTCCTCTTCTAATCAACGCAATTCTATTATATACACAGATAGCATGAGTGCCTTAGAAGCACTATGCCATTATGAAAATCGGTTACATTCATTTGCCCTAGAAACACTGACTTTTCTGCTCTCTCTCAGGAATAAAGGATTTAACATACTTTTTAGTTTTGTTCCAAGTCATGTGGGAATATATGGTAATGAAGCGGCTGATGATGCAGCTAAAACGGCTACTTCTCTTTTGTCACAAGAATTGTCATATGGCGATGCAAAGAGAGCATTAATTAGACATATTTTTTCAACTTGGCAGCGGAGTTGGGAATTGCAGACCCATAATAAATTGTATTCCATCAAACCTTTCATTGGATTGTGGCCAGTCCTCCCTATAAGAGAGTTCGATGTCAAATTGACTCGACTCCGTATAGGACATACACGTTTCACACATAAACACCTCATTTTTGGAGAAAGCGCACCCGTATGTCCCACTTGTCATACCAATGTTACTGTTAAGCATGTTCTGATCGAGTGTCCTTCTTTTAATTCCCATCGCCAAATTTATTTTAATTCCTTATCTGTTACCTTGCGTGATTGATGGATGAAACATACCATCCAAATCTTTTTAATTACTTGAAAGCCATTAGTTTTTTACAATATATTTGATAACATTTGCTCTTTGCTTACATTGGAAATTTTTGAGCAATTTTCGCAATTTTATCTGTCTTACGCTAAAATCGTTTTCTTTTAATACTCATGTGTTCGATACATTTCACATGGTTTCAATAACTTACGTCTTCTTTTAAAATCGTGTTGTTTTAAATTTTTGTTCTAATTTTACCATATGTTTGGCGCAGTTTGGCCAGGTGTGGCTCTTGCGCCAATAAACCACACACAACCAACCAACCAACCACCACATCCCCCAGATGGCCGGCCCTGGTTGTCATCCTTAGTTTTTTTAATTCTTAATTGGTGAAATTTTTGAAGTTCTTCTATTATTATTTTAGTGTTTATATTACTATAAAGCCAACATATCTAATATAAACTCTTAACATTGGATGCAGGAAGTTTAAAATTCGAAACCCGATTCCATTAAAATTCCGTCATTTACATGGACATGGTACACGTAAAATGGTAAGTGAAGTCGAATGACCACCCGAATCTGCTAGTTTGTGAGGAAGTTCGGAACAACAGGTGCTCACTCAGGGATCATCCTCGTTATCTAAATTTGGAACAATAGTGCGATGTTTGAGCACACAAAATAACACTGAAGATTTCATTTTAAATGAAATTTTAATGTAAAAAAGCTAAATTTATTTTCTCTCCAATTGTGAATTTTTCTTTTTGAATTCTGGTCTCTTTTGATGATCTTTTAATCGATGGTTTCATCTACTACTAGGTGAGAGAGGTTGGAAAATATGACGACATTTAAAATGTATTTAATCATGTTAACACACTGACAGTCGGCGACCTAAGAGACATTTAAAGCCTGAGCGTCGACAACGTATCGGCCAATTAAATCGCAAACGCCGGCCTTATTCGTTTGTTTCTGATCACTGAATAGCCCCCCAAAAATATTAAAACATTATATACTTTCGTAACATTTTTATTTGCATATTCGTCATCTACATTTTAACGGTAATTAAAAATAGAAACAAAATCGAAAATTTTAATTATAGAAAAAAATACAGTTTCTACAGCAGCAGGCTCAGAAATCCGCGTTTTCGCTGGGCCAGCTGTTAATGTGTTAACCCCTTGAGGACCAGCGCGCCGGAAATAAAACTCAGTCACGGGACCGAACGCTCTGAAACAGAGCGTCACTACCGGCCCGCGCATTTTAAGCAGTTAAGCCTAATTTTACAAAAAAATTCGTATAAAATCAGCATTTTAATAAAAAGACTCCAAATTTATATCCCATCACATATTATAATCCACAAAATTACAATCCCATCACATATCCCAAAACTTCTACGAAACACACACATAAAAAAACGTCGCCAAAACCGAACACCACTCATAAATATTTTACTCTTACCCCTTGCAATAATCCGCAGAATGTACTCCCCCATATTCTCCTAACGAAAAAAACAAAGCAATAAACAAGTCACTTGATCTCACACGTACACTTTCAAACACCCGTGTTTCCCAGTTTGTTTATATTAATTAGAAGAAATACTTTCTTCCATTTCACTATCTGATTCATTCATCTATTTCGAAATCTCGCTCTATCAAACCTCAAAAGGCAAACGCAATTCTACCCCAACATTTTAACTAATAAACGTTCCCTAAATTTCCACAATCTGTCAAAATATAAGCATAGCGCGCAACAAATCTCAGCCCTTTAAAGAGCCGTGATTCTCACTTTGTTTACATCAATAAATATATCAAATACAGAAGCATAGAACAGAAACTAATGCCCGTTCATGAAGGTCAAATACCATATGAGTAGACCGTTGTGAAAACCGTTGCTGTTTACCGCCATCTAGTAGCACTTAAAAATTCAAATAAAACGTTCCGATTTCCGATTACGCATACGCGACGCTGGTCTCTCCATATCAATCGGAGCTCTTCTCGTGGAAGTGACGCTGGGCTGATAAGAGTGGAATCGCTGCGTCGTGTCCACGGGACCTTGGTCGCGAACGGGTTAAGTGTAGTTTTAAAGAGCTGCGAGCAAATTATTTGGAACAATATATCTGCATTTAATTTATTCACGCTTTAACCCGATATTTATTTATATAATCAAACATAAATTTTAATATAAAGTTATTTTTAAAGCTAAGTAGAGTCAAAATTGATTATAATTGAAGTAAATGAAAAATTGTTAAACGCTATTATTCGCCCATATCTGTTCCATTTGTCGCAACCAAGTTGGAAAATTTCGATTTCTTAAAATTTGAAGGTCGGCCATATTTTCTCCCTTCCCTGTCAATACCAAAACGCCCTTCCTTTCATTCAACCGACTTTCAGGGGCCGCCAATGCCCACACACAGGAAACCCTTTCTACCTGGACAACACCCACAACCCCACCAACACACGTGGCACCCCTAATCGATGACCTACAGAGCAGCCATTTTCTCGGTCAAGGTCATCAGACCCCCACGTGTCCGTGTTGGACCAAAATGACCACGAGGGGTGGTGGAAAGATGAAAGTCACGTACATGGAAAAATGAATACGAGCGTGAAGGACGGACAGACCCACCGATTTTGACGATAGGGGGCTGCTGCTGTTTTGTTTTTCGCCGATGCATAACCAACCGGATGCCTTGCCTCTTTTGAAAAGTCGTCTGCCATTTTGTTTCCCGGAGTCCCCTTCCCTCCCGATTTGCGGGACACACCAAAGGGTTTAATTAGCTTGGAATTTCTTTTTAATTGGTTTGCTACCCGCTGAGGAGGGTTTCCGTTTCGGTTTCAGAGAAAGCAGTGTCTTGTTAAGGAGTCTTTGGGGTTTTGTTTAGGAGAGATCAGATCTTACTTCTTTTTTTTTTTTTTTATTTTTTTTTTTTTTTACTCTCGAATAAGATTATCAGAGTTTAAATCTGGCGCTAACTAGGCGATTGGAGAAAGGGTGGAGCTTTGGATTACAATTAAAAAATAAATTATATACGTATACTAAAATAGAAAGTTGTAGACACGTCATTTTTTATTCTATTTTTCAATTCCTACTATTAGTTCGCACTCTCACTTAATATATATCCATTTATAAATCTTGCTCAGATTTTTAATCGTTGATAAAAACATTTTTTATTCATCCACTCAAGTTCAAATACATTTTTTAAAACTTATAGTGGATGACTTATAGTGAAATAATAAAATGGGGGTATTAACTTTTCTCTAAATGAAATGAAATAACTCGAAATTCTAAGTAGAAAAAACAGTAATTCTTCTGAGTAATTAACAATTCAAAATAAAAAAATACGGACCATTATTTTCTTTTTGCTTGTAGCCAAAGAATGTTCATTCCAAACCTCTATTATACATATATATAATATGGTCTATAATACATAAATATAATATAGAATATGATCATCTTTATAAAAATAATGTAAATAAAAAAAATTCCTGAAAGGGTACTACGACAAACAAGTAATATAAAAAAATGATGTTAATACAGTTTTACAATATATAAACTTGATGTTAATACAGTTTTTTTTTTTTCAAATATTAATTCACTCATTAAATTTAATCAATTTGAAATACTTTAAATAGAGATTTAGCAGTTTGTAATGAAAATTGAGGTCAACAGGGAGTAACTCAATTGGTAAAATGCGAGGATTTCAATATTTATATCATGTGACGGTGAAGAATGTGAGTTCAATTCTTGCGATGAGAAATTATAGAACACCATCAGTTTCATAAATTAGAAAAGAAAAAGAAAAAATAGAAAGCTAATAAATTGTAAGAGACAAAAATGGTCCAAGACCATATACAGAAAGAAAAATGGAAAACTGCGATGAAATTCGTTATCTATTTTGTCCCTAAATATTATGATTCTGTCGTACGTATATACATATTTATATTAATTGTAATTATTTAATAAAAAGTGACTGAAATAAAAAATATTCTTTGCTTACATAAGTAGGAATTGACTCGAATTTTTTATATATATGATTTGTTTGTCTTAGTTTCTTTACAGGTATTTTTTTTTATTGATTTACTTTATTTTTATAAAGATGACCATATTCTATGTGTAATAGAGGTTTGGAATGAAAATTCTTTGGTTACAAGCATAAAGAAAATAATTGTCAGAAATAATTTTATTTTAAATTATTAATTGAAAATAATTTATTTTTTTAATAATTAATAATTCAAATAATTTTAAATTAATAATTTTAATTAATAATTCAAAATAATTTTATTTTGAATTATTAATTGCTCAGAAGAATTATTATTTTATCTACTTAGAACTTTGAGTTATTATTTTATTTAATTTATAAAAAAAATAATACTCCCATTTTATTATTTTAAAAAAAATACACATTAAAAAATTACAATAACAAAAAAATTACATTAAAAAATTACAATAACAAAAAAAATACATTAAAAAATTACAATAACAAAAAAATTACATTAAAAATACACATTAAAAAATTACATTTACAAAAAATTACATTTTAAATTATGAATCTGTACCTCAAATTTTATCTATCTAGCTTTTTAACGTTCTGAAGATATTGAGCATATACTTGAACAGCCAGACAAGCAGAGTTCTTTTCAATGGATTTCTATCAAAATTTGATAGAAATCTACAAATATCAAATTTCGTCCGTGCCATTCAGAATGTTTTTGAGCACTGTGTTTACAGATAGGCTGGCAGAATGACAAAAATGTGTTTTACAGACTAAGGCAGGTCAGAAATGTCGATGTTCCTCAAAATCTTGAGACCGAATTTTTTTGATAGTTTAAATATTTTCTGTATACTCCGCATATGAAAAAGTAAAAATGCCTATAAACAGAATAAAAGATTAACAATTATAATATTTGAGTTCACCAAATATAGTATCTTAGGGGATTTGCTGCTTTCTGGAAGGCGTACGGGGGTGCTTGAATTCAAGGTTTTTAACCTCCGTCATGATAGTTTGATGAGATAAATGGAAATAATTTAGTATTGACGTTACGTTGATTTCTTAAAGAATATAGATTATTGCATCGATTCTTCTTTGAAATCTGTAAAGTCCATTATGATATATTAGTTTTAAACAAAGGAAGAGAATTCTGCAGTTTTAAATTGAAAAATGTTAAACTATATTAAAAGAAAACCATTTGAATTTTATTACAACAATGAATAGTATTTTTGCCAATTACAGACAAGTTATTTTTGAAAAATTATTAAAACTAGGTAAAAAGAAATTAACGTCAAGTAAATTAATATAATTAATATTTTAACTTTTTTTTAATTTTAAAATAATATAAAAAGAATCAAATAATGTAATTTGTGGGTCACATTTCCGTTAATTATAAATGAAAACGTACCAGATATTTGTATAAAATTCAATTAATTGGAATTGGTATTAAAATTTCGAGAAATAAATCGTTATGAAGAACCCATTCGTTAGATTCCCATTGCAGAATCGTTATGATTCCTATTTTTATCTGTGCTAATGCCGATAGAGTCATTGCTGCACAATATTCGAGGAATGGCACCAACAAAAATGCAGCTTTTCAGCTCCGCATTCAGATCCCATCAGTGTCGGTTTCATGTTTGAATGTGCATATATATAGCCACATACTGCGGTGTTTATTCTTCAAATTTTCATTCAATCAGAAGGCTTTGGGATGGGGGTTTTGACGTCAAGATTGCAATCAAGAATAGTGCAAGCTGAATGGGTTTTTGGTATTAGCTTAGATGGGTTAGAGGAATTTTTTAAATTTAGTTTTTAATTTTTATTCTGACCACTATGGGTTGTGGACTTCTTGACATAAAAGGGTATGGGTTGGACTTATAAATAATAATACTAGAAGAGCAGAAAGGAATGCAGTTCGTTTCAATAATATTAAATGCCTTCTATAAAGAATGTAATTCAAATCTTAATCAAAACCGGATAAATAATGACCGGAGATGAAAATTGCATCAAATTCCATTTTACTTCTAAAGAAGTAAACCAAGAGAAAATGCGGTAGTCGAAAAAAAAATCTTTATGAAAGTAAAAATGCAATCTAAGATCGCAAATTTCAAGTTGTCATGTGAGAACACTATTTTTCTTAACTAGTTTAAGTCATTAACCTGTTTTTAAACGAAATAATTAAGAGACATCTCTCTCGGTCTCTATACCTCTCTCTCTTATATATGCTATTTCCAAACGATAAATTATTTACCTATAAATTTCTAAACACATTGATTTATATGGAATTTTTATTAAAACAATATTTTTGTAAACACAAATTGCTTTTTTCTCATTTCTGAGATTTTAAAACAGTTTCAAAATGGATTACTCTTAGAACAATGGTCAAATACTTCAGAGTTTCGCACTTAAGAATAAATGAAGTGATATTTCACCATTGGGGTAAAAAGAAAATGCTTTTATCAAAACTGTTATTAAAAGCGAGTGAAGTTCTTTTTAGCATATTATAAAAATTAAATTATTTACTCAGAAGAAAACAACAGCTATGATGTCATTGTTCTACGTCAATCTTTTAAAAACGCATCTGTTGTCAAAGAAGCATGCTTATTAATAAAGCAATACTGGTTAAAGCAGATAAAAAATATATGAGATTAAAAGATGTTGATGAATATTGCCATTTATACATTATTCATTGCCTACGCGATTTCGAGCTTCAACTATTTGTTGCCTTCAATTATTCAGCAGAAAACAGGAGCATGCTTTCACATGATAAAAAGAATGTAAAGGCCTTATCACGCGGTGAAATTTCGTCAGCACTTTTCCGTTTCTACCCTCAAAAACCGGTCAAGCAAGTTTCATAATCGACAACTTTTTCTAACCAGCTAGAAAATGCCGTAGGAAATATTGTCCGCCAACAAATTTCAACTAATCATGTAAAACTTTGAAGTGACGTCACTTTCGTTGTCGTTTGCTGACGGAAAGTGCCGACGATATTTTGCCGTGTAATAAGACCTTAACATGAGTTTTTGAAGAATTTCCACGTTTCTGACCTCCTTGAGTCGGTAAAGTACATTTTTGGAATTCGTCTGTCTGTGAACCAATAACTCACAGGCGTTGTAACTTAGACAGATGAAATTTGTTACATAGTCCTTACACCAAAGTTGTAGATGTCTGTCGAATATTTAATGAAATCCACTCGAAGGAAGTCAATCCGAATATACTTTAACATAACTACAAAACGATGAGAATTTGATGGATAGTATTTGATACACAGATTCAACGGATAGAATAAATAGGTAGTCAACATCTTAAGTTCTGTTCAACAACGGAATGTAAAACCCTCCGCCATTTTGCGCATACGTTAGGATGGGTTTAATTCGTCAAAGTAGCGGTGAAAGGAAAGTTGAAAGATGTTTACATTTACTAGTATCTAATAGGGGAAATCCAACATCTAAAGGCCTTATCACACGGCAAAATATCTTCGGCACTTTAAGTCAGCAAACGACAAGGAAAGTGACGTCACTTTAAAGCTTCACATGATTGGTTGAATTTCGTTTGCGGGCAATATTTCAGACAACATTTTCGAGCTTGTTTGAAAAAGTTGTCGATTATGAAACTTGCTTGACCGGTTTTTGAGGGTGGAAACGGAAAAGTGAAAGCGAAATTTCACCGTGTGATAAGGCCTTAAGGGAGGGCCACGTTGGCCTGGTGGTAAGATCTCGGCTTCGGAACCGGAGGGTTTCAGGTTCGAGACTCGATTCCACCGAAGAACCGTCCTGTGAGGGGGTCTCTTGAACGTTAAATCTGTCAGGTCAAACGTCCTCCCGCTGGTGTGGTGTGGTGTGGAGAGGGGGGGGTGCCAGTTCAGGTGTCGCCCTCGTCATCTGATAGAGGTTCAAAATTACGAGGTCAGTCCCAAAATAGCCCTCGTCTTGCTTTAAATGGGACTTTAATATAACTACACTAAACTAAAGGCCTTAAGGGAATACCAGAAATGGTCTCATTGTTCCGTGCATCACCCCTTAAAGAGATGGAATCGTCGAAATGTGGTCGTAAAAGAATCCGTTGACGAACAGTAGATGTATATCAAATTTTGAATTACATCTGCCAAAGCGTTAGTATGTACTCTCTGAATGTGAACAGAAATTCAAAAATTTGACGACTTAGATAAATGCAATTTTGTAAATATAATTGCATTTCTGTATCAGAACCTTGGTTCTGATAGGTTGAAAAATGGGCATCCAAAATTCATGACTCTGAAAACCTAAATTTTATACGAAGAAAGGAAAAAATAACACATTATTTGAGAGTATAAAAAAAGCTTTGGGGTTACTTTCAATGGTTGTTCTTTTATTTCAATATATTTAGTACAATAAATCATTGGTTATGAAGCAAATATTAAAACAGAGAATCCCTAGATTAGAAGATGTTCATTAAAAAAAATATCGAATCAAACCAATCATCTGCTTTCTATTGTGTCTGAAATATCTTTTTTGTCTGTCAAGATAATATCATTTGATGTCGTGGCTTAGATATTTTCATATTTTTGTGGAATAGATGTTTCAAAACTAAAATACTAGCTCAATTAACGCTTTCGTCATCTAACCACCATTCAAAACTTTGAACCCGCCCGTATCCATAATGGATAACAAAGTTATTTTTCGCCTCTTTGTAAACAGGATAACTCAAAGGTAACAAGCAAAGCGAATGTTTATATGCCGTAGTTGCAGATTTTTATCTAATTTTGAACAAAATTCCTCGACGGGAAGATTGTCTTCATGTTATCCGTCCATGACAATCAAACTGGAAAAAACTCGAGCTACAAGAATGTTATTTTGAAAATTCAGAAATCATCAGCTATCTGTGGTTTCAAGGTGCATCTAAGAAAACTCTCGTGTGAAGAGGGAAGTAATGTAGCTAAATTCAATTCAAATCTAACTCAAAATACAACTTTCGGCCATCTCAACTTAATGGAACAGTAAATGGATTTTCATAAAAAAAGCCGTTACCATTTTTTAAGAATAACATTTCTTTTATTTATTTACAATGGATTAAAGAATTCTAAATAACGAAAATTTATAAGATAAAAGACAGCCTTTTTTGTAATATGCAACAACGAACTGCAGTCTTTGCCCACAAAATTTAAAATTGTATCATAAGCTTCTGATACGACATCAACCACGAATTAGGACTATTTAAATTTGAACATACAAAAATTTCTTGAAGAAAATAGCAGCTTCTTATGAAGAATCTCTTAATGAAACGCTTAAATGCTATTCTTTAGCCGCAGTCAACGGAAAGCTGCATCAGAGCCAAACATTTTTCGGTCAGGGATTATTTAGATGACAATCAATGACCCTAAAATTTAATTATAAATGAAAACATAAGAAATAAACTAATTTAAATAAAAAATAATGAACAAATCTTAGTATTTTTTTCTTAAATGGTTTTATCAAGAATTTATTCAGTGTGTTTTTTTGACAATTTTTATTTGAACTCATTTATTAATCACTAATGTATTTTGTTAAAGAAAGTATTTGGTAAATAAGCAGTCACTGGAACTTTAAAATAGTGTGTTACATTGCTTTTAATTATGCTTTATAATTTGCTCAAAATGGATAATAATAATTTTTTTTTCAAAGGACTGCTTTTAAAATTAGTAGAAAAAAATATATAAAAATTCACACTCTCTATATACATGTAAACATAATTCTGTAGTGCGCACTGAAAAACAGAAACTTTTGAAATTTATTTCAAATTATTTTACCCTTGCGGTATTTTGCGTACAAGAGAAAACCAACAAGACGATGTATGCTTCAATCTGCATCGTCACCCAAGCGCAGAGATGGAAATTCTATTCGGGGATTTTACTGTGAGATTCTGACAAGGATTTCTTCGCCTCGTGTCAACTTAAGGCCTTATCACACGGCAAAATATCTTCGGCACTTACAGTCAGCAAACAACGAAAGTGACGTCACTTCAAAGTTTCACATGATTGGTTGAATTTCGTTTGCAGACAATATTTCTGACGGCATTTTCGAGCTGGTTAGAAAAAGTTGTCGATTATGAAACTTGCTTGACCGGTTTCTGAAGGTAGAAACGGAAAAGTGCGGACGAAATTTCACCGTGTGATAAGACCTTTAGACAAGGAAATGTTGGGTAACTTTTATAAATATATGGGGGGTTAGGGATTTTTATTCCTTCGCTCGGAGAGTCAGAAAATGCAATAGTCATCAATTTTCTTGAGCAAGTTAAAATTAAGAATACAAATAAATAAAATAATAAATTAAAAAGAGAAATTAGAAACAGAAAATAAGATAACATTCTATAGTAAAATTTACATGGATTAATTTATGATAAAAATTAGGAAACTAATTAAGATTTAAATTAAATTAAGCGATATTATTACTCTCTCGCATGTGAATTCGTATACACACACTATACGAATATCCTCCTTATAACTTAGATATAAGATTATTAAACTAATAAAAGATTATTAAGATCTTTTATCAACTTAATAAATTGCCTTTCGGAATATATTGACCAGCACCTTTTCGCAAATGTTTCAGAATTACATTCTTTAACGAATGCTTGGAAATTGATTTTTAAAAATCTTTTTTTTTTTTAATTTTTCTCCAAGACTATTTTTGTTACTTTCAAAGAATTTCTGCATAATATTTGCACCAGGTTTATCCTGACGTTCAAAGAAGACCCGCTGTAAAAGTCAGCTATCCATCACAAGTTTTGAAGCTCGCAACAAATCATTAAAGGTATCAAATGCACTTCAAGATTATTGCAATCTAAAGGAAAGTAAATAAAATTTTGGAGCACGTTTTAATCTGTAAGGTCTATAAATAAGGAAACGGAAAGAGTTATTTATATTATTGTTGGTGGAAACTGCCAAAAGTTTTGTCGCAGAATCAAAACATATATACTCACAGTTTGGACTAACTGCACAAATGTAGCCATAACATTGATAAGACTAGATAGGGACTTTACATGGAAATGTATTGCAGAGATGTAACTAGAGCGAAGATTATCCCCAGTGCTGTTTTGAGGTCAAAATCATAAAATATATGCCATGTTGATTTTCGGTTGGTATGTGAACAGTTATACACAAAAGAAAATCCTAGTTTCGCTTTCATAGAATAGAGTAATAATTTTAATTGATGTACAGAACACAAAGATTACTTTTTCTATTCCTTATAATATTTAGCTTAAACAGAAAAAATGAAATTCGACAAGAATAAATGCAATGTTATGACGTTCTTTTTAATAGCCTTTTATGGCTAACATAATGCAAACAACATTCGTTAAAGAAGATAATCTAAAATATTCATTTTATCCTTATATAAATGACTTCTGATTGGATGAATAGCATGAATTACCAACTATGGAAACGCCCATGTCATTTAGTGACATTTCAAAATCTTGAAATTTAGCCCTTACATCCAACAATCATGCTATATTCAAATCAGAACATTATTAACATTATTTACTAGACTAATGGTCTTTTGTTTAAAGGTTTAAATTGTGATATCTAAATGCAAAAATCATTGTTTCTAACCGTAACCATGTCTTCTAAAAATGTTTTCAGCAAATTTATATTTTTCAAAATAAGTTCCTGTGTTATGGTTTATATGGTGAATA
Source organism: Argiope trifasciata (assembly GCA_026543055.1). Classification (NCBI taxonomy): domain Eukaryota; kingdom Metazoa; phylum Arthropoda; class Arachnida; order Araneae; family Araneidae; genus Argiope; species Argiope trifasciata. The sequence goes on along the minus strand of JAPMOQ010026224.1, from coordinate 130,025 downwards.
CAAATGTTCGGTGCAGCTTCAATTAAGCAAGATCCAAATTTGGCACTTCTTTCAAACCACTCTAAACAACATTAAAATGTTCCAAAATTTATTCTATCAATCACATTCATTCATTCATTTATAAAACAGATGAAGCAAAGCGTTCTCTCATACCCTTTAATGAAATTGACGTGCCAGAAAGCGCCTTGTATGGAATTGGGGTACAATAGTTGCGGAATATTAACATAAGCGCCAATTTAGCCTTTTAACAAAATTAACTGTGTGATAACTTGGCGAAATGTTTGGCGATTAATCTCTGACATGAGGTCAATGCCATCCGATAATCAAAATTGTGTTTCATGCATGTTTTTGCCATCCGATTTAAGTAAAAATTTGACACAAAACTTGCAATTTTATTCACAAAATCGACATATTTAAGTCGTTGCGTTTTTGAGTGATCGCGATTAAATGATTCTGAAAGTACAAACCGACAGACAACTAACTCGTTATTGATTTTTGTTCAAACTATGACAGGTGTTTACTCTATTGATGTTACATTTGTTTACCAAATCTTAACTATCTACCTCTCTTAGTTTTATAGTTGCGGTGGTGACTTATATACGAGTAGCTGTACACCTTTTTAAGCAGATTTTTTAAATTTGATATGAAGCCATACCAGGTTTGAACTTAGTTCAAAGCGCTTTTGAGTTACCTTTGTCACAAACTTGGCGAGTTATCGGATGGTTAATCCATGTTTAATAGATGTGATAATTAGATCATTGTATTATGCCTATAATCTTCGTGTAGGTACAAATAATAAATAGTCGAATAATAAATAGGAATCAGATGAGCGGTACGGCAGCACATAAGATACAAACATTTTTATTTATATAGATGAGATGCTGATAGGGATTTTCATCACGTATTAATCACTAGTAAGGGAATTATGGGGACCTTTTAGAAGAATTTGTTTTGGTCAGCAATTTTCTATCTCTTCACTAGGAGAGTGGGAACCGTTGACGAAAGCATTTTAACCACTAGTCTGATTATTCCGAGTTTTTTCGGATTCGTATATATTGAAGTTAATTATTATCCATAGAAAACTCGAGAGAAGCAGAATTTCTCAGATTCAAAGACTAATTTTTTTTATTCTCCCGAAATAACTCGGGGCAGTAAACTAATAAAACGAAATGCTTTTAAACCAATTAAAAATTCAACTTAAAACCTACATATTTTGTTTTGTTTCCTTGTGTTTATGAATTAAAATTTTAAAAATGTGATTTTTTTTTCAATTCTTTTAAAAAAAATGTGTAAGGGAAGAGTTAACAATTCTTCAAATGAATTAATTAAATAGAAAATTAATAGAATAGAGAATATTTTAGAATGGAATTAATATGGGTTGAATTGCATTGAAAAACAAGGTTAAATTAGAAATATCATTACACACAAACACACATATCCAGACTGCTCAATATTCATATTTGTATATTATTGAAACAGATTTTTACAGTAAATAAGCATTCTAATAAGAAAATCATCATAAGGAAGTATACTAGATAAAGTATTAATATTAATCCACATGTTTTTTATTCACATATATATGTTATATAACAAAATTATGTGTTTTGCAATTATGAAATTAAAGTTTCTTAATCGATCCGCTTGCGACCTCTTGCAGCTTAATGATCTTTGGCTGCCAACAGTCTAATCAGAAATCCGCTACTACTCACCATTTTTCATGTTGAGCATAATGAGGAAACTAAAGAATCAGTCCATCAATCTACCAAATCTATTCAAATTAAAATGATGTAACAAATGTGTGTTGGGGAAATGGAAGTCAAACCTGAATGCTAATCTTTCAAATCAAATTCACGATTTACATGATGCGATGCCTGTCCTTGAAAATGGTCCACAGGCTGCATAATGCATCAATGAATCTTCATTCTTTCGACGCTTAAGTAGTAAACTAGCAACCGTCTTTTTAATTTTCTGCGCATTCCTTTCGAACCTCTCTTTGCTATGCTTCGATTGCTTTTTTCAAACTCAAAAACCAAAACAGGACATTTAAAAGTCCTCAAAATCTATACACCTCCCTTTGAATTTACGTTACGAGAACACTGAATAATGAGATGTGACAAATGTACTAAACTGAAGTAAAAACCATTTAGAAACAGCAGATGCTTGTTTGAAACACGCGGTTGACTTTACAACAATAACAGTAGAGGCAGAATAAAAAAATATCCTTGGAATCTGCATCGGTTTAATTCAATTCATTGCGCAATACGCATGCCAAATCTAACTTTATTTTTAAAGTACGGTTTGATGGTTTTTAAAACCCAGTTTTAAAAAAACCCGGCTTTTTAAAGACTTTTGAAAACCAGTTTTTAAATTAAGAAAATCAGTTTTCTGGAAAGTCCCAGATATTCCTCTATAATATATTGTAATGATTCAGCTTCTCCCCGGCCTGACCATTGTGGTTTCTTTTTCACAAGCTTCATTATTGCCATTTCCAGACTGGTCTCCTCAATGGCGACGGTTTATGACAGTGTAATTGCTTAAGGGCCGGTTACACGACCGTCCGTTTCACAGATTTGGTCATAAATCAAACCTCCGACCCACTGGGGGACCACACTCCTCTTGGACTCTTTGATGCCTGGGCAGTTTACCAACAAATTATCGGTAAAGTCGACAGGCATCAAAGAAGACCAGAAAACCTCAAAAGGGGTCAAAGGGCGACACGTGACTCGTCTGCAGACGGGGTATAGGCCTTGCAACCGGCCCTTTACAGATGGACAGGTGGAGAACCCTTCTTTTAAGAACGGACATCTGGCTTTTTAGAGATAGATCAGATAAAAGACCACCAGTGCACTAATCGTGTCTGCGACACAGATGTGTATCCTGCATTGTTTTCCATTGTGGACCACGAACATTCCTGGGGTCAACGGTAGACCAGTGAAGTTTTTGCTGAACGACGATTGGAGAATCAGGGGAACAAATGCTCCAATGTGGATGAGAAGTTAAAATGTGGCGTTAAAAGAAGAGAGAAAAGGGAAGACGAGGAGTTTTTTTTTGGTGAAGAGATCCAGAGGAGAGATCGATGAAAGCCGAGTGTTCGTGAGAAGATTCCACCCGAGGAATTCTGTGGATTCCTGGAGCTAACCCCCGGTATCAGCGTGGGACTTTGATGACCGGTTAGCTGTTCTCGTGAATTTCTCCGAAATATTTCAAGGAACTATTCTTGTGGTGTCCCACATAGAACGTTTCACTTAACCTAAATAATAAAGAGTACTTTTTCTGTAAATTAAAGCTGTAAGTAAAGTAATTTGATTGAAATTCTACCCTTTATTTAAGCTGACCAGATCGAGACGTTACAATATATGTGTGTGTTTGTGTGTATGTGTAATTATTTAAAAATTTGGAAGCAGATGGCAAGTTCGAAGACACTGAAGAAGACTTCTCATTTTAAAGCTCATTTTATTCTTCCTCTGGAGGTATCCAGCATATCTACAAGCAGATGTGACGAAAAAAGACAGAAATTAATTTTCCCTCATTTATGTAGTATATTTTGATAGGGAAAGTATTCTTTATACCGCCAATATAGGGATTTTCATAGGGATTTCTGACACACCTCCATCACATGATAAGGGAAACGCAGGGGCCTTTTTTAAAAAGAATTCAAGTCGGCAATTTTTATTGTTCACTCTCAACCTGAGATCGCTGACTAAAGAACTTTACACAGCATTTCTTGAATTAATTAAGTAGAGAAATGGAATCGGATCAGGAAATAAGAGAATATTTTAGAATGAAATTACTTTGGGCTAAATTAAGATAAAACTTTAGAAATCAATTTGGATTTAAATTAGATGTAAAGAATATCATTATATATATATATATATAATAGAGAGAGAGAATTTTTTTTTATTGGGACCAATTCGTGTACCAGCCGAAGGCTTAGGGAGTTGATATGCCAATTTATTAAAGAGAAAAGGTATATATATGAATTACTGTTAAATGAACAGAAAAAATTTCAACACGGAAATAAGTTTGAAGGTATTGTATATTTTAAAAGAACGAATTCGAGAAATAAAAAATAGATCTAGCAACTCTTTTGCTGTATTTGCAAAATCCAGGACACATTTCTAGTTCAGCGAAGAAATTTGAACTGTTTAGGTTTCAAAGTCAAAATTTTCAAGTTGTCTGGAAAGATACTGTTTAGAATATTTCCAATTCTTGTGTGGAAACCGATTTTGATTGTAAGAGCAAATCGAAGAAACTATTCATCAGACAAATACTTTTTTCCATGGAAAAATCAATTCATTAGTAATATGAAAACCCTGAAGAAAAACTTTCACATCCAAAGACTTTGAAAGCTTAATTTTTGAGGCAACGAATAATGAATAGAACACTTCGGTTTGTTATTTGATGCCATGCAAACTATAAAATCAAATTCAGTAGCTAGGGAACGAATATTTTCAATTTCAGGCAATATTGCGTCCTACATAAGAGAAAGATTAAGACACCGTTCAGTGTATATTTTATGTTTTATAAAATCCAATTTTCTTAAAAGAAATTAAAATTGGTGAAAATATTATAAATATTATTTGAATTTTTTATTTGAGTTTTCGACATGTTATGTAAGAAGCTTATATATGTAACCATTAATTTTTAATTTTCTGATTTTGATATTGATTTTTTTTAAATTTCATATAATTAGATGAAATATTTCTCCTATTCTTTTTTTATATAAAATTTCAAAAAACGTTTTTTTTTTAATTGAATTTGAAAACCGATTTTTCAAAAGTTGATTTTTGTATAAACTCTATTAAAAGCCTTTCTTTCCAAATTGTCTTCCATTCAATTTTTCCCAAGTTCATCAGGATTTTTATTTCTATTTCTGCGTCAGTTTATTGTTTGCACTAAATTTCACATCTGCGCGTGGCAACGGCTGGCAATAAAATCGGAATGGAACGGGCGTGCCTGAAAACAGACCGTTATAGAAATATAAAAATAGAGTAATAATTTGTAGTCAGTACATCATGTTCTAAGGTGCAAACAAAGCTATTATTTTCGGTGATGTGTTTAAGTAAATAGAGAAATGGAATGCCATTTAAAGGAGCATTCCGTTTTCATGTTTTACTCGTTTTATGACCGCTATTGTTTGGATACTGCGTATTTCGCAAATTTTTCCATTTTCCCTGCTTTGGCTCGTAAAAAGCTTTTGTTCGCCAAGTCTGGCAGTTAGCCTTGAACTTGGCATACTTTGTCCAAGGGGAAAAATGATTTGAAACGGGTAATTGTAGAATTTATTTAAATTTTTAAAATGATCTGCAAATATGTCTGGAGGAGGTCTTAACAAAGTAAACAAATGTAAATTGTGTATGTTCTAGTTTTGTTTTTAAACTTTACAAAGAGAAGTTTTAAGTGGAACTTGTTTTAAGAGTATTTTTAAATATGTTGTGAGGATTTGCTTTATTGTGAATTTAAACTCTTAAAAATTATTACGTTATACATAAAGGGGTGTTCAAATAAAGATATGAAATGTGGAATTCTGAGAACTTTCGACTCGTTAATCAATGGGATCCAATTGCTCAGGGCTATGGTGTATACTCTGAACAAAGCTTACATTTATAACCAAAGTGCCTCATTTATACCACTTTTATACCTCATTTATATCATTATATTTTTTTATCATATTTCGTTTATACCCAAGTGCATTTCATACCTTTTCATTTGAGCACTCCTTGTATTTTTTAAAGGTTTGGGCGAATCACTAAAAATGATCTATTTGGTGATTCATAAACTAGAGTGTTAACAAACCACAATAATAAAAATTACAAAATTTGATTTTGTTTTTATGCGATATTTTAAATTATTATCAAAATCGTTTGTTTTTATTCATTTAGAACAATTTTAACTTTTATTTTAGAAACGCAATTCATTCAATTAATATTTATTAAAATAAAATATTTTATTTTATACATAAAAACAGTAGCGGAAAACGACCATTGACACAGGTAACAAGGTAACATATTGTTTCCTCTTCTCATTGAATGATACATTCTATTTTTAATATATTTTTTAAAAAAATATTATTATTATTGTGCGTGTGTTTAATGACATCTCTCAATTCAATTGGTCTTTGTCAATTTCCTATTTTGTATCTCAATTTAACGCATATTAACTTTATTTTAAAATGTTCTCTTATTTCCTGATCTAATTCCACTTTTTATTTAATTACTTTCATATACGAGCTTTATAAAAGTGCCTGATTCTGCATTTCTCAAGCTCCGAGAGGAGGGATAATAATCCTTAATACACATTCTTCTAAGGATACCTGAATTTCCCTATCCTAAATCGACACATGTCGAAGAAATCCTTATCAAAATCTCATTGTAAAAATCAAAGAAGGGAAAATTTCAGTCTCTTTTGCTCTTCATTTATTGTACAGCGATGTAGACTGATGCATCGTTAATCGTTTAGTAAATAAATTATGCTTCCAGGTATGGAATAAATCGATTAAAAATCTCATATGGGTTTTTCAAAGTGTTTCCTTTTGACCACACAACTTTTCAAATATGTTTACATATATCTAATTGTTAAAGTACAAAATCCTTTATTTTATAAAATGTTATCAGTTTTCTTTCATGATATAAGCAGATATTCTGTGAATTAAATTATGTATCATTATCTGAAATAGTAGAATTATGAAAGGCTCTGAATTATATACTTAAAGGGTAAAATATGGAATAAAATCGTTTTTATCTGTATTTTTCAAAGTAAAATGACTCAACTAGCTATTTTTTTCTGATTAGTCAGTAGAAAATGTATGGCTCATTTAGAAGCAATTTCTGTCATTAATTCTTTTTATTTCCTTAGCTTTTAAACGGACGTTGTTTGCCAACTATTTTCTCGTAAACTTTTGACTCGTAAGTTGACTTTTGCGCTTCGTACTGTAGAAAAAAAAAAGTAACAATGGAAACTTTAAAAAAAAAAAACTTTTTTTAGCTATTCAGACTTTTATAAACTTCTGACTCTAAAGTAACGCTCTTTTTGCTTTCTAGTACACGTAGTACGGGGTGGCCCAGAAGTCACTTTACATTTTGAAAATCAAATAACTTTTTTTCTATTAATATATTTCTTTTTCTCTTTTCAGAATTAAAAATTATAATCCCTGGAAATTTTTGGCATGGATAAGTTTACAATAGAACAACGAGTGAAGATAATTGAATTTTACTTTGAAAATGGACGGTCAATTGTTGCAACAGAGTCAATACAGTCATTTAAGAAAAAGTTATTTAATTTTCAAAATTTTCAAAACTTACAGAGCCATGCTATTGAAAACGCGTCACTAAGTTCCGTATTGCAGGTCTACTAGGGGGATGTCGAACATTAAAATAGCGCATATACGATCTTTGCGTTGCAACAATTGACCGTCCATTTTCAAAGTAAAATTCAATTATCTTCACTCGTTGTTCTGTTGTAAACTTATCCATGCCAAAAATTTCCAGGGATTATGTTTTTTAATTCTGAAAAGAGAAAAAGAAATATATTAATAGAAAAAAAGTTATTTAATTTTCAAAATGTAAAGTGACTTCCGGGCCACCCTGTATAAAGAAAGTATAATAATTATGAAAAAAAAAATCGAACTCTAAATCTTAAAGAATCTTCACGTTTTTAGAAATCTGTGAATTCGGAAAACACATTTTCGGAGCAAATTTTCTGTCTGTAACAAATTTAAATCAAAAACTTTGATTTAGACAGATAAAATTTGTTATGAGATCTTTACATCAAATTTTGAGTAAAATCCGTTTTGGTAAAATCTATCTGCCCAGGTGATTGAATATAAGTTATTATGATAAATATATAATGATGAGAGTTAGATAAACAAAACCTAGAGCACTGATTTAAAATCTATATTGTAGACATCTGTCAAATTTTGAGTCAAATCCAACTGTGGGTTGGCTGTTTGTCGGTTTTTACTTTCTGATAAAAGTAATGCGATAATTCCATAACATAATGACTTAAATATATCTAATATAGTAATTCTTATTTGGACTAGATGTGTATGTTTTGTAATTATCTAATTCGGGGCTACAAGTACAGTTTTGTGTTAAATTGTGGTTTCAATCAGTTAAGAAAAACGTATCTAAAACACAAATTCGACCGATTTTTGGATACTATTAACGTAAGCCAATGGTTAACCCGTTTGGATCATTAGTGTATATATACGCTCAGTTTTCCGAGTCACTATCACTGGAGCGTATATATACGCTGCATCAAATTACATGTTAATCATATCATATGATATATATACTATGTTGTTGTCGTGTCCGTGTTTTTCACGGAAAGGGGGTGCAGTAGCTTCTGAGGGTAAAAACCCCTGAACACCCAGAGGGCAGAAGTCCGACTTCTAGCTCACACACACGACACAACCCTTTTTAGGGGGTGGTCGAATTCATTCATACTCTCATTCATCCATCAGTAAGTCGGAATTTAGATCCAAATCAGAGACCGACTCATCTCTGATTCAGTACCCCCAGAGGTATCTTTTTGTTATGGGAACTTGGAGGACTTAGAAGACTCAACATATTTAACGTGCTCCAACTGCCAATAACCAACACGGCGGTCTTTGGCCGAGACGAGGACAGAACCTGAGCCCTTTCGGTTACGAGACTGTCGCTCTACCAACCAGGCTACCGCTAAATATACTATATTCATATTATATACTGCATACCTATATGCATCTCGCATTTCAAATATTACCTCACTGAACAAAATGACAAACAAATAATGCTCAAAAAGGATTTTTTTTTTCTACTTTTCCACAACTTTACACCTAAATATGAAAAAAAAAAAAATCAGTGATATGGTCCTTTTTTTTCATATTTTCATATGATTCAAATGGGTTAATCACCAAAATTGACACGATAAATTCAATAAAAATGCTTAATTAACGCCAAAATTTAATATTTCGTAAGTAGTGCACGGTAATGCGGTATAAGGCCTCTCTAGCATGACCAGTTTGTTAGTTAGAGAGTATGCGAGAAAGGTTTTGTGGATACTAATTTGGCGTTTATGTAAAATATATGTACCATGAGAGACAACAATTTAAAACTATCTGAGAGATTTGAAAATCAGCTTTCCCTTTAACAAAGAGATCCTTTGTTCTGAATTCGCGCTTGTCGTAGCAATGCTGAGAAAAGGAATAGATGGATTTTTGGAACCCCACTCTTCAGGGGGAGGGGTTATGTACAAAAATATGACAGTTTCATTAAAAAAAATCATGATTAAAAATTGAAAAAAAAATTACCCGGGCGTTTCTTACTTTTATTTAGTTACTGCATGAATGCAACTCTTCAACCACAAATCCAAGAAGTTCACTTTATAACTTTTTCTTAACATGGCTGGTTGATTTTTGGGTGTTTTGGTACAAGAGCCATTATTGGCCATACTGCGCCAAGCATATGGTTTTACATTTGGCAAAATTAAAAGCAATCAGCAATAAAAGGTTTAAAAAAAAGTTGAAATAATTATACACAGAGTATATCTATGAAGTAACGGCGATAAAAAAAATTTAAAAAGTAGGATATGGGCAATGACTTAAACAAAATTTAATTTAAACAAATAGACCATGAACAATTAAAAAGTATTAAATGTGTGTATAATAACCAATTGCCTTTAAAAAGTTAGATATTTGGGTGGCATTTCTCACCTACCATGTCCTGCAAACTTAGCAACATGGCGTAGCCACAAGTGGGGGGATTTCATTGTCCATGACTTCGAAAATGATATTTATGTTTTAAAAGTTAGAAATTGGCGAAAGAAATCAAGAAAAAGAGGACTTAAAAAAAAGCAGACGCCCCACCCCTAAAAAAAAGGAAAAAATATTAGCTCAAATCCAATGGTAGGCTAAAATAAGCTCTAAATAAGAAAGGCGCCATTTTTTTCGCAACCAGGGCTTCTTTAATTTGCCAGAAGCTGCTCTGCTATTGGTTGGTTACTTTATTATTTTTTTTTCTTGACTGAACCCTCCACCCACCTGTGAGTAGTAACATTCCCCAGACGTTTGTGAAAGCTCATTTTAGGGGCGAAAGTAAGAGTTGGGGGGCAAGAGATCCTCCCCTCAAGAAAGATGCGGAAAAGGCCGGTGAGACAAACACCTGTTTGCTACTTTCCCTTTCCATGAGGAAGGGGCAAGAGGGGAGCAAGGTGGTATTGTGAGTGGTTTGTAATTTGTTGCTTCCCCAGCTCCCTCCCTTCAGAGGGGAGTTGGTGCCCTTGAGGAAGAATTACTATGTTTACAATTTGTAAAATCTGGTGATCTTTTCGGAAAGTTTTACAATTTGTTTTTTGTACATCGACAATGCTTTCAAGGTTTAACTCGTTTAATAGACGTTCGCGAACATTTATGTAAGGCAACAAATGTTGCATTCTGCATTATTAGTTTCAAGCTAATTGTAGATGAGATTTTTTTTCCTGGTGTATTTAGGGGGTCATATTATTAAATGGGATAAATAGGTGCCTGCCTTGAGGTTTTCTATAAGTACCGAAAATCTCGATTTTTTTAGGAGTAATTTGATTTTGTACTTCTGTTGAATTTACGTAGGCTTTACAGTGGCATTATTCTGCCAGCATTCCTAATTAATTATCTTTTGTAAATATTTTTAATTATGGTACTTTTTAATTAAAAATGTAACCGTAACTATTTTCCTCGGTCCTCTATCTGCCAGGAACAATCAGTCCATGTCTTGGAAGCGAGCGTAAAACATGATGTATATTTATTAGTATTATTTTAATGCATATATGTTAAATGTTATTGTCCTAAATAGTTTGTCCCCGTGTAAATCATGCCCTTTAATGTCATTAAATGTATTTTTATCTAAATCGGCATGATTTATTGGTTTTAATAGTCTACCCTAACAGAATTAACATTTTGTCGCCCTTTCGGTCACAAAAAATATAATTATTTTTTATGTTATTATCCTTTGTAAGTTTTTTATGGTTCTTTATAATGCTAAAATTTTTTAACAAAATATAATTAGTTTTATATTATGTTCAATAATTGTTTATTTTGTTACTCTCTGTAGAATTATTTTTGAATTATTTTTTTTTTTATGATTTTGTATAAAAATAGTTTTAAATTCATATTTTGACTTTTTTTAAACGTGATATACTGAAACCAAATCACTTGAAAATAATTCGGTGCTTAATTTTGTGTTTCAGTTTGTCAAAGTTAAAATACTTAAAACGGTTTATTTAAATATTAAATTAATAAAAATATCTTTAATATTAAATTAATAAAAATATCTTTAATATTAAATTAATAAAAAATATCTAAAATAAGTATTTGAAACGAGGGTCTTTTCAATCGTCTGAATCGTTGCTGTTAAAACTTGTTGAAAAATGATAATCCAAATTTGAAATCAAATACATACAATAAAGCGACGATTTCGAGTAATCTAATAAAAGTGGGGGAAAAATTATATCGTTAATAACCTTCTTTTGGAATGGTAGGAAATTTAATTAAAATTCTTTAAAAGCTAAAATGTTTATTATGGAAAAATTCTTAAATTATTTTCACTGTTCCAGAACTTTATGTTCGCCTTAGAATACTAAAAAGAATGCAAGATTAGAATTCTCCCAACTTGTAATTTATTAAGGTTATTATGGAGGCTTATTCATAATTAAATTCTTAATTAAGTTCGACAAACAGCACTGCCACCAGGAACTTTTTTTATAAACGTCCAAAAGACTATTTAAAAATAATTAATACTTCTGATAACACATTAATTTCAATACAAAGGATGCTTTAATATTAATATTAAAATAATTATCCAAATTATTATTAAATAAAAAGTAAGAATAACTAATTTCCGAGCTTAATTTGAAGATTTTTTTTTATATCGTTTGGTCAAATTTGTTTATAGAAGTAAATTCAGAACAATAGTAAATAAATCATTCCACCTGTCAAAGAAATCATTTTTTTTTTAACTTACACTAACCTAAACAATATTCTTGTACGAAAAAGAATACAAATGAATGTTTTTAATGTTATTCGTAGTAGGAATATCCGAAATCATTAAATATACAACCTATAATTTTCCGTGCCGATGTCCATTCTTATAATATCTTTTACGTACTTCGTATTTATTTTTGTTGCAGGCAATTTCCATTTATTATTTTGTTATGCATCTACTCATTTTTATTATTTTTATGGATGTAACAATTTTTTTGAGCATTTGTGGAGTTGGGTGAAGGTGGGGATCGAAAATACAGGAAATGAATTTGGCAGGATTTCGCAATCTGATAAATGTTTTTCATCTGTATAAAATGACCGACCGACCTTGAACACACTATTATCATCCAATATTTGGCCAGCATCCTGGCCTAGAGGAGCGCGCCTTTACCATGTTTTGTAGGTACGCCGACGACATGGCAATACTAGCAAAAAATAAAAATCCTAATTATATTACTATTGCGCTAAACAGGCACCTCAAAGCTCTTGAAGACTGGTTCATTAAAGGGAAAATAGAATTAAACGCCAGCAAAACTGAGGCAATCTTCTTTAGTAAAAATAACGACAGTAAATCCTAACCCCCTGTTAAAATTAAAAATCAGCTCATCCCGTGGTCTAAGGAATGCAAATACTTAGGAGTCATTTTAGACAAGAAATTAACTTGGAAACCCCAATTTATTTACGTAGCCAAAAAGTTTCGAGACCTAACTCGTAAATTCTATCCCCTAATTTCTCGAAACTCTAAAATGAGTAGAAATAACAAAATGCTTATTTACACCGCCTATTTGCGTCCAGTACCACGACCTCCGATAAGTTATCGGAAGTCGTGCCAGTACTAACTTACGCTTGCCCTGTGTGGGGTTACGCTGCCAAATCTAATCTAAGAATTATTAAAAAGCTTCAAAATAACATCATTAGAAACATCTGTAAAAGGAGATTTTTCTTGCCTAATACTAATATGTGCGTATGTTTAGATGATCCTCCCCTTAAGAAATTCATAGCCAAACTCTCCCTTAAATTCTTCAATAATCTTGATTTAATAGATAACCCAGCAGTAGCAGAAATTCCTAAATACTCTCCCTCCATTAAAATTAAAAGACCTCGAAATATTCTACTTTAAATCCTTTTAATAAGAATAGCTAAAATCTAAATCTTCCACGGCAGCTTATCCCCGCACCCTCACCCAACCTGTTAGCCAATCGCAAGGAGTCCTGGCACAAGCTACCTCACTTTCCCACCTCAGTCACTGATTTCTTCTCACTCATGGCGTAAGATGCATGCACAGCTGTCGCATCAATAACAACATATCAAGGCAAATTACGGACCGCCATGTCCATCTTACTCATCAGATCGGGGATAAGCCCCTGCCGGGGCTAAGCGCCCCGTCAACCCTTCTCTGTAGAGGAGCGCGTCGTCTCCATTATCTAAGCTTCCCGAGTTCGAGTCCTGATTCAGACATGGTTATTCTTTAGTTTGTGTTCTATCTTTGAGGTGCGCGAAAGATCACCCCTGTAAAAAGGAACTGTGCAAGCGAGTGCGTGTCATTTTCATATAAGCTAAAGTCAGACTCATGCCCTCGGGTGCTCAGGGGTCTTTACTGTCTTATTTTATTCTTTGCATATTTATAACAGGAATATCAGATATTTTCAATATTCCGAGTACTCAAATAAATTTCATCTTTGTGATATTTTTTAAATTTGTTTTCAAAAATTAAATGCAATCATAGCATAATATCGCCAGTTTGGCGTTAAACGTGCCAACGTGAGAAACTTGAATGAATTTCTACCTCTGCGAAATGAACTTTTCCTAAACGTAGACGATCGTCTAGCAGAGTTCTTGTGATGGACAGACTGTACCTTCAGAAGTTCTTGCATCCCTCTTTCCCCGATCTCCTGGACTTAATTTGATTCGGTGTTCAATCCAAGGGAATCCTGAAATAAGAATTTTCATTTTCTTTCCACCAATAAATACTTTAACTGCTTAGCTTATTTTTCAAATTATACATCTACACTTGAAATCTTGTTAATGTTTGGGCAATGACTAGGCAAATAACTCAAATCTTCTCTTATTTTTCTATACCAAAAAAGACCTTTTGAATAAAAAGGTTTTTAAGAACCTAGACTAAACAGAAATTTATTTGCTTTGAATTGAAAAATGATGTTGTTTTTCGCCTCGTGGGATATTTTCTACAAATTGCCTGCAGTTACAGAAAAAAAAAAAATCAATAACCAATGGCCAGTTTCATTTTCTGTTGTTATCTATGAGTTTACGCTATACGAATTGTCCCACAAGGCATTACAGAACAAACACTACGAATCTGAAGTCCCAAGGTCGCTTTGCCATCATTCTCTCATGAGGAAAAATAATACTACTTTGCATCGTTGCACGTGGTAAACCAAGAGAAAAAAAAATATCACAAGCACTCTTTTTTTTTTCTTTCAGCCCCCCACCTTGAATCTTTCACTAGGTGACCTTCAAACACCGAAAAGGACAAGCAGGAGAAGTTAAAGGGTTAGCTTGAGTATTAAAAAAATGAAATGTAAATAAATAAAAAGCAACTAAAAAAATAATTTATGCACAACGGGTTTCGCCGGCATGTCACGGAGCATATGTAAAGCAGTTATGCATGGAACATGTGGCCAAAGCTAAAATGTTGTTTGTTTTTTATTATTTTCATTTTTTTTAAATGGAAAATTTAAAACTCAAGCCGTATTAGGTTGCATCTTCCAGTCTGAGTAAAAAAAATGACTTATAGTAAAAGTGAAGTATACTTGCTGTGTGTGCGTGCTTCTGAGAACGACTTTTTATTTTTCTTACACTTTTTTTTAATGGCAGGATATCTATTTTAGTTACTCAAGGTTATTTAAAAATGGACGTCTTTTATTTTTGCTCATTATAGTTTATATATTTTATGATCTATGAAAACAAACTGGTGGAATTTGTGGAGAAAAATATTTAATGACGTTATTAAAACTTTATTTGTACATTTCTTTGGTTTAATGTAAGAAAATTTTCAGAAGGATTCGTAAAGAATGTTTTATTAAAAAGAAGAAAAAGAATGAAATTCTTTTATTTTGTTTTTTTTTTCTTCTGTTTCAAGTCATGTGTTCTATATTATCATTACGAATATTTATTTCTTAAAGTTAGAATTTTCGTTTTCTTCCCACCATTAAATTGTTTAGTAAGTTGGTAATATTTTTATAAATTTTAAATAAAATATCTTAAAAAATTAAGTTAGTTAAAAAAATCAACATTTTTATTTGTTTATTCCACGATTTTAAATGATTATTATTTCCAAAATTTTTTCCCACACTTGGAATTTAGCTGAATCAAGCATTTTCTTTTGAATATTTAAAATATGTAACGCGAATTCTGCTTAATTTTAAAAGCATAAAAAATACTCATAACAGTAATTTTATTCTAGCATATTCGTGAGTGATGAATTCTAAACAATAATTCGCAATACGTCTTTTTTCAATTCCTTCTATTAGTTCGCACACTCTTTCTATTTATTTCTTAATACATTTCTAATTTTCAGTCGTTAATATAAAAGACTTTTTATTCATCCACTGAAGTTCAAATATATATTTTTAATGAATGACACTTGATGATAATAGATTTTTCAACTATTAATTTATTCACAAAATTTAATTAATTTTTAAATTTAATAAATTTAAAATTAGCGGTTTGTAGCGGAAATTGAATTTAATGTGCAGTAACTCAATCAGTAAAATACAAGGACTTAAGTATTTTTCACGTGAAAGTGAATGCGAGTTGAATTCTTTCGAAAATCCATATTTTTTTGATAATTATTTAATAAAGAGTAATTAAAATAAAAAATTTCTTTGTGACCTAAGTAGTTTTTGACAAAAAAAATGTTTTTAAAAAAATAATTATTTTATTGTTATTATGAAACTTATCAACTAAACATCAATTTTTTTTTTCTTTTTCCATATTATATAAAATTTTTGAGTAAAAAAATAAAATTCTTTTTTGTTCGACAGACATAATATGGGGGAGACGACTACATGCGAAAACCTTTTTTTTTGTTTTTTCGGAATTCCTTTTAACAATGGTAAGTTATCAAAAGAATGAACCATCGAAAATTCAAAAGTATATCATCCTCAAACCTACGCCACATTGTACGATTGCGCAACTCGCAAAACATCGCTGTATATATTTAAATTAATAAAAAAACCCATTTTATTAACAAAACTGGAATCTAGATGGATTTATTCTAATACTGTAGCTATTATGCTTACTTTTAGTTTAAATAAAAAAAAATATTTGTTATGTTAATGAAAGTTAAAATTTTATAGCTTTTATGTTGCGTTATATCTCTACTAAAATGATTTAACATTATTTCAGTAGAGAAAAATTAAGAATTACTAAAGAGAAAAAAAATCGTTATAAAAATTTTAATATAACAGTTTGAATTCTATTACTAAATAACATATATAAAAATATTTCCTTAAAAGAAGTCATAAATATCATCAAAGCAATGCAAACGTGATTATAAATTTAAATTGGCATTGAACTATTAATGTATATCATGCATTTATTGACTGCATACCTTGGAACGACAGATCGCATAAAAATCATTCTTGGATACTAAATCAAATTTACATGCAATGAAATGTCTCCTTTTTTACGAGCTGAAGACTGTAAAATCAGTTAATGAGTAAGTTTTGTTTTTAAGTTGATTAATAAAGATAAATAACTTTATTTTTTAAGGATATTGTTTAAAACCAATCCGAACATTCTACTGAGAACTTTCTACTTTGTTTTTGTTACTAACCAGTATTTCCTACAGTGTAACTTAATGATGCCCATTTTGAAAAAAATTAAATATAAATGCAACCATGTAAGTATCTCCTTAATTTTTATGTTTTGCTCCATATAAGGAAGAAAAAAAAATATTATGCAATTTAAAAGCCTAAATTCTTGAATTGAAATTACGAAATCTCCATTAAACTTTTTTCTTGTTTACGTTTGAAAGGGTTTTTTTTTTTTTTTTTACTTGTTAATATTTTTTCCCTCTAGTGATTGATCATGTCGTAGAGTAAAAAATAAATGTTTATTTTTTCCCTAACCTCGAATGATTATGTACTCTTGTTTTCAAATCTGGTTTCCAATTCTTATGTAGAGTAATTGTTATTTTGTAAAAAAAAAAATAAAAAAAATTGTATATTCGAATCTCTCTTTTTAAAAGAAACATATATCGGGAATTTCTTTGTGTCTTCAGATTTTTCACATCGAAATGTGGGAATTATCTGTCGATTTTTGACCGCTTTTTCTTATTGTTTATTGCTCTTATAGTGAAATAACAATAAATAATAATAAACTTTATATAAATTACTTTCATTTAAAGTTTTAAAAAAATTACATTCTGCAATTTGATTGAATTTCCCCTCAAAAAGCTGTAACGGACAAGCCAAAACAAAGATCTCGGTGGATGAAAAAAAGATTAAAATAATGTATATATATTTTCGATATGCTGGTTTTTGATAAATTTATTTGTTCTTTTTATAATCAAATTCAATTTAAATTGTGGACTATATAGATTTTTTTTCAGATTATGATGACAGTGACGAACGAGTTTTTCCGAAAACAATTCCAAGCCATTATTACAATTTCTAAATAAAATAAAACAAAAAAAGATACATAATATGTGTTATGAAAATATTATTTTGGTAAGAATTTTTTTTCCTCCAAGATTTCATATAGATATACATAGAATAAAATGACGTAAACAAATGAGATCTTTAAATCGAAATGGAAATTCAATTTATTGGATATTTCAATAATAAAAATATGGAATAGTTCAATAATAGTATTAGGTTGGAAACTATGAAACGGGCGTTTTCTGTTTAGTTTAACTGTCATTCAACGCCCGTTTCAGTTTCCAATCTAATAATAATAACATTTATTGCAATATTTATACATCATAAAATGATTTAAAATAATACAAGAGGATTAACTCAATTAAAGCAGAACGTTTCTTAGCAGGCATAGTCTAACCCCGAATCTTACTTTTATTACAATATTCTCTTTAAAGAAAGCAATTTTTTCCGTGCTATCAATATAAAGTAGGATAAAAAGTTCCATTCCAATAAAAAAAATTATAATAAGGTCATACATCATTTGCAATACTTGTTTTTTTTTTACAAGAAAGTTGTCTGAAGATATGTTTTTGCTTCAAAATGAAAAATGGTATTATTGTGAAATAAATTTGTAGTGACATATTTAATACCTAAATTCTTCTCAACATTTTTTGTCATGATTCATTTGAACGTTGATGCTATACTGATATAATTGCCTTTTCTGCGGAATATGACGCAGTCTCTTGCTATGATATAGTACGCAGCTCTTGACTGTGGTTGTATTTGCGCTTCTTCTTCTTGCATACAACCGACCACCCCGCCACCACTGAACGTAGCAATATCGACAGGATTTGTTGTGGTCGACTGCTGAATAAGTATTGTCCAACCTTACCTTGACCGAACAGTCAAATTAACATTCCTTTCGGGGTAGTAAATAGCTGTCTTTCTCGCCATCTACACTCTCTCAAACAGTTGCAGTGAAACTATCAATCTTTAACATCATATCCTTCAGGATTTTGAGATGACCTGGTACCATCAGTACTGTAATTAAATCATTATTGACAATCTTCAGGTCCTTCCTTAACTCTGAGATCTCCATACATTCCATTACATAGTGCTAAACCGTACTAATTTCTCCACAAATGCATTTATTTTCCTGCGTTCTTCCAAATCTTTGGAAATATGCCGGAAATCTCTCATGTGGTTGTATTTGCGCTAGCATGTTTTTGAAATGTTTATTCCTTATATCACAATATGAAACCGTGATTGTGTCCCACATTATTATTATTGTTTACGCGGTTCAATTTATATATTTTACAGTTCTACAATTAATATAAATAATAAAGCGTAAAAACTGATTAATACTAAGATAGAGGCAGTATTGTGCATGCAGCGTTATAAAATCCACTCGTCACTCGTTTTGCAAAACATCGCTCATGAAAGGAGTCGTTTTTGCTTTGCTCGTCAGGCCAATCACTCTTATGAAAAATGCTCATAAATTAGGTTTGATTGTACTTTTTCATACATGAGATGTAAAAAAAAAGTTTTGTAAATGTAACAAATTCGTACTCAAAATTTGATGAATTCATTTTTTTTTTTCAGTTATGTGTAAGTTTGTAAACAAAACACATAAACGCTGTTGCATAAAGGAAGTTTGCTATGGACTTTTACATATTTTTTATAAAGATATGAATAATTTTTGAAGGAAATACGTCGACAACAGATCCGTCCTTTGTATGTAAAGATGAAAAACCGATGAGCAAGTTAAAATTTGGTATGTTCTTATTAGCAGAATTGTAGTGCATGATGTAAAAGGTTGACTGTATGCCAATCTGTACTTTCGTATGCATATAAATATTTTAATTCATAAATATATTGATTTAAATCGATAAATTTCGATATATGATCTTGAAAATACAACTATAATTTCTTTTCAATATTTGTTTTCAATCGAACGGAATGAAACATGCGAAATGCACATTTGCATGATAGACAGTAAAAATGCCCGATCAATACCAAATATCAATATTTCGTGACTAACGTTCACCAATGCGTTGAAAAACATTGGGGAATTCGTGCAAAGTTTACAATTTAATATGAGAAAAGCGGATAAGATTTATATGGATGAGTATGTGATAAAGTTTCAGAGAGGATATTCCCATTAGTTTAAAAAATATTATATTATATTATCATCTTTTCTTTGTTATATCATATTACATTATGTTATATTATATGCTGTAATTTTGTTTATAATATATCTTAATTCTGATTTATTATACACTAGCCGCCTTTGGCGACCAGCTGGTTCACCATGAGTAATGTGTTCTAAATTTTTCAATTAAGTCACATATTCATTAGCCTTGAAGTAATTCCGGGCATTGATTGGCCTGAATTTAAAAATGTTTTTTTTCCGTGATGCTGCCAAAATATTAAATATGTTTTTTTTTTAAAAAGCGAAAAAGGAAAAAAAAATTTGAATAAATGATTTAGATGTGGAAAACGATTATAGAAACCTTGGCTTTGTATTTTTTTTTTTTTTTAGAAACTATGACATTTCATAATGGAAAAAAATTATTGAATTAATGATATAGATATTGCAAACGACTATAGAAATATGCCATTAAATCCGGATTTCAATGCATATCCTGTCTAAATTCAATCAGGTCTACCATAAATAAAGAAGGTTTGTTGAATATATGATTTAGATACTGGCAAACGATTATAGAAACCTTTGCTTTGCATTTATTTTTTTAGAAAAGATCACATTTTACGTTTCTTTTATTTTATCCAGTCACGGGCTCAAAGTATCATTTCTTTAGACTTGATTTACGATGATAGTTTTTTTTATTATTATTATTTGAACTTCCGTCATTGTTTTCTTTTATTTTATCCAGTCACGTGCTCAAAAAAACAGTCAAAATATTTCTTTAAAAATTCGTTAAAAATAGAGGCTTAAGTTATACATTAAAACACTGACATCATTAGAAAGCAAATTTTTTTATCTTTAAATTGATGTAAAAATCATGTTTGTGCGATAATATTTTCGGAAGTTATAGCGGAAAAACGTCGAAATTTCGCTTAAATTTTAATTAATTCAAATTCTAATTAAAAATTCGAAAAAAGGGCTCCGAGGTGCACATTCCGGACCTCCAAGGTATACATGTACCAAATTTGATAGCTGTAGGTCCAACGGTCTGGCCTGTAGAGCGCCAACACACACACACACACATTGAGCTTTATTATAAGTATAGATAAATTTTATGCTGTTTGATTGCCTCTTATGTTCTTTATTATTTATTGTCCCTTCTTTGGTATGTTTTTTGTTTATGTTTTTTGCATATATTCTTTATTATATATGCATATAATCTAATGTATATGTATATATTTATACATTATTATACCATTTTTTCTAATATTGTCTATCCACCAATGAGAGTCAATTTTTTTGCACCCTTTTGGGTAAGCTGTGTTGGTGAGGAAAAAAAAGGCAGTAAAATTTATATAAGACATTTTTAAACTCACACAAATATATTAATATAAGTAACATCTAAAATTAAAAATTTATCTTTATCCTTTAAAATCATTCCGAAGTAAAAGAATGAGAAGGTCTGGCTATATATAAAAAACAACAATTTCCCTATTGCTCAATCCTAACGGATTAAATACAAATTCCATATACAAATCGCGTCAATGCCCATAACACAATTATTGCAGCCGTTTGTCGACCCACGCCTTTTGTCTATTGCAAAACTTTCCTCCTTTTTCAGTCATTCTTGTAGAGAACAAAAATCTCAATCTGCGACCTGCTCAGCGGTGGCCTGATAGCGGGGATTGACGTCTCAATCGAAACGAATGTAACTTCTCAGCTACTGGCCTCTACGAGGAAATCAGGGAAAGAAATTACAGTTCTCTCCCTTTTTCCTGTACGCGTGTGTTCCCCCATCCTTCGCGCATCTCTGGTAATCAACCATTTATTGAGACATTTAAGGGAAAATTGAATAGGATTTTTCTCCCCTTCTGGAATGCATTATCTTTTACGTCATCTTTCCGCTATTAAGTGTATGGGTTATGCTGACTTTCCTTTTTATAAGGCAAAAATCGGAGAATCCCCGCTTTTTTTAATAAAAAGATTATTTTTTAAGTATTTATCAAACAGATATAAAAATTTGAGTGTCAAAAATATGGATTATAGGTATTTCAGATAAGTAATGATACTGTAAAATCCCTGAAGCAAATTTAAAGTTTAAAAAAAAAAAATGAGAAGGGTAGGGAGAAAGATAGAAACAGAGAAGAAAACAATAAATAGTTGTTTCTCACCATATTGATTTCTACGAGTGGAAAATTTCGTAAGATAGGATAATTCTGCATTATGGTTTCATAGAAATTTCATTTGATGATAATTTGTGTTTTGTGGTTTCATATGTGCTCAGAAGATAGGATGGTTCTGCATTATGATTTCATAGAAATTTCATTTGATGATAATTTGTGTGTTGTGGTTTCATATGGGCTCATAAGATAGGATGATTCTGCATTATGGTTTCATAGAAATTTCATTTGATGATAATTTGTGTTTTGTGGTTTCATATGGTCTCCCTTTCATTTATAATGTCAATCTGCATCTTATGGTTTCATATGAGTTTCGTTTTATTTATGGAGTAAGTTTATGTATTATAATTTCATATTGATTTTATTTCGTTCATGGAATTAATTTATGTATTATAACTCCATATGAGTTTCGTCTCACTCAGAAAATCGGTTTATGTATATCGGTTTCTTCTAATTCATGGAATCAATTTATGTTACGATTTGATATGGGCATCATTTAATTTATGGAATCAATTTATGTATTAAGTTTCCTAATGAATTTTATTTCATTTTGGAAATCAATTTACGTATTTTCGTTTCATATAGTTTTCATTTCAGTGATGGAATCAGTTTACGTATTGTGGTTTCATGCGAGTTTCATTTTCATCATGGAATCAGTTTATGTATTGCGGTTTCATATGGGTTTCTATTCGTCATGGAGTCAGTATCTGACCTATCGATTCTGCTACATCCAGTGGAAGCCGAGAGGTAATAATGAGTCAGTAATAATGAGTACGCAATAATAATGAGTCAGTATATGTATAATGATTTCGTATGGGTTTCACTCAGGGAGTCATGTGTTATGGTTTCATGCGAGTTTCATTTTTTCTATGAAGTCAATTTATTTAGCGTCACTTCCACATGACAAGTGAATGCAGGCTGTCATACAACTGAACTAACTTCATATTGTCTTAAATTATCAGAACTCTCCTTTCTAGCTTGTGAAATAATCAATTGATTAAAATTGAATTTGCACAATCATTTGGTGTATGTCGCATGTTAATAAAATGAGGTCAATATATTCTTTCTTGTTGTAATATGTCTTCATATTATGCGAATACAAAAGTATAATTATATAAACTGGTTATTGATAGATTTAAGATTAATATTCATTTGTAAAAGTTGAATTTATAATATTTTATTACAATTTTCGACAGCTGACCATTTTTTTTTAAAGATTGGCGCATTTTTTTATTGTTAAGCGAGAAACCATACACCTGCTTTTAGGGTTAATATGAGTAATGAGATAAGCTTAAAGAATGATTAAGTTGAACTTATAATAGATTATATTATCTTTATTTTATTAATTATCAACAGTTTCAAGAAATCTATGAAATATAGTGGTTTGATGATTTCACTTTGTCAGTTATAAGAATCTTTTGCGCATGGTTACAGATTCAATTTAGTTTTGCCAACATCCCGCTTTTTTAAAAGCAACTGTTTTTTGGGGGTGGGGGAGGGGAAGATCTCTTCATTTTGAACCCCAGTCAGATGACGAGAACAACACTTGAACTAGCACACCCTCCCCAAATTTCCGCACCACACAAGTGGGCGGAGAGTTGGTTACAGAATTATGACTTTCAAGATCAACATTATTGTGTTTCTCTTAACTGTTAACCGCTCTCTATAGTTGTCAATAGTTTCAAGACAGCGATGAAAATTGACAAAGGATTTGAAGATGAATAAATCAACATTTTGCTAGCTATAACATAATTATTGCTTTCAGGATTAACATATGATTGATTGATTTTGCTTAATGCGTTGAGTGCCGTGTCACTCATATATCGATAATAGGCAATTTCTCATCTAGTGCACAATTTAAAGTAATGGGAATTCTTTAAGCAAAGTCTAGATAGACATCATGTCATAGATTAATAGGATATCTTAATTTAAATATAGGGCACATCTCTGTTTAGTTTATAACTCCTTATTTATATTTTCTTGTTATCAGGTGTGATTCACGCCATCTAATTAGATAGTATTTTCTTTACTACAGTTAAAGCAATTATAAAGAAATAGGCATCTTATTAGAATGAGAGGCCTGATTCATGGTAACGAAATGTGTTAAATAATTGCTAAATTTTCAAAAGATATCAGCAGATCCATGAAAGCAATAAAACATATCTATTTAATTGAATTATCTGTTTTTTGGTTGATTATATAAATCTTTTACGTGTGGTAACAGAATTACATCTTTCAAGATTAATAGGAATAAAGATATGCTATTTAGTACATAAAGACCTAAAAAAGCCTAAATTTTACTTAGTACGGGGAATGAAAAATTTCCAATGAATTTCCGGCAATAACTATTAAAGACTTTTAATGTCCTTATTAAGATAACCGACAACGTTGAAAGGAAAATTTTTGAAAAACTTAATTTTTAAAAACTATTTTTGGTTTTTAGATGTATTACCAATTATAAACACTATAAATACAAAAACATTATTTGGAAATATAATATATTTTGAGAAATGTGAAAATTTGTAGTAAATTTTAATGAAATTTAACCAAAACGGTTAATATTTTACCCAAAATTGTAATGCAGCAATCCTAGTTTTCTTCATACACAAGTTATAGAATAGAATATAATGATGAATGAAATGAACTAAAATCTAAGAAACATTTTGAGATGCAAAGTAGTTATGGGTAAAAATATACGTATATATGAATTTTTTCTATAAATTTTGCAACCTAATTTTTCTAGAAACACCTAAAAATGAAAAAGTATTTCCCCAGCAATCAAACTTTTGTTTCATTTCATTGTCCATATCATTTAAAACACACGCTGAAATTTTTATGTAAATACATCTATTAGTTTTTGGGATATCATGTTAACGGTGGAGAATTTTTATGAAAATTAAAATGAAAGTTAAAGACAAATTTTAGCTGAAAAATATGTTTTGCTTAAAATTCCTCTGGATAATAGGTCAGACCTTCCTTTTCTGCGAAAAAGCAAACTGTTTTAGAAAGAAAAAAATCTGATTTACAAGAAATAACACTTTTTTTTTTTTTAAATCCCCAATGTGGTCGAATGCCGGTGTTTTTAATGTAGTCGGATACCTTAATGGAGTTAAATATACTTCCTGGATATAGTTAAGTCAAGGACAACTATTAATTTTGAATGTCCTTTACCAAACGGAAGAAGTGGTACGGCCAGTTCTTACTGTAAGATGACTCAAGATCTGTTATATATTGTCAAAAAAATACCAGACCCGACTTCCACTTTCAACTGGTTCCCCTCACCCCTTCCTTCCAATTCCATCTCGTTTTGATACCATTCAAGCGTAAATCACATCACACAGGTGGCAATTTACTGTCTGGGGGGAGACCTTTTGTGAGTAAGTATTTCATTTCGAGAGAGTTGTTGTGACCGGTTCCGTTCATCGAAGAAGAGGTCATCGGTTCGAATCAGCTGAGATTTTCTATTTTTTATTTCCATCCTCTCCCTCGTGACATAGTGACCTCGAATCGAGCAGGATCTGGAAGAGAAGATACGACACGGGCCTTTTTTTTTCCCTTCTATTTCTGAAGGTTGAGGAAGGAAAAAAAAATCATTGAAGTCGGCTCCAGCAGGAAAAGAACTTGAGGACTGCTCGATCATGGACGCAAAAGATTTAAAGCTGTGGAATGTAACATGTTTGGATCCGGAACCTTGTTTTTCTGGGGGCAAAGCACACAGACCTTCGCGTCAATGTTGGCTATATATTTAAAGATATATGGACTTATGTGACCAATAATATAAGGCACGTGGCTTCTTCATTTGACGTCAATCCTCCCCCAACCTTTCATTTTCTAGAACGCAAGGTGGGTGGCTGGTAGGTTAGTAGGGAGAAGGCAAGTGGCTGTTAAATATTTTTAAAACTTTTTACTGCTGAAGAAGGACAAATTGATTTGATTAATTGTTTGAACTTCTGACCAATGTTATGGAATAAATATTGATGGTCAAACCACCACCTTGACCTGTAATAAAAAAAACTAGTGAGATGACCAAAGATGTGTAATTTCCTTTGACGTCAATTCCTACTGCCATTTAAGAACATTAAGACCCCTTTCTAATTAGAGATTGATTGCATAGGTAGTTAGTATGTTTAAAGCAGGTGACTATTGATTATTGTTTAAATAATTTATTGATGAGAATAAACAGCGTGAATTTAATTTTTTTCATTTGAGTGGATATTTTGATCTGTGATCCGTGTTTCAGAAAAAATATCATTAGTGAAATTAGCATTGAGTAATAACGAAATAACGCACATCTTTGGTCATCTAATTAGTTTTTTTTAATTACAAGTCATAGTGGTTGTTTGACCATTAATATTATTTGTTCCGTAAAGTTGATCAGAAGTTAAAACAATTAATGAAATTAGTATCGTAGATTAGTAGGAAAAACATATATCAATGTTCATATGTAGGAAATTTCTGAAAAACATTTATCTTCATTTGCTCTTAATATTGTATCTTTTGCCACTATTCTGGTGCACAATATCTCTTTGCATGATACAATGATGACGCCTGGACGGCAAAAACATTGTATTAATCGTCAGACTAGTGGCGAAATTCTGATTAGACAGACAGGACAATTACTTCGAGTAGCTTAGCAACAAGGTATAGGGGAGGTCAATGGCAAATGGACCAAAAAGATGTTATTAGCTTATCTTCAACATAAATCGAGTCGTAAAAAGTACAAATTCAATGAGTTAAAAAAAAAGATGATATTAATATTTTTTTCAAGTTTATTTTGCCATTTTCCTATTTCTTTAGTTACATTTGCTTAGTTATTATATAAACATATATCATCTTCTTAAAATGATGTTGTGTACAAACGGGAACGCAGAACAGTTTCTAGTCATAATATGTAAATAAAAACATATATGCAATTTCACAAAACTATTAAATTAAAAAAAGGGTTCCAAATTAAGTAATTCAAATGTTGATTAAGTGAAAAGTGTAATAAAATGTGAAATTAAAGTGAAGTTATTGAAAGAGGGAAATTGTAATGTGCCTGAGACTGCAAAAATGCCTATATCAGCCCCTGTGGGAAGACACTCTCATCACGTCACTACATTACTCAATTATCTTCATACCGTCAACCAAGATGTCACTGACTGTAAATAAGTAATTAAAAAAAAAATTTAAATCAATTTCTGCAGAGGTCAAAAAAGAAAAAAAAATCTGTTACTTTTTATTAAAAAACTAGCCGCCTTTGGCGACTAGCTGGTTCGCCATGAGTAATGCGTTCTGAAATTTTCTAGTAAGTCACATATTCATTAGCCTTGAAGTAATTCCGGGCATTGATTGGCCTGAAATTAAAAATGTTTTTTTCCGTGATGCTGCCAAAATATTAAATATGTTTTTTTAAAAGAAAGCGAAAAAGGAAAAAAAAAAAAAATTGAATAAATGATTTAGATGTTGCAAACGATTATAGAAATCATGGCTTTGCATTTATTGTTTTAGAAACTATCACATTTTGTAATGGAAAAAAATTATTGAATTAATGATACAGATATTGCAAACGATTATACAAATATACCATTAAGTCGGGATTTCAATGCATATCCCATCTAAATTCAATCAGGTTTACCATGAATAAAGAAGATTTGCTGAATTAATGATTTAGATATTGCAAACGATTATAGAAACCTTTGCGTTGCATTTATTTTTTTAGAAAATATCACATTTTATGTTTCTTTTATTTTATTCAGTCACGTGCTAAAAGTATCGTTTCTTTAGATTTGATTTACGATGATAGGTTTTTTTTAAAAATTATTATTTGAACTTCCGTCATTGTTTTATTTTATTTTATCCAGTCACGTGCTCAAAAAAACATGGTCAAAATATTTCTTTAAAAATTCGTTAAAAATAGAAGCTTAAGTTATACATTAAAACATTGATACCATTAGAAAGCTAATTTTTTTATCTTTAAATTGATGTAAAAATTATGTTTGTGCCATAATATTTTCGAAAGTTATAGCGGAAAAACGTCGAAATTTCACTTTCATTTTAATTAATTCAAATTCTAATTAAAAATTTGAAAATAGGGCTCCGAGGAGCACATTCCCAACCTTCAAGGTATACATGTACCAAATTTGGTAGCTGTAAGTCCAACGGTCTGACCTGTAGAGCGCCAACACACACACACATTGAGCTTTATTATAAGCATAAATTACTTTAAAAAATTAATTTTCGCAAGAATTGAACTCGCATTCTTCATCTTCACGTGAAAAATGCTGAAATCCTTGCATTTTACTGATTGAGCTACTGCCTGTTAATTTCAATTTTCATTATAAAATTCATTATATATGCTGAATCTCTGTTTGAAGTATTGCAAATTAATTAAATTTGTAATACATTAATTAATTAAAACTTGAAAAAAAACTGTATTAACATCAAGTGTCATCCACTACAAGTTTAAAAAAAATATATTTGAACATGAATGGATGAATAGAGAGTATTTTATTAACCACTGAAAATTTGAAAGCGATATATAAATAAATATACATGGTGGAAATATGAACTTATAGAAAGAAGTGGAAAAGAGTAATAAAGTAAATAATCAAATAAGAAAGAAACAAAATTTTCATATTCCCAATTCATTAGATGAAATCAAAATTCGATACTCTTTTTTTCTTCCAACTTCTGTAAAATGTACCACCCACTCTGAGCGGATCAACAAACAGAAAAAAAGAAGAAAAAAAAAACTTGCTCAAAAACTCTTTTACCCGCCATCCCTTCTTTGAGTACTGAACCCAATTATGTTGTATTTTCTTTCCATGGGAGCTTTTGGGGCTGCAGAAATTAGAAAAGGGCACACGGAGTGTTCCATGTTATTAGATTACACAGAAACTAAAGACCTCCTCCTTGAGAAGCGCCGGTACGGTTAAAGCAAAATTCTCCGTGCTGCTTTGCACTAATACCCTCTGATCCATTAATAATTGTTCCTCTCCCTCCCTCCATTTGTACAGCTCTGAGTAGGAGTTGATCGGAGTGGGCGTTTTAATGGAATGTTTTAAAAGCTTTTTAAGTGGAGGGGAGAGAGCATGGTAAATGAATAGGATCGGGGTAAAAGACATTTTGGAGTTAAGGTTTTAAAGTCGTTTGGCACGTACGTGCAAGTTCTTAAAAATTGAGTAGGCTTACATTTTTTTAAATTTTTTTTTATTTATATATTTTTAATTTTTATGTATGCTGAGTATATAAAGAAAGGAAACAGTATCAATATCATTAAAAAAAATTGCTTTAAAAATGTCATGAATCTGTATATTCTAAATCTTCCCCACACCGAATTTTTTTTTTTCAAATCTCTTTTCTTTGTTTTATAATTATGTTTATCTGAAAATACGAGAATTCAAAAGTGAAATGAACTAAAATAATGGAATATAGTATGTGATCTTTCTTAGCAATAAAACTGCAGGTGAATGTTAAATTTCGGATGAAATCTGTTCAAAGAAATTTAACTGCATGCAAAAGCAGCCATTCTATACTCCGCAGGATTTCGTTCAAATTTGGGTACATATGGCAAGTCTATGTATGTATGCATTAAAGGCGGATGATCTTGACGAAAGTATGCTAGGTAACGCGAATCAAATCGTAGTGCTACGACTCCCGCCTTTAATTTGTTAAATGAGTCAAACTGAAATCCACTTTTCAGGTTTGTAGATAGATAAACAGACAATCGACTATTTGTCGGATTGGGTAAAAAAACATATTGGTTTGCAAATCTATTTATAAAACTATACTTTAAACTTCATTCATTTAGGTAATTGCGTTCTTGGAGCTATTTCATACGCACGATAGTCAGATAGACATATTTTTCACTGATGGGTTTTGTTCATAATTTGGTAGAGATATGTAGTTTTGGTATTTAGAACAAACAATAGTAGATATCCAACTACTACTAAAATAAAGAAGGAAGCTTTTTTTTTTTTTTTTTTTTTTTTTTTTGCCGCTAGCTGCAAATATATAAATTTGCAAAAAAAACTACAACAAATTTTATTTTATAGAATATTAAGATAATATTAAGAGTTTGTCAAATATAATTAATTAGGTCTCTATCTGCTTCATCACATTCTACTAAGCGTTATTAAAGAATTTATGAGCATTATGCACCTTTTAATACACTTAAAAGATTGCAAGTATGCTATTTTGAATCATCATAAATGAATAAATAACAAGATACCGTCTACTTGGTTAAAAAATCATGTAAATGGAAAAATGGAGATTTTTCATAAGACACTAATAGCTATTCAAAATGCCCATTAAGGTTATTTAGGTTTCAAAAACACTTACTAATAGCACTATTTAAGGTTTCTAAAATGTCCACTAGTGGTATTAATTTTTTTTATTAAAATTTCACTATGAACATTAATTAAGGTTTTTTAACACCCGCTATGAAAACTAATTAAGATTTTTAAAATGTTCACAAGGCAAACTAATTCGACGAACTCATTTACGAGAGATATAAAACAATATTTTCGGATTTATCTATCCCCCTCCCCTTAGAATAAAGGCAAATCACATTTTCTTAACAGTTGGAACTTATTTTAACAATGTTTTCAAACCAAGTTGGCAATGTGTATTTTTATAAATATGTTAAAATAAAGTAATTAATTAAGTTAAAATTTGTTAAAAAGTGAAAAAAAATTACCCAGTTTATTAAAAGAGGGCCTTAACACGAGTACTTCATGGGGAAATAAAATACCTAAATCCGCCCTAAGAACACATACCGAATTTTAGTCTTTCGCTCCCTTATATTATTGGATTATTACAAGCATTTTCATATGCAGATTGGTCAAAATAAAGCAGGCATAGGAAAATGTAAGTCAATAAAATTCTTTCAAATTTCTAAGTTGAGTTCTTCAAATTATTCATAATATATACTTCTGTACTTGCGTATACCATTATATGTGTTACTGCCTTTTATAACGCATTCGAAATATGCGAGTAGTAACTAGAACTCGTATTCATATAAAAATAAAAAAGTGAAATTTTGTGAATGGAACAATGAGGAAATTTTCTTCTCTCGTTAATAAACGAATTATTTTTAAAAAAATTGTTTTCCCATTAATAAACTAATTATTAAAAAAATTATTTCGCCTTAATAAATAATTCCAAAAATTGTTTCCTATTCATAAACAAATTATTAAAAAGAAATTCCGTTTCCCACTAATAAACAAATCATTTTTAAAAAATTGTGTTTTCCATTCATCAACAAAATATTTATTTAAAAAAAATTGTGCTTCTCATTGATACACAATTATAAAAAGAAATGTGTTCCCCATTGCTAAACAAATTATTAAAAAAATTGTTTTTATCATTAATAAACAAATTATTAAAAAAATCCCATTAATAAACGAATTTTTTTCGGTAATTAGATGAATAGGTATTAAACTCATTATATCCAACATACACAAGGGCAACAAATGTAGGGCACAATGACGTTTCCGTTAATTTCCTAGAATCTTGCACCGGTTCAAATTAAAATGGGTTCACTATTTTTCCAAAGTTTCCCTGATTTTAAAAAGAACATAACGATTCAAAAGCACATTTCCTCGCTTTTTGGAATCGAGTTATTAGACTAAGAGACCATAACCCAATTCTAATATTTCTCTTTACATTTAACATAAGACCTTATCAAATATAACCCCAGAAAATTAAATTAACCAAAGAGAAATTGTTTGTTGGGTGGAAAAGATAAAAAATTGAAACACTAAAGGATAATATATAACAGCTAATAAGATAATATTTACCAAATTATTTCCCAGCTATCCCACCAATCTAATTATGGTACATGTTTGTGCAACTTTTTGCTTTGAATTTCGCTTGAAATGCCAACAAAAAGAAAGTAAAATAGTAAGAGTTTAAATCATTTCATTCCCAGTGAGCACGGATTCTCATTTTCAACCGTCTTATTTAGACTAATTGCGACTCAACTCAACGAGTTTATTTTGACTAAATGGCTTAACATCAATGCACGAAGTTAAATGGACTTTGCAGGTTATCTCGTGAAGTTAATCAGGCGCTCTGATGGAAATAGGTTAACTAATCTGTTTCACGGCGTAAAGAAAAGCCATTGCCAAGGTCCACCAAGCACTTAACCTTAAATCGGTGTATCTCTATCTGTTACACGCGCATATCATCAGAAGTCTTACTGTAAACAACATGGTGGATGCTTTAGGAAATTAAATTTCTAGATCAGTAAAATATGACTATGATTTAAGTGAAATGAACTAGATGTACCCATTTTAGATGGAACAGTCCCGTGTTTGTCCTGAATTTGAATTAAATGTCCCGTTTCCCGATTATAAGTAAATAATTGATTAAAAAATGATTAATTGGATTTAGTTTTTAAACTTTACTCTGCGATATATATATTTTTTCCCACTTTTTAATACATGTTTCTTATTTAGGTGAAAAAAATAGTTTTACAATTTCAAATAAGCAATGCTTGTTTGTATAAATATATATTCTACGCGTTTCGGAAACGACTCTAACGATTTGAATCAAATTTTGTATTTAAATAAGGTTTTGCTTTATTAGTTTATCTAAATAGATGTCTTTCCTAAGAAAAAGAAGAAACACACACCCACACACACAAAAAAAACGAGATTTTGCATACTCACATACTCACACACACACACACACACAAAACGAGATTTTGCATACTCACACACACACAAAAAAAACGAGATTTTGCATACTCGCACACACACACACACTCAAACACAAGCCTTTTTTTTATAATTGAATTTTGACTTATGGCTCCTTCAAAAATATATCGTTTCGGACACTTACCCCAGCTTTTTTTATGTTTCATCCTCTATTTGCAGTTCAATTAGATTTTGCTTATAACTTTAAACGAACCATAAAATAGGATTTCAACTGCAATTTTTAAAAAAATATGTCGGGTGAATTTTGGTTTCCCAAGCAATAATAATTGAATTTAAAGCAATCGAAAAGCGGTCCCTTAGTTCCAAATACTGGTCCATTTTTTCAAATTTTTATTTAATGGGAAAGTTCAGATATAACATTTAAATATATCGTCGATGTATCGTCTGTCCTCCATTTCTTGAATTTTCATGAGAAATCTCGTAAATTGGAGACATACTGTAGATTTTCTAAGGAAAAGAACCTTAATAGCGTCCACCAGCTATAACTGCTCCAGTTTTCAAATGCTTTATTTTATATGAAATTTCATTTCCTTTAGATATACACTGATGGAAAAAATCAAAACACCAAGAAAAAATTATTGTACAGTAATGAAATTTTAGGAATACATTTGTCTAGGTAACATATTTAATTGATTAAGGTTTCAAGATCACAGGTAGAGCCATTGGCGAGAAGAGCCGTTTCAAATGTGAAATGTTAGTACATTAGTAACCGGTGTAACCTCCAGAATTTTGAATGCAAGCATGCAAACGTGCATGCATTGTGTCGTACAGGTGTCGGATATCAGTTTGTAGGATGGAGTTCCATGCCTGTTGCACTTGGGCGGTCAATGCAGGAACGGTTAATGCTGGTTGTGGATGACGCTGGAGTTGTCGTCCAATGATGTCCCATACGTACCCGATTGGAGAAAGATCTGGTGATCTGGCAGGCCAAGGCAACATGTCGACACTCTGTAGAGCATGTTGGGTTACAACAGCGGTATGAGGGCGAGCGCTTTCCTGTTGGCAAACACCCCCTTGAATGCTGTTCATGAATGGCAGCACAACAGGTTGTATCACTAGACTGACGTACAAATTTGCAGTCAGGGTGCATGGGATAACCACGAGAGTGCTCCTGCTGTCATACGAAATTGCTCCCCAAACCATAACTCCAGGAGTAGGCCCTGTGTGTCTAGGCCGCAGACAGGTCACTAGCAGGCGTTCACCTGGCCTCCTTCTAACCAACAAACGGCTATCACTGCGACCAAGGCAGAACCGGCTTTCATCAGAAAACACAACAGATCTATCTCCACTCCGTCCTCCAATGAGCTCTCCCTTGACACCACTCACGTCGCAAACGGCAGTGGTTTGGAGTCAGTGGAATGCACTGTACAGGGCGTCTGGCGGAGCTGTCCTTGAAGTAACCGATTTGTAACAGTTTGTTGTGTCAGTGTGGTGCCAACTGCAGCTCGAATTTCAGCTGCAGAAGCAGTACGATTAGCCACAGCCATACGCCGAATACGACGGTCTTCCCTCTTAGTAGTACCCCGTGGCCGCCCGGAACCTGGTCTTCTTGAGGCAGTACCTTCCTTTGACCACTGCCGCCAATACTCATGCACAGTGGATACATTCCTGCCAAGTCTTTCAGCAATATCGCGGAAAGAAAACCCACCTTCTCGTAGCCCTACAACACGACCTCGTTCAAACTCGGTGAGCTGTTGATAATGGCTTTTTCGTCTTCTCAGAGGCATCCTTGACTAACATTAACCCACTATGTCAAATCTCAACTGTAAATAACGATCACGAACCTTGCAGCGCTTATTTAAAGCAAACCTCATTTGCATGTTCATAGTGTCTCTACTAGTGCCACACTTACGCGAGTAGCTCGAAATTTGAATCGACGTCATCTTTCAGATGTATAAACACGCCTACCAAATTTCGTTTATCTAGCACTGCTCCTTCCTAGTGTTGAGATTTTTTTTTTCCATCAGTGTATAAGACTATGTTGCTCCTCTTTCCCACATTGCTTAGTACTTTCGAGATAAATTTCAGAAACACTGTTCCCCTTTGTATTTTGTATGGAATGAAATAATAGGAAATCGGTACAGTGCTTTCAATAAAATCAGCGTTATATGGTGTGGGAACCGCTCATCACCGAAGCAGTCTATCATAATTAAAATAAATAAAATAGGTAATGCTTGAAAAATAAATTATTAAAACTTCGCAAAAGAAAATAAACTAACAGGAGTGAAGAAATATTAACATTGTTTTCAAATTCTTTTCCCGCTGGCGTCCTAGCATTGGGATAGAACGCTTTTCCCATCATCTAGGCCAGGGATGGGCAAACTTTTTCGATCGCGGGCCAAAAATCGAAAAAATAAAGTTTGGCGGGCCAAGATGAATTTTTCTAAAATTTTAAAAACAATATACAAGTATTACAATTTATTATATTAATGAGATGAATGAAATTGCGATTTCATTTTTAAAAGTTCATTATATTGAGGTTCGAAGTGAGATGTACTAATTCTAAGGAACGAGGCTAAATGCTCATCTGTCAGTCTACTTCTGAAATAATTCTTTCCAAGGTTCATAGTTTAAAACACTTGTTCACATATATAAGAAGAAGCAAACATAGCACTGATTTTCTGATAATAGATATTAAATTTGGGAAACTTACTTTCGATAATGATTTGTAAAACTCTAACTTTGGCATATTTAGAAACAATTGCTTGAGATGATTGTTAGATTGCAACTCAATTAATTCAAGCTGCAAATCTGACCTCACTGCTTCACAATTTACTTTGAATGGCATGGTAAAAATATCCAACTCTGCTTGAAGGACACTGAAATCTTGAAATCTGCTATCGAACCAGCTATTACCAGCTCTTTGAAAAAAAGGAAGAAAAAATATAATATTTAAACAAAGTAGAAAAGGAGATGGATATATAATATATGAATATTTCTTTTAATTTGCCTCTGACCGGCAAATTAAAATTCTATCCGCGGGCCGGAGTTGGCCCGCGGGCCGTAGTTTCCCCATCCCTGATCTAGGCATTCTGGGCTCGAGTCCCGGTTCGGGAATGGTTTTTCTTCCTCTGCTATATTTGTGAATGTGCCTTCCTTTAAAAAGGGGTTGTGCAAGCGAATGAGTGACGCGTGAATGGCAAAGTCGTACTCTCGGTCCTAGTTGGCATTACTAAAACAAGAGACGCACCCTATCGACTTAAGCTTTCATTTACTGACGGTACTTGATAGTACCATTTAAATCTAGCTTATATCTTTACTATATGACTATTTTCGCTGATTGCATTCTAAAGAACACGGAGAATGTAATCCAAAACACGGAGAATAAATCTAAAAGTAGGAATTAATATTTAGTTAATAGTTAAATTAATTAAGATTTTTTGTGTTAATTGCATTTTTTTATGTTCCCTGGGGTTATTCTGCAAAGGGAACGAAACTACTGGTGCAAAAACGAAGTTGAAAAATTGATGGTCACATAATTCGGTAAATAAAGGATTAAATCGCTGTCTTCGTAACAGCGGGCTTGTCCATTAGCAAGTGCCATATAAATTTCTTTTCCCTTCGCTTTACGCTATTGCACAATCACCTGTTGGTTATCCCTTCTGTTAAAGGACGGCAGACTAAGCGAATTCCAAGGATAATTCGAAAAATTATTCTTAAAAAAAAACAATGGCTGTTAACAATGGCAATATTAATATATTTCTGTAATTACACATTTGTTACCTTAGTTACAAAAAGAAATAAAAATGGTTATTTTTGCAATTAACAATTGCAGATAATCGAGTACTTATTATATTTTCCACTTTTTTTTTTCTCCAGGTCCTCTGTAATTATATTCGACTGATGGCGTTCAACATTCTATATTTAAAGTTTTATAGCCGAGTTCTGCATTGAGTGTTGCGTAGAATTCTTTTGAAACAGATTTTTTTGAAAAAAAAGATCGCATTATTTAAAAGAATGATAATTCAAACTATTTGCATTGACTTACAAACTGAACCTTTAATTCAAAACTAATTCCAATCAGAGATGCTCATTTTGATTTTTTAATAAAAAGTCTGAAATGATGAATGTCTTATTCTCATGCAAAAATATTATATGAACACCGCAATAAAATAACACATAAAAATATTTGCAGACATCATTTCATAATAAATACCCTATTTACAATTTTTTTAGAATCCTCACGCGATTCTTAAGCCATAAATTTTCAAGGTACCTCATCTTTTTGATTGAAAGAAGACAGATGGGATGGATGGTGCAGAACTAGATTCCCAAGAGGCATCTCGAGCATACCCATCCCACTTTTGATTCACTTTTTTTTTCTTCTTTCTGATTCTCCGAAACTAGTTCTGGATGGAATGGCAATGTCAAGAAGGGTGAAAAACAAACTCGTTCATTAGGATGCAGTTTTAAGAGGGAAACTTTTTCCCAGAGTGAAAAGGAAGCCTGACACAATCCCTGCGGGCCTGCAGACTTCGTGGCTCTTCTTGGTCAAGATTCCATTTCTCGCCAAACAGCGTGTTTATACTCTCATCTTGGAAATCTAGTTATGTATCTGTTAAATATTTGGGGTCAGCAAAAATAGATACACACACTGAATGTGAGAAAATAATAATCAGGACAGTTGGGGCGAATAATTAATTGCCTATGGGTCGAAAGACTTTAAAGAATTCCACAACGTTAGAAGGAAAATTTTTTAATAATTTGGATTTTAAAAACATATTTGTGGTTTTTAGATGTATTGTTAATTACAGTAAAAACTCTTTATTCGCGGGGTATATGTTCCATAAACATGCCTCGAAAACAGAAACCGTGAATACGGAATGGTTATTTATTCGGGATATGTTCCTGGGTGACAAAATAAAATAAAAAATCAATTTAATTGAAGTTTTTGAACATTTTGATTCATTGGTTTGAAGAATTTTGTCATTTTCTCTTGCTTGGCAGTTTTTAAAAGCTGCTTCCATTCAGATGGATACGCAGCAGTCGCTTT
Source organism: Argiope trifasciata (assembly GCA_026543055.1). Taxonomy (NCBI): domain Eukaryota; kingdom Metazoa; phylum Arthropoda; class Arachnida; order Araneae; family Araneidae; genus Argiope; species Argiope trifasciata. The sequence continues at coordinate 92,405 of JAPMOQ010026224.1, read as the reverse complement.
AGCAAGTTGCCTCTTAAAAATAAGACTTCGTTCCATAGACATTCATAAAGAAATCGCAAAGCTCATTTGCTATTCTTAAACCTTCACTAAGATTTTTCAAATTAAATCCAGTGCTTGTTGAAGCCTCTTCTTCAATGGGCTGTGAATGGAACATTTCCTCCAAGTCGGTTTCAGTCAGATCTTCATCTTGTGATTCAAGCAATTCCTGAATCTCACTATGATTCTATCTGTTCGAACCCATCTCGTCCTATTCCATTCGCGATTTCGGCTATATTTACAGTTTGCATTTAACAACATACTTTAGACAAAGTTACAATAAGATCTATTTTACTTTTTTTTATTAGTCCATTTGACGGTATTTGCAAAGAATATTGAGTTGGAATCCTTTTATGATGATGTGTGTACTCATTAGATCCGCGAATTACGAAATGTTTAACCTCGAATATAGGAACTGGGTCGCATTTTTTAAATCCGCGAATAGTGAAAAAGCGAATGAAGGAAGCGCGAATAAGAAGCTTTTACTGTATAAACACTATAAATACAAAACAATTGTTTGAAAATATAGTATATTTTGAGAAATAGGAATTTTTTTTTGTAAATTCTAGTGAAATTTAAGCAAAATGCTTAACACTCTACGCAAAATGGTAATGCATCCATCCTATTTTTCTTTGCACACAATTTCATAGAATACAATGATGAATGTAAATGAACCAAAATCAAAAAAATGTCTTGAGATGCATAGAGGTTATGGGTAAAAATAGACGTATATATGTATTTTTTCGATGAATTTAGAACTTAATTTTTCTAAAAACACCTATAACAGATGAAGTATTTCTCCAACAATAAAACTTTTGATTCATTTGATTGCCCATATTATTTAAAACACACGCTGAAATGTTTATGTAAATACCTCTATTAGTTTTTGTGATAGCATGTTAACGGTGATGAATGTCTATGAAAATTAAAGTTAAAAGTACATTTTAGCTGAAAGATATGTGACCCTGGATGATAGTTCAGGTCTTCCTTTTCCTGGAAAAGATAAATTGTTTCGGAAAAAGGAAACTCTGATCTATAACAAAAAAAAAATCGCCAGTGTGATCGATGACCAGTGTTTTTAACGTAGTCTGATACCTTAAGGGATCCTGAAATTTTTTTTTTAAAGTTATCTGTGTTGATTCTTCATTTAATTATAAAGGCCGTGTGGTCTAACGTATTCAAATTATAAACCATTCTTAGTTAAATTTGGAGATCACTCTAAAAATATTCGCAATAAATTAAGATTTAATCTTACAAGCCTCAAAAGCATATTTATAATTCTTAAAAAAATGTGGTAATACGGGAATGTATTGTAAAAAGTACTCGGACTTATTACTAAATATTATTTAGATAAAGCTAAGAAAAGCTTTTTTTTTCCAAGTTTTAATTTTAAATTTCGTTTGTAAATTTATTTCCTTAAATAAAAAATTTTTTAAGTGATGTCTGCTAGAGAACATTTTGCTCTTTCAGTGTTTCAAAACTTCCTACTTAAAATTATTTATATAAATATTAAATTAAAATTGATAAAAAAAAATTATTTTGAAAGCTTGAAGGGAAAAGAGGCTCGAAAGGTCCCTTCTAGGCAGACTAAGCATCTGCCTAGAAGAAATCAAAATCGCTGAATTGAAGGAATTCAGGATGAGTCATAGACCATCGTTTCCGAGCCAGAAACAAAATTAAAATTCTATACACTAGTGAATCTTTTTTAAAAGGTACCGATGATTCTCTTGTCTAAGTTGACATGGGGCAAAGAAATCCCTATTATAGTCTCATAGTTAAATCACTGAGAGAGAAAATTTATACCACTTTGCTTTTCCTTTTATTAAGTAAACCGACGTCAGTTTATCTTAGCTTCTCTTTTATACATATTATGGTTCTCAAGGTGAAATAAACAGAAATTAAGTTGTTAAAACTTTCTTCTTTTTGCACACGCATTTGCAAAATTATGATTACGTATTCGACATGCTGATTAAATTAAAAATGTGCAAAAGAGATTAAAGATTTTAGAGTAATTTTACCTTTTAATAAATAAAGCGATATTTTTTATATATATTTATTATTTATATTCAGCAAAATACTCTTTAGCATTTATTTAGTAGTAATTATTTATTATTAGTAATTATTTATTTTTTATTACTAGTAATATGATATGTAGTCCGTCGGCATGGCATTGTTAGACGACTGAAATTTATTACTACTACTAGTAGTAGTAATATCTCTTTAGCATTCATTAGTAGTAATTATTTATTATTAGTAGTAGTAATAAGATATGCAGTCCGTAGGCATAGCACATCTTTTTGATGTGCAATGCCTACGGCCCGAAAATATCGAAATCCGGCTCTGAATTGAGAAAAGATACGCGTCGCCTCACTATGACTGATAAATTATTCCTTATTATAATCTTAATAAATTTCAAAGCAATTGGTACATTAGAAAAAGATTTTATTTTAAACGTCAGTAATCTGTGTTTTGTGTAATTCAAAATGAAAGTTATTTAAATACCTTATAATTTGTAGACTATGTAATCAGCAATTTATAATGAAAATGTCTTTAATTTTGGTATTTTCTTTAATTATTTTACTATTGAAATCGATAAAGTATGATCAAATATAAAGAGAATGTATACATACAAATCGCATTAAAGTTATTCGGTATATTTGGACCAACTCAACTTAAGTCAGAAACAACCAATACGAACAAAAAACATTTAGGAAAATTGACTGTAGCATATGATTTTCGAAATGAAGAAAGATGTGATTTACAGATAATTGCTTCCTGTTCATATAAAACTCAAATGTATTTTGTCAGGAAAGAGGTTAAAACGTTAGACATAAATAACTTATGACGCGAATTTAATATTATGATTGTATGTATCATATATCCTTATTTATTACATATAATGTATAGATTAGAAATAATTTATCAGCAGGCTTGCTGTGTATTATGTATGTCAGTAAAAAGTTATTCCTTGACAAATTAGCTGAGGTAATCCCAATGTTAGTCGTCTCAACATTAATATAAAAATTGAGGGTGGAGTACAAAAAATGATCATCGACCACTTTGCTCTACCATTGCCCATGATGTCCTGTAATTGAAATAGAAATAAAAGCAGGGGAATAAAAAGTATGTAATAAATTATTATTATACAGTAAAAGCTCTTTATTCGAGGGGTATATTTTCCATAAATATGCCGCGAATACAGAAACCGTGAATACGGAATGGTAATTTATATAGGATTATAGTGGATACGTTCCTAGGCGACAAAATTAAAAAAAAAACAACATATATATATATATATATATATATATATATATATATATATATATATATATATATATATATATAATAAATTATTATTTCCTGTTTATTCAATTTTATTATTCTTGCTCCCGGTGGATTATTGTATTCAATTGAGTCGTCCATTCTGTATTCGTATAATTTACTCCAGTCTTTAATCGTTACATTAAAATGGTTAAAATAGTCTTTGAGATCTGCCTTCTTTACGTCAGATTCAAATGAATCTTCGGAATGAGGTGAGTAAATTTTCATTTCTTAATCGTTAGTTCTACCTTATTTCTTAGTCGTTGATTCTACAAATATACTTTATTCAATGAGTAATAAGGTTGCTTTCATTCTGTTTGTTTACGTTCTCAAAAATACCGATCGCGGCGAAGGCGACTTATGTCAAAGTCCTCGGCGATATCATTTAACAACGTAGGCAAAGTTGTAGTAAGATCTATTTTACTTTTTTCATTAGTCCATTTGGCGGCATTTACAAAGGATATTGGGTTGGTACCAATTGGAATCCTTTTATTATTATGTATGTACTTATTAGATCCGTGAATAAAGAAATTTTTAGCCGCGAATAGAGGAATTGGGTCGCATTTTTTAAATCCGCGAATAGGGAAAACGCGAATGAAGGAAGCGCGAATAAGGAGCTTTTACTGTACTAAGATATTAATATTTATTATATGCTTATATTTTTAATGTCATTTTGTTAGATGATTGCAATTTATTACTAGCCATTCCTGGGCCAAGGAAAATAAAGCACGTCTAAAATAGACTTTATAATTCAAGAACCATTGAAAATTCTCATTAATAAGGAACTAAATGAATCTACGCAAAACAGTTACACTGTTTCAATTACAAGGTCATATTTTTCATTTAAAAAAATGTTTCTTAATTTATGTTATTTACTTGATATGAAATATTGAGCAAATATATATTTCACAAGAGGGCTGTAGTACATTAATTCTCGCGAATAAATAAACAACAATAAAAGAAAAAGAGTCTAGAATTGCTCGGTAAATCTTAATTCTTGGCGCCTTCTCAAGTGGTTCCTCATCACATTTTATTGCTCTTTCTCAACAACAACAACAGTCTCTGCATTTGTTTCACCTCAATTAAAGGAGAAACTTTTCACGGCAAACGATAATTCACAACCATTACATCATCGATCACGAATTGCCATTCAGGAAAAGGAGGAAAAAAACTAAAAAAATGATGCTTTGTTTACGAAACAATCAGATAATCTGCAGGCGAAAACGAAAATTAATTCTTATTATATCCGCCGTGGCAGACAGGAAAAAGGGGAAAAATGCACGCTTTGGATGACTCCTAGCCGAATGTAAACATTACACCAGTGTATTTTACAGCCTGTTTAGCTTTTGTATGTAAATCTAGCCACGTGTAAATTTCGCCCCGACATTTCCGGTAGAGTACGAAATTCATTATCTTTTGAAATGAGTAGAAGTTTTCATGTAAATATGCACAGCTGTGTACTCTCTCTCTCGTTCCAAAAAAGAGATAATCATATGCGATTTGTGAGATAAGAAAGGTGTGTTTTCAAGAACTATTTGCATCGGGAGAATTTATGTTTCCCTTGGAACCGTAATTTCTGATAAAAAGCCGTTTGCTTTGCTTTACGTAATCGAGTTAAAAGGCTACACAAAACGAAGTTTTCGCAACTTTTGACTCCTGTTTTAATTCGATTATTCATGAGTAAGACGAATTGGTGAGGAAGAATAATTAGGGATGAATTACCGATTTTAATGCTGGCATTAAATGCGTCACAGGCAAGCCAATACAAAAAAAAAAAAGGGTTATGTTTACAAATATTTCGTAACATGTTCTTTAGCAATCGAATCAAATAAAAATATTATCTACCATTTTTTATTTATGTAAGTGTGTTATCGTAAGTGTGTTATTTTATCGTGTTTAAGGAAATATATTGAATAAATATTCAACGAAATTAATTCATACCCATTTATTTCTTGTACACTGCACTGTGGCAAATTAATTACGCCATTTATTGCTTATTTTGAGAAAAATATCACGTCAAAATACACTGGGCAATGTATAATTAGCCATGCACAGTAACCATTAACTTGGCATTGCAAGAATTTGTAAATAAAAATGAAATCTACGATCGAAATTTCAAGTTATAGTGTGAGAACATTATTATTTTCAAGTCATTATTTGTCTTAATTTAAGTCATTAATTAATTTAAGTCATCATCTCTCTGTATATATAAATATTATATACAATTTTTTAAAACTTTCATTTCCAATTTTTCTAGCTGGCAAACAAAGTTTTGGAGCTCGACAAAAAATTAGAATAAAGCTCGACATAAAATTTAAGAAAAAAAAAAAAAAAAATAGGATAAAACAAAAAAAAAACGAAAAAAAAAAAAAAAAAAAAAAAAAAAACACTACTTTTTAAAATTATTTTTCATATCGACGCACGCGTAATCTGATAGTCACACGATTGTTTCAAACCAGTTTAAACTGGTTAAAGACTTAAATTAATTAAACAAATCGTAAAAATTCAGAGAATGAATAATTTGGAAATAAAGTCGTAACTTTAGTCGGTGAGTAATCTCCAAATGTTACGATCTGTCTTATTTTTAAATAACCCTGAAAGCAAAAAATCGATGCCTCAAAAGCGATAAATCGCCAATTTGCTGTCTACACATTTTGAGGCTTCAATCCAAAACAACACCATGTTCTCATCATAAATAGTACCATGTTATTTATAAAATTGAATTCTAAAAATTGATTTTTAAATATATACATATTTTTCAGCTAAAATGTATTTTTAACTTTAATTTTCATAAACATTCACCAACGTTAACAGGCTATCTCAAAATCACCTCGGCTCTCATTAATAATAGAATGAATAAGAAATAAAAAGGATTTTTTTCACGGAGATACCAAATGTTTTCGAAAATTAACTTTGTTGTTCAGTTAGATGCGAATACGACCACAATAAATAGAATAGAATTTGCTATAATAATTTAGAATTTTATTTTAAATGAAGTTGGCAGTCGGAAATGTTTATTAAACCTTCAGATGTTTATAAATTTAAAAAATCTTAAAGAAGATCTATTTAATGATTTTAATGATATATATAAGATATTTTAATAATACCTTTCAGATATCAATAAAAAAGCTGATGATTATCATTTAATAAACAATTATTGTGTTAAGTTGATTTAGATATTAATTTCTTTGGTTTGATCATCAGAAAAAGGTATTTGTTTTACGAAAAGAAATGATTTTCAAATTTCATACCTGTTATTAAACTTTAAATAACGTACAAATATTTTTTATTCGTTATTTATTTTTTCTCTTTACTGTGCAGAGTAATTTATAAAAACATTAGATTAAAACACAGTATGGAAGGTAAATAATCTTAACTACGACAGGACGAGTGAAAAATATTATGCAACAGAAAAAGAATTAAGTTAATAGACACAGACGGATGGAAATTCAACATGCTAAGAGCTCATTTATCGCCAATATATCCATCAATTACACTTTTTATCATATCTCCACCTATTATAACATTCTTACACAAATTAAAATCCTTAAAAATTATTCAGTATTATCCCATTTTACTTATAACTTATGTTTTATTTTTATTTTGATGATACTGAGAGATTTTTCATAGCTCCTTTCAAATCAAAACACTTCAGAGCACGCCAAAATCGCTGTCAGATTGCCGAAAACACCGCCAATCGAGTGATAATTCCGCCAAGTCGGGTTCCACCAGCGCGTGGCGACTAAAATGGGTCAACCCTCGCTTGGCCCACTGTCAAGGTCAGTAGGTTAGGAGTGTTTGGGGTCAATTCGTGGAGACGATACTGGACCCCTTCCTCCTCCCCTACCGTAACAATATCTTCGTGACGGGTTTATTTTTTGCTCCAATTCCTTCGTTTCTTTCCTTCCCACTCCCCCTTCTTGGCGTTCGTCTTGTGTGGATGCGTCGAAATGGGAACGCCTTTTCTCAACGAGAGTGAGTCATACCGAAAGGGATCGTGGGTCATGACGTGGTCAATGGCGAATTGGCCCTTTTTCCTGATTTATCTTATTTTTTCTAGGTGCTTTTATGGGAATCGGGGTTTTCTTCATTCGAAGTCAGGAATGAACTTTAAAAATAGTAAAAAATCTTTATTATTTAGATTCATGGTTTGTTCTTAACGTAGGATGCGATTTTTTGTTTTTTCTCCTTTCCTGTAATGTGCCAAAATAATATTTTGTATTTGTGTGTGTAGTGACGTAATTAAATGTAAATGATGTCAGGACATATTTTATACTTGCCGCTTTTGGCGACCAGCTGGTTCGCCATGAGTAATGCATTCTAAAATTTTTAATTAAATCACATATTTATTAGCCTTGAAGAGGGGCCGCGGTGGCCCGGTGGTAAAGTCACGGCTTTGGAACAGGAGGGTTTCAGGTTCGAGACTCGATTCCACGAAGAACCGTCGTGTGAGTGGGTCTGTTGCACGTTAAATCTGTCAGGCCAAATGTCCTCCCGCTGGTGTGGCGTGGTGTGGAGAGGGGGGTGCCAGTTCAGGTGTCGTCCTCGTCATCTGACCGTGGTTCAAAATGACGAGGTACGTCCCAAAATAGCCCTCGTGTTGCTTTTGACGGGACGTTAATATAACTAAACTAAACTAAACTATTAGCCTTGAAGTTAATTCCGGGTATTGATTGGCCTGAAATTAATATTTTCTTTAAGATGATGGACGGAAAGTTCTAAAAGAACACGTTTTGCTAATAATATTCTTTAATTTTATAAATCAGTCAGTTTTAATTATCGGTTATGCTTCCAAAATATTAAATATGTTTTTTTTAAAAAAGTGAAAATGGGAAAAAAAATTATTGAATTAATGATACAAATATTGCAAACGATTATAGAAATATGCCATTAAATCGGGATTTCAATGCATATCCTCTCTAAATTCAATCAGGTTTACCGTAAATAAAGAAGATTTGTTAAATTAATTATTAAGATATAGCAAACGATTAAAGAAACCTTTGCCTTGCATTTATTTTTTTAGAAAATATCATATTTTATATTTCTTTTATTTTACCCTGTCACGTGTAAAAGTTGCATTTCTTTAGATTTATTTTGCGACGATAGTTTTTTTTTATTTGAACTTAAGTCATTGTTTTCTTTTATTTTATCCAGTCACGTGCTAAAAAAAACATGGTTAAAATATTTCTTTAAAAATTCGTTAAAAATAAAAGCTTAAGTTATACATTAAAACACTGATACCATTAGAAAGCTAATTTTTTAATCTTGAAATTGATGTTAAAATCATGTTTATTCTATAATATTTTTGGAAGTTATAGCGGAAAAATGTCAAAATTTTGCTTAAATTTTAATTCAAATTCTAATTAAAAATTCGAAAAAAGGGCTCCGGGTTGCACATTCCCGACTTCCAAGGTATACATGTACCAAATTTGGTAGCTGTAGGTCCAACGGTCTGGCGTGTGGAGCGCCAACACACACACACACACTTTGAGCTTTATTATAAGTATAGATGGATGTGTGGCGAGTTGTATTGTGGAGTCGCGCTAATGGGGAGATAGAATTCCGCCTAGGATCGAACTCCCGACCTTACGATTTGCAGCCACGTAACATATCCCCTATACAAAAGTGATCACCAATGTTTAGTGGCTGTTACTGGTTTATTAAGATATCACTACAGATGTTCGTCATGTTTGACATTAAAAAGGGAAATAAGTATTCTAATATTTTGTTTCAGCTGTGTATTTTATTAGATCGACGATAAATTAATGACATTTTATTTCTTAATGTACATGAAATCGGTATATTTTTATCTAATGATTATATTAATTACTTTATTGTATACGAAGTTAAAACAAAGTAATGTAATGGACAAAAAATTCGAACCCGAGATTTTGATGAATATCCATGTTTTAAACCTCCCTGAATTTGAAAAACGTATTTTTGGAAAATGTTCGTCTGTCTGTGATAAAGATAATTAAAAAACTCTTCGGCCTGAAAGGATGAAATTTTATACACGTCCCTTAAACAAAATTTTATAGATTTCTTTCAAATTTTCAGCATAATCTGTTCAATCGGTTGTTTGCATATGACACAATAACTGCAAAAAGAAGTGAGATAATAATATTCGGCACACAGATTTTATTTTTACATTGTAGACACGGATAAAATTCTGAGTTAAATCCAAGAAGGGGTTTATCGTCTATACAAGACCGGATTTTCGGTCTGTACTTTCAGAAATATGTAAACGATAATTATGAAATGCAATGCCTGAAATATATTACTATAGGATTTTGTGACTGACTGTAATTTGGAATCAGATTTTTATTTCATTTGGTTGGGAAAGAAGTGCATAAAATTCAAATTTTTATTTCAGATAGTATTAAACACATGCCAAGAAATTAATCACTAAAACATTTCAGTTTAATTTTTTATTAGCTCCTGTAGAATTTGAATCGTGCATTGAAAGTGATTTAACTTCAATTAACACAAAAACTTCTTTTTTTTTTTTTTTTTTTTTGCAGAAATCAATCGTGTTTTTTATCAATATGAATACAAGAAATAAAATTCGTTAAACACTGAATGATTATAGTAGGGACTATTTTTATGATTTGCGCAATAGGATTATGCAATAAAAATTTATCTAGTTCATCGTGAATTTTAGTTTGGAATTCCACTATCAAAAAGATTCAAACAGATTAAGTAATAATATTTTATTTTGTTTGCGTGAATGCACATCTAAAAAAATAAGAAATTTGAATTTCATTTAATTTTTTAGTTTTGAGTAATCAAATTCAGTGCAATATCCTTGCCACTTCCACTTTTAAACTAGCAATCTTGGAGAAACTTTATGAGCTGATCAACGTATGAGAGAGCCAATCGACGGTTTAAATAATCATAATATTAAAAAACTTTCATATAAGATAGTAAAATTCAAAATTCCAAAACTCGGTTTAAATCAACATATGGTGGATTTTTAAAAAAAATTGCTAGTTTCTAAATATTATTTTAGTAATATGATACATTAAATTGAAAGTCTGTATAAAAATATAAAATTCGAATATTCAACAGAACACTTTTTAACTTAAAGTACATAAAAATTGCTTTTCTACCCTTGGGTCACTTTTGCTATTAGATTATATGCCTAGAACTATTTAGAAATGTGGCCTTTTTGAGCCGAATTTGGAGAATATCGTACATATGCACATAAGCAATGGAACGTTACCTTAAGTACCACAAATTATTGAATTACTTTTTTCTTGCTCTTATTTTGCTAGAATTTGCTATATTTCATGTTTATTTCACTTCTTACAAACACGTGGTAAAAATTAGTTTAATAAGAGTACAATAAGAATTTAGAAAATCTTTGTCAGCATGATGGCAACACACTGATAAAAGCTTAATTTCTCTCATGTACATGTGATGAATTTATGCAAGTTACTTTTTTTTCTTTCAGAAATACATTATTCCTATTAAACTTAATTTATATGTTGAAAAATTGGTATGATTGAAAAAGATAATTTTTTGAATTTTGCGGTGATGCAAAAATTATTTTGATACTTTAAAATATCCGAGACTTATTACGGGGAAATAGCAAACGTTTGCTGAATTTTTAAATTAATTTTCAAATTAAAATTTCAAAAAAAAAAAAAAAATCGCATCGAGATGTACACTTTGATCCTCCTATTATATATGTGCCAAATTTGATAGATCTAGGCCAAAAGATCTGGCCTGTAGAGTGCCAAAATACACACACTTATATAGAATACACAAGAACACAGTCCTGGCCTATGGGTAACTTGTCTTCCCTGTGATCTGGGTATCCTGGGTTCGACTCCCGGTTCGAGCATAGTTGTTCTTCCTCTGTTCTATCAATGAGATGTGTGAAGGTGCCCTCCCGTAAAAAAGGGCTGTGCAAGCGAATGAGTGATGCGTGAGTGGCAAAGTCGTACTCTTGGGACAAGTTGGCGCTACTAAAACAAGAGACGCATCCTATCGGCTTAAATCGCTGTCTTTCTGACAGCGGGCTTGTCCAATGGAAAGTGCACAAGAAACAACATAAGTAAAGATATAGCTTTAAAAATGGTGCTTAAAACTTAAGAATTGATGATGATGTCGTGTCCGTGTTTCCACGGAAAGGGATTGCAGTAGCTTCTGAGGGTAAAGTCCCCTGGGCACTCAGAGGGCAGAAATCTGACTTCTAGCTCATATGAAGATGACCCACACATTCGCTTGCACAACCCCTTTTTACAGGGGGCACATTCACATGCCTCACTGTTAGAACACAGAGTAACAATCATGCCTGAACCGGAACTCGAACCCTGGAAGCCCAGATCACGGGGAAGACACGCTACCCCTGTGTCAGGACGCCAGCAAATACCTCTATTAATTTTTGAGATAGCATGTTGACGGTGGTGAATGTCTATGAAAATTAAAGTTTTGAGAAAATTGAAGTTAAAAGTACATTTTAGCTGAAAAATATGTGACTCTGGACGATAGGTCAGGCCTTCCTTTTCCTGGAAAAGATAAATTGTTTTGGAGAGGAAACTCTAAACAAAAAAAAAACCACAACAATTTTTTTAAAAATTCGCCAGTGTGATCGATGACCAGTGTTTTTAACGTAGTCGGAAACCTTAAGGGACCCTGAACCCTCTTTATTTTTTTTGTAGTGATTTGAAAGTTATCTGTGTTTATTCTTCCATTTAATTATAAAGGCCGTGCGGTGTGAAGTATTCAAATTATAAACAATTCTGAGTTAAATTTGGAGATCATCCCTAATAATATTCGCAATAAATTAAGATTTAATTTTGCAAGCCTCAAAAGCATATTTATAAAAGCATATTACATTCACACTATTCACATATAGAACACATAGAATAACAACCATGCCCGAATCGGGAGTCGAATCCGGGACCCTGAGATCACGTTGAAAACATGCTACCCTTTTGCTAGGACGCCGGCAACTTAAGAGTTAAAATACTATAATTAATGTTCTAAATTTAAGTTTGGTCTATGATAAATAGTTATTCCCCTATAAGTTTTTTATTCTTTTTTTCTAAAGTGAACCTTAAATTTCTTGTATTTTACTAGGAAAAATTCATTTTGTTTCTATACAACAAAGTAATTATGATTACGGTGACACAGTTAAGTCTTTGTTTATTGCATTCCATCCCAAAAGTGTAGGTTTTTAACATCACTCAAACTGGAACAATTCTTGTTATTTTTCATCACCCCGATCAAGTTACCAACAACAGTCTTATCGAGAATTTCCCCACCACCTTTTCACCCTTTTTCCACGAAATCAGAAGTTCAAGTGCCTCAGAAAAAAAAATCTTTCGACGGGGAAAGAATCTATTTTCAAACCAACCAGAAGAATGCATATTTATAAACAAACTCGGCCATCTCTGCTCTCCGACCCCTATATTTCGAGATCACGAAAGAATGGAGGGAGGAGGAAGGAAAAACACTCTTCATCTCCAACCAAGTGTCAAGGAACTTTCCCCAAATCCAACAGGTGAATAAACTGGAACAGAGAGAAGGGAAGGCCAAAAACCGTTAACCTCATGACCCAAATTTCTGGTGCCCATGTGTCTCGGTCGCGCTTCTTTTATGGTATTTCCAGAAGATATCGCTTTTTCTTCCCTTTTCCTGTAGTATCGGTGGTTAACCCCGAAATTAGCATGCGTCAGGTGGAAGGTAGGACGCCGAATGAGACTACAGGGCTCTGTGGATGTAGGAGTTTTATTTTCGGTTTCTTTGGGAAGTGAACTGAGGAATGTGTGACACATGCCGGCAGGTTAATGGGTCTTCGGGAAAAGGAAAGTTCGCATGTTTTCTCTTTCAGCTGCGGTTAAAGAGATTCCGTTTTCTTTTATGTATTCTTTTTTAGATATCGTTTGTGATTAGGACATATTTCTGTGAATAATTAACAAATAAGTGGTATCCTGGTATAGTGGTATTTTTTTAATAGTATAATCAGAAGAAATGGCTCCTACCCCGGCTGATCGCATCTACCGGGATCGAACGCTCTTAAACTGTACAGAGTGGCAATTTGGATAGAAGATGGAATTATCGGTTCAGGTGTTGTTTTTTCAGTTAAACGGTGGTTACACGACCTGCATCCACCTGCAGACGTGGATGTGTTCCCCCTTAAGGGCCGGTTACACGACCTGCCGCCTCACAGATTTGGTCTTAAATCAGACCACCAACCCACTGGGGGATCACACTCCCCCATAGCCAGGGGGATGCGTTTTCCCTTCGACCACTCCTGGACTCTTTGATGCCTGGGCAATTTACCGACAAATTGTCTGTAGAATCGGCGGGCATCAAAGAAAACCAGAAAACCGAGAGAAGGGTCAAAGGGAAGCACGTGGCTCGTCTGAACAGATGGACAGTTCGTTGGAATTCAGCTTTAGAAAGATTTATCCACCCAAGGATAGATTCCAAGAATACATGGGTAGAAAGAAATCTGTTTTCATATTATTTGTATTCCACGACTCTGGAAATGATTGGATTGTCGTTGATTGATTTTGGTCCAATCCTAAATTTGAATTTGCTGCTCCAATATTCGTGAATTTTATGATGCTTGAATTTTGCTACCTCTGATGTATAATAAATACGCATACAAGCTTTTTAAATTTATATGGAAATCCTATTAAAAACGCAATTGATCAAAATTGCAAATTTAATTTACAAATTCACTTTCATTTCATTACTTTCTTGCGGCCACGATGACCTGGTGATGACTGAGAGTTCTAAGGTCAAAACCGAATTCTACCAGACTCGTCAAATCAAGCGAGTCTTACACATAAAATCTGTCGATTGAAATATCATCCCGATGATTGATGTAGAAACTCGAAGTCATGATTGCCATCTGATTATTACTAAAAATATGGTCCGACCCAAAATACCTCTCGCATTGTTTCAAATTAGAAAATAAACATAACCCCCAAGGAGCACCTCGGAAGGAGGATGAGATGCTTCTGGTATGGTGGTTGGATCTTGCCAACTTGGTGGTACAATGATAGTGGAAGCACTGACCCTCCCATCGATGACGGAACGTTCTCCCAATGGGGAGGGCTGTACCGTAGCCGGTGATGACCATTAGGACTCAACTACAGTTCCCGCCAGTTTTATTGTAGCGGCGGTCCGTCATTCAATCTTGCGAGGATTTATCCGTGCGCCTTCGGGTGGGTCGGAGGTCAGTAATATAACTCCTTAAAAAAACCATTTTTTAGTAGTCATAATATATTGCAATATTTTAAGGCCGGTGTAGCCTGTTTTTTAGGATGTTGGATTCGCATCTCTTGGGTTCGAACCCCGCCGGTCGAGGACTTTTGTGAGTGGTGGTGGCTGGCGCATGTTTAAATCTGTCGTGGTTGCAAAATCCTCATGTCGAGAGTAATACCACTGTGGGTAATGGTTTAGAGATGATCGTTCTCTGATCCAGGTCTAAATTACGAACTGTGAATGAAATGTATAAATGAAGTTCGCAGCGTAAAAAGGCTTGTAGTGTGTGAGTAGCTAACTAGTACTCTTGGCCTTAGATGGTGCTACTGAAAAAACAAGAGGCGCAAAAAATTCGTATTAAATCACGATGGCTCTTTAGTCAGCGGGGCTTGTCAATGCCAACTGTCTCTAGAAACAACAACAATATTTTTCAGATTTTCTAGCTTGAGAAAAGTGACTGATTTAGCCCATAAGTTACATTTACTTTGATTAATTAATTTAGTTAATTAATAATCAAGTAAAAAATCAAGATACACAATCAAGTTTGTGTGAAATAGGAACTCCAGTATTTAAGTTTCTTTCCTGAAGAAAAAAATTTAAAACTTATCCAACCCTACATAACTTCATGGAAAGATTGATCAGTTTGGTATAAAGGATAGTTCCCACTAGCCTAGAAAGGATTTTTTTTGTTTGTTTACCAACCCTTTGAACTCTAAAAAATAGTTAGATGCATAACTTTGAACTTAATACAAGAACTTGTTTATTTCTTCAAAAAAAATTTATATACAGTTGTTTTTTTAAGTTGAATTTCCTCGAAAAATCAATCTACGTCTTTTTTACCTTTTTTGTTCGCATTTTTAACAATCAAGATTGAAAAATAAATAAAGCCTCAGAATGATTCACCATCTTGAATGTTGCCGGAGCAGAGTCATCAGACTGCCACGCGTTAAATTTAAATTTTATAATAAATACATCAACTTATTATTCGTAAATGCATTTCCAAAATTTAATTTTATCTATTTATCCATGTTCTTTTATTAAAAATTTCATGCTAATTCTTCTTTCTTTCACAGAAAAACGCGAATTTTAAATTGTATTTTTAATAATCAGTTTTTTTAGTTTTGTTCAGTCACAAAAACTGATATAAAACATTAATAAGCCGTTTCTCAATTGCTATTTCGAACGAGGGTACTCATTAATCTCATTTAACGCAATCTGCTGCGATTCTCGATTGGTTTGTGGATGCATTTGAATCTCTTGACACGTATCATTTCGCCATTCCAAATTGAGATTAATGATCGAATCGAGCGGGCAGAGCGCCTGTCAACGCGTCATTTCAATCGTATCTTTTAGTTATCATGCGAATGAGATTGCGTTACCACTTGCGAGATTCATAAAAAAAAAAAAAGGCAGAGAGAGAGATAAAAAAGTATCTAATTTATGAGAAACTTTAATTGCTTTTTAGATAAGAATGAGATTTAAAAAAAGAAATGTTTATATCTGCGAATTTTTTTTTCTCTCTGGCCACTTCAACTCTTTCGAACTCGTATTGAAATATGTTTTCATTTAATCTTACTTTTTAAATGATAGCAGAAGTAAACATTAACGATTGAAAATAACCGAAAATTTCGAAACTGTGTGCTGAAATGAAACATGCATAGTCTTGTAGTGTTTCTCGTCGCCAAAATTGGCTACAACTGTTATAAAAACATCAGGCAGATTTTGTTGCAGTCGATGAGAACCGGGGGGCAACTCGTAATTGAGGATTAGTTGCTTTCGGGCATGGTGATTGGATCTCGCCAACCTGATAGGTAAACTAAAGGTGGGGGATCCCATCGATGACGAACATACTTCCTTCAGGGAAGGTTGTACCATGTTCTGTTTAGTTTTAGTTAAATTATATTAACGTCCCGTTTAAAGCAACACGTGGGCTATTTTCGTAGGGACCTCGTAATTTTGAACCACGGTCAGATGACGAGGACGAAATCTGAACTGGCACCCCCCTCTCCACACCCCATTACACCAGTGGGAGGACGTTTGGCCTGACAGATTTAAAGTGCAAGAGATCCCCTCAAGCTTCGGTTCTTCGGTAGAATCGAGTCTCAAACCTAAACCCTCCTGTTCCGAAGCCGAAACTTTACCACCAGGCCACCGCGGCCTTGTACCATGGTCGGAGATGGCCCTTAGGACTTAACCAGAGTTCCCTCCTGTGTTACTGTTGCAGCGGTCCGGTCATTCAATATTTATTTCTTATTTTCTTCGGGCGAGAAGAAGAGTCCGTAATTTGGCTTTATTGAAATTATAGTCAAGTTTAATTTTAGTGTTTCTGATTTTGCTTACAAATGTTACTTGCTAATAAAGCATCAGAAATACAATTTGAAGAATAATTATGGTAAGTATTTAAATTGATGGATGATCCGTCCAGTTAGGCAATTAGGCTGATAGTAAGGAGGTCGGATGCAGATATCAAAGGAATAAGAAATCTCTCGAGATTGTTCTTTCCCAATTTTCTCGAATACTCTCTAATGAATTTCTCAGGCAGAGCTGTACGTGGTATTTGCATACAATAATTACGACGAAATATTAATTTTTGGCTTAAATTCAGAATTTTTATTAAAATTATGATGCCATCCTGGGTGAGTTATTTGGCGATTAATCCCTGGGTTGTGTTAATTACATCCAAAAATCAAATTTAATTCGATCGAAATGAGATTTCACCTCAGAAAGGGCAAAGAATTACCCACTTTGATTTGCTAACTAGTGGTAGTAGATTTACTAGTAGACTGTTATGGCAAAATCCAAACTCAATAGCTTCAGTAAGGAATGAGGATGCGTTAATTACATTTAAATTCGAATATATAGTAAAAAATACAGAGGAAGCGTACATATATAGGTGCTTTTATTTAACAACAGTACACAAATAGCAAATAGATTTTTTAGAACCGTAATTGCACAAGGCATTCAAATAGAATTAGCAGGATATTATCACTTCAAGAAAAATCTTCACTCAACTTGAAGTTTGAGTATTCGCCCTTCCTTCATTCACGTTTTCACGATTCGTGGATTAAAAAAACGCGACCCAATTCCTATACTCGCGGCTAAAAATTTCTTTATTCGCGGATTTTATAAGTACATACATAATAATAAAAGGATGCCAATAGATATCCAACCCAATATCCTTTGTAAATGCCGTCAAATGGACTAATAAAAAAAGTAAAAAAGATTTTATTACAACTTTGTCTAAAGTAGGTTGTTAAATGCAAATTGCAAACACAGCCGAAATCGCGAATAGAATAGGACGAGATGGTTTCGAACAGTGATCAAGAGACATGACATTCAGGAATGGCTTGAATCGCAAAATGAAGATCTGACTGAAACCGACTTGGAGGAAATGTTAAATTCACCGCCCATTGAAGAAGAGGCTTCAACAAGCACTGGAAACATGACATTTAATTTGAAAAATCTTAAAGAAGGTTTAAGAATGGCAAATGAGCTTTGCAATTTCTTTATGAACATTGATCCGTCTATGGAACGGAGTCTTATTTTTAAGAGGCAAATTGCTAAAGCGACTGCTGCGTATCAGTCTGAATGGAAGGAGCTTTTAAAAACTGCCAAGCAAGAGAAAATGACAAAATTCTTCAAACCATTGCCTAAGCCTAAAGATAATCAAAATGTTCAAAAACTTCAATTAAATTGATATATATAATATAATTTTGTCATCTAGGAACGTATCCCCTATAATCCCGTATAAATTACCATTCCGTATTCACGGTTTCTGTATTCTCCGCATATTTAGGGAACATATACATCGCGAATAAAGAGCTTTTACCGTATTCACTTTTTATAAGTCCCACGAGAGGGCATCGAATGTTCTAGATGAAACGGTGAAACTCGAGTCCTAATGGAACCATCACCAAAATTTCGAATATTATGTGTCCTTCATTTATTTAGCTGAAGTCTCCAAATTCGGAAAAGATTGGTGGTCAATAATTTGGTATAAATTCAGCACTCACTATTATATTTGTAAAACTGTTCTTACAAGGAGTTTAATTGCTGAGATAAGTAATATGACAGATGTGTGATAATATCCTCAATTAATTGAGGATCAACCATTGTCAGTGTATACTTTCTAGCATTTTTCAATGCCCGAATCAGCCAAATTGACACTGGATCAAGAATTTAGAAAGCAAGCATAAGCAGTCGGTATTTAACATATCATTCAGTAAAAATTTCCTTTGTTTTACTTGAAAATACGCTGCATAGTTAATAAATATAATTCAATTTTATTGTAGAGAAAAATTTATTTTGCTTTGCTGGTTTCACAGAAGATGCATTGTGTATGTTGGCTTGATAAGCTTTAAATTCAAAAGCAATCAGACGTCTTTATGTTAATACGGAATTTTAACAAGGAATTAGCAGGCCAAGATGTCATTTTGCTTTTCTGCAGTCTTTTTTTAACATTTCACCATCCATTGTGAAATAAAACAAGCAATTTCAAAGTGATTTGCGAATATAAAAGAATTAAATTAAAAAAAACTCTGTTCACGATTAATTATCGAATGAGATTTCATAAACTGATTTGTATATATCCGTTTTTATCTTTGTTGTTTTATTATTTTATTTTCCCTTATACTTGTTCATATCAACTAATAAGGTACTTTTCATTTTTAGTTCTAGGTACTATAAAGGAGTTCAACTGCAAGTGAAATTAACTGATACCTTGAAGGATGGAAAAACTCATTTGTATTTGCAGTAATCTTACTAATAATTCTGATGCTAACAGAAATGTAAGACAATTGCAGAGTAAGTCAATGTTTCTGTATTAGTTTTTCAGAGCTGGCTAAACGTTTCCAAATTTTGAATTAAAAAAACTTCAGCTTATTTTTGAACGCATTGGTCCCGATTTATATTTCAGCAACAATTGTGAATATATGTGAGATATCAATTCTGTATTTCTGATCCTTGCTTCACTGGCGGGTCTAGGCATTTTTCAGCTCTTGGGAGGCTGACCATTATGAGCCCCATGTTTTAATAATTGTTCAATTTAATTTCATTTTTGATTCAATAACGTTTATGATTTATCTTATTTTAATTTTTTGAAAAGATATGTGTTTGTAGTTATTTCATACATGCACCCGGCGTTCTGTTTTAGGGTTAGCGCGTCTTCCGGCAATCTGGGCGTCCCGGGTTTGAGACTTGGTTCGGGTATTATTATTCTTCCCTTGTGTTCTATATGTGATATGTATGAATGTGTCCCCCTGTAAAAAGGGGTTGTGCAAGCGAATGCGTGTTTGTGTGTCACTTGAGCTAGAAGTCAGAATTCTGTTTTCGGGTGCTAAGGGATCTTTATCCTCAGAAGCTACTCCATTCCCTTTCCGTGTTAACTTGGGCACGATATTATCATCATTTCATCGATGCACATAATTAATAAAATTCATGAAATATTAGTCATACTATTAGTTAATGGCTTCCATATTTGAATATAAACGCATTTAAAACATAAGATACTCATCATAACATTTTACAGCTATAATTTTAGAGATTTTTTAAGCGGAATATAACATAGGCTAAATAAAGGTATAATCATCTAATTTATTACAAATCAATGATTGATCATATTTTAATTTATTTAATAATGATTTTTTTAATTTATTAATGTAAACAAATTCAGTATTTCTAATAATTTATGAGCTATCCAAATTATATTTTTTACAAATTTATTTGTTTTTCGACAAGAATTTAAAAAAAAAAAATTATCGATTTGTCACTCGGGCTCTATAGCCTATGTCAGGGATGGTGAAGGAATGGCAAGCGTGTCATTCATGGCACACGACACTATTTTTGGGCATGTCACGGATCAAAACAGTCTACATTTTAGTTCAAAATAACCATGTTCACTATGAAGTATTAAGAACAAACACGAGTGATCAGTTGCATTGCGTAGATTTCCCTTCCCTACTCAATTTCACGGATGGGAGAAAATCGGATAACATCTTCGCCACCCCTGGTCTAGGCAGCTGACTAGCCAGAAATTCGTTTCTTCTTACATTTGCACACCAAAGAGACCATCTTAAAAACGAAAATGTGGGGAAAATATATTTCACAAGTGATGAATGTTTGAGTTGGTACTTGGATGATAATGCGTCACATTTATATATATATATATACACTGAAGTGACAAAAGTCATGGGATGACTGTTAATATCGTGTCGGTCCTCCTTTTGCCCGGCGAAGTGCAACAACTCGACGTGTCATGGAGTCCACAAGTCGTTGGAAATCCTCTGCAGGAATATTGAGCCATGCTGTCTGTATAGACGTCCATAATTGTGAAAGTGTGGATGGTGCAGGAGTTTGGGCACGAACGGACCTTTCAATGATGTCCCATAAATGCTCGATGGGATTCATATCGGGCGATCTAGGTGGCCAGATCATGCGCTGGAATTGTCCGGAATGTTCTTCAAACCAATCGCGAACCGTTCTGGCCCGGTGACATGGCGCATTGTCATCCATAAAAATCCCATCGTTGTGTGGGTACGTGAAGTCCATGAATGGCTGCAAGTGATCTGCAAGCAGCTGAACATAACCATTTCCAGTCAATGATCGGTTCAGTTCCACCAGAGAACCGAGTCCATGCCATGTAAAAACAGCCCACACCATTATGCAGCCACCACCAGCTTGAATAGTGCCTTGCTGAGAGTTTGGGTCCATGGCTTCGTGGGGTCTGCGCCACACTCGAACTCTACCATCAGCTCGTAACAACTGAAATCGTGACTCATCTGACCACGCCACGGTTTTCCACTGGTCTAGGGACCAGTCGATATGCTCACGAGCCCAGGAGAGTCGCTGCAGGCTATGTCGTGCTGTCAGTAAAGGCACTCGAGTCGATGCTGTCATAGCCCAAGGAAGACAAATTTCGCTGCACAGTCCTATCGGACACGTCCCTCGTATGTCCCACATTGATTCCTGCAGTTATATGACGAAGTGTTACGTGTCTATTAACATTGACCATTCTACACAGACGTCGGCGGTCTCGGTCGTTAAGTGCAGGTGGTCGCCCACTGCGCTGTCCATGATGGGATGTGATGCCTGAAATTTCATACTCTCGGCACACTCTTGATACTGTGGATCTCGGAATGTTGAATTCACTAACGATATCCGCAATGGAATGACCCATTCGTCTAGCTCCAACTAACATTCCTGTCTTCAAAGTCTGTTAATTCTCGTCGTACCGCCATAAATCACGAAAAACCTGTTCACATGAATAACTTGAACACAAATGAAAGCTCTGGAAAACGAACTGCGCATTTATACTTTTTCGCTGCGATACTACTGCCATCTGTATATTTGCATATTGCTATCCCATGACTTTTGTCACTTCAGTGTATATATATATATATATATATGTCACTATAACTAAAACTGTCTTTTTCTTCCCTTTTGTCAAATGACACGGCTCTTCAAATTTTTCAATAGTGATCTCAACTTAATTTGTTTAAAATAATGCTAGAGCAGAGGTTCCCAATCATTTTTGAACTTTCGCCCCCTTTTCTAGTGAATATTTCAATATCGCCCCCCCTCTTACTCCAGATAAATAAGAGCGTACATAATGCATGGTGGAAAAAAGAATTAAAAAAAAATTCTAATAGATAGAATATTGTTGGAATTGAAACGCTACTAAATTTCTTCTCTATTAAAAAAAAATAATAAAAATTTTAGCTTACCTGTCATAAGGTTAGGTATTGATTTTGATGATACGAATTAATTCATAATGAACTATTGCTTTCTAAATAAATTGACAGTTTCAGAGACCCATCAAAACGCATTACTTAATTATATTAAAAAGTATTTTAATTAAAATTTAAAGACATCAAATTTCTAACTTAACTGATGAGAAGGCTGAAATTGATGCATTTTGAGGAACTTGTAAATATCAGGCTAGATTTCACCTAAAGACAATCGTAAGTCGTTACTTTCCATAATAGGGAGCCGATTTCTCTTTTTCGTTACCAATGTTACCTCAGCACTAAATCCACGTTCTGCTAAATATGAAGATGAGAAGTAGTTGAACAATCGACCGTAATCCTGAATGCAGTTGCGAATTAGGCATCTGCAGCCAAAATTCTTGGTAACCTTTCTTGAATTTAATTTTCAGATCCTCATTTGTGGTCAGTTCTATTAGTTCTTCTAACTGAGGTGATCCTACTGTGTTGATATTGGAAAAAAGATCCAAAACCCAATCTGGTATGTCCATGTTTAAATAATCCTGGAATCGTTCCTTGAAGTTAATGTACACTATATTTGGTAATTCTTCCAACTCCCCTTCGTGCCATATCAACGCCCCCTAATTTTCTTTGGGTCTTTTACCGCCCCCCTGAAAGCTTCAAACGCCCACAAGGGGGCTTTATCTCCCGAGTTGGGAACCTTTGTGCTAGAGTAACGTTTTAATACAGGAATTAAGAATTCACAGCAATACTTTTTTCTCTTGAATTCTTTAATTTTTGTAAGAAAAATCGTCTCAAGTATTTTATTAATATTTACTTTAAAAGAAATTTCCTTTAATGTGTTGATATTAGGGATTTATTTTTATTATTTATTTGCTATCGCTTACAAAATAAAGTTATAATGTTGTTGATGGGATGGTATTTCAAAATGAAATGCTTTTTTAATACATCGTAATTACGCTGAAATTATAGAAAAAAAATATTAATTATAACAACAGATGACAAAGGTAAACAATTATCAGTTGATTAATTGATAATTTATTTGTGGATATGTATAAAAAAACTGTAAAAGAGACATTGTTAAGTGCATATAAAGATGTACATAGAAACAGATTTGGGACTTTTAAAAGTGGAATAATATTTGAAATCTTTCCTGCGTTGTTTCTTTCATATTAGACGCTGTGACCAAAAGGGCGCCAAAATTTTAATTCTCTTAGGGTAGACTATTAAAATCAATAAATCATGCCAATGCAGTTAAAAATACATTTAATGGCTTTAAAGGACATGATTTACTCGGGGACCAAACTATTTAGAACAATAACATTTGACATATATGCATTAAGATAATACTCGAGGACTACATCATGCTTTACACTCGCTTCCAAGACATGGACTGATTGTTCATGGCAACGGCCGATAGAGGGCCTAGGAAAACAGTTACGGTTACAGGGCTAGGATTTGAACTTGACGTTTTATGGCACGAAATCCGGCGGCGGATTTGTTGCGCCCAACATAAGGCTAAATTATGAAACAACTTAAAAAGACTAAAATAATATAAATTACTATTAACCGAAAATTTAAAATAATGTTGCAGCCCTAAAAAAGATTAAATAAAACCTTTCTGTTACTTTCATGCGAACCAGGGTCGCGGTAGCCTGGTTGTTAGTGTCAGTCTCGCAACCGAAAGGTCGCGGGTTCTGTCCTCGTCTCGGACAAAGACAGCCGTGTTGGCTAATGGCAGTTGAGGCACGTTAAATAGGGCGTGACTGCAAAGTCCTCCAAGTTCCCATAGCAAAACGATACCTCTGGGGGTACTGAATCAGAGATGAGTCGGTCTCTGATTTGGATCTAAATTCTGACTTGCTGATGGATGAATGAGTGTATGAATGAATTCGACCACCCACAAAAAAGGGTTGTGTCGTGTGTGTTCGAGCAAAGTCGTCCCTTCACCTGAACGGTGCTCGTTAGCATCGAAAGGATCACACCTCAGCCTTAATTCGAAAGCTCTGCTCACTCGGGCTTGGTATGACCAAGTAGCATTAGACAACAACAACATTCTGTTTCAAAACGAAAAACAAACAAACAAACAAAAAACACTGAAAATTTAACAGTAAAAACGTGGATTAAGACCCAAGTTAGAGATAAGATACTCATATTTAGGAAAAGAAACGAATTTGGGTGGGGTCTTTCTCCCACTAAGTCTTTCAAGTCTAAAATGGTTCTTTTAAAATTGTGTAAAGGCGAAGAGTTAAAATCATTTTGTTGAAATATGGTCTATAGTTTTATTTTCGTTGCATGTTGAACATATTAATGCAGAATCCTTTGAAAACAAGTATTTGTGAGTATAATGGGTGTGTCCAATTCGAAGGCGCGTCAATTTAAAATCGTATTTTCGATAAGGAAGAATAGGCCGCAATGAAATTATAGACTTGATATGATGCAACTTGCTATTAACTCATTTGCATCATTAGCGTATCTATACGCTCAATTTTCCTGGTCACTATCACTGGAGCTTATATATACGCTGCATCATATTATATGCTATTCATATAATATGATATATACTATATACCTATATGCATCCCACATTTCAAATATTATCATACTGAACAAAATTACGAACAAATAATGCTCAAAAAAGACTTTTTTTTTCTACTTTATACAATTTTACTCCTAAATATGAAATTTTTTTTTCCATGATATGGGCCTTTTTTTCATATTTTCATATGATGCAAACGGGTTAAATAATTTGCAAATCTCATCTTTCCTGCCAGTTTGCAAGGATATTCTTCTTCACGGAATTGCGTACATCTGCTAGAGGGACTGAATGGTTCAAAGCAACAGAAGCTGTTCGGGCTGTAATATCTACCTTCTCATTGTTGAGAATATCGACATGACTGGGAGCCCAATAGAAGAGAATATTATAGCCTCTGCGTATCAATGAGAAAATTATATCGATATTATTAGTAAGGTTTTCACATATACTGGGCACAGTAAATAGGTAACCATGGCCGAAAATGATTTATTAATACATTATTAAACATATATTTAACATTTAAGAAGCCACATGAACAACACTACACCCAACACTTAAAAAGGGTCTCACATAATTCGAACTCCAGAACGTAGATGCGCGCTAACATGCTTTGCGCATGCGCAGCTAACAGCTTCTCGTCTAAAATTCCCTAAAGGGATTATCGTAGGCTGCTGATCAGCATGTTATAGCAAAAATTTTATTTCCTATTTAGGTGTAAAATTGTATAAAAGAAGGAAAGAAATTATTTTTGAGCATTATTTGTTAATAATTTTGTTCAGTGTGGTAATATTTGAAATGAGGCATGCATATAGGTATATAGTATATAATATGAATATAGTATATATCATATTATAAGCATAGCATATAATATGATGCAGCGTATATATACGCTCCAGAGCTAATGATGCAACTAGGTTAAATAAAATAGGATGCGTGGCATTTTCAGTATTTCCCAATTGTTGTAAGGCACTCATACTGTCGCTTTAAATACAAAATATTTTATACTCATACAAGATATGCGTTGCAGAGCGTGGAGGATAGCCATTGCTTCCGTACTAAAAACTGAACGAAATGGTGAAAGTTTGTGATTATAACTGACATTATCAATAATAACTCCAAAACCCACATGTCGGTCTACTTTTTAACCTCTATAAAAACAGCTTTATTGTCAGAATATTGACAGCGGTGTTAATAAAAGATTTGCTGTAGAACAACTGGATTAGTGGTTTTCTTATTGAAAGAATCAAATGGATTCAAGTGGTGGACAGAATGTACATTCCAAGGTGGATAGTACTGAGTAGTATCCTGCTGGATTTATAAATTATTAAAACACGTGTCTGGAAACATATTTTTGGTGCTATCGAGGCAGCGACGTATCCTAGAGGAATGGGAATTATGAAGTATGTAGAGAGACTGGTTTACAAACTGCGATCTCAAAGGATGGTTGGATATCAACAAGATTTTAAATGAGTAATTAATTGATGACTTATCATATTAGTGGAGATATATATATATGTATGTATATTAATAGTATGAGATCACTTATTCCAAGTCTTGGAGACGGTTTGGCTTCGAATTCGGCATTAAAAATGAAGGTTCTAACAAATACTAGAATTATGGCGTTATTTCTTAGGAATCAATACCTGTAGGATTTTTTAAAACATTCATAAAGACTTTATAAACGTTTGAGATAAGTGGAGAGGACCTGTGGAGTGAATGATTCCTTTGGAGTTCTGATTGAGGATCCAAGTCTGTACTTGTTGCTATGGTTTAATAGCATTGTGTTGTTTGCGTGTTGTTATGCTGATGATTGCTGCAAGTGTTCTCTGTGTTTAAGCTTTAGCAGAGTTTTGTTGCCAGTCTTTCGCTTTTTTATTGTGGGGGAAAAAATCCTTATTATTCGTTATTGAGTTTGTTGGACTTCTAATCGTACATTCACCGGACGATTTCCGTAAGTATAAAAAGTGAATGAGAAGAGTCTATTTTCCACGAAATTATTTTTTCCTCTTTATCTTAATAGATTTGTGGAATGGATTTTTCTTTTTTTTTTTTCTATTTTCCTTTTTAAAAAACTTCACGTTTCACTCCTTTGTTGCATCCCAGTAAATTGTTGATGTCGAATGGAAATCCAAATCTTTCAAGGAAAGTCATTATATATAAATAAACATCGACCAAAAAACTTTTCGAATCCTTGTTTGAAAGTAGAAAGTTCTTTTTTTTTAATTGAATAGGCAAGTTTGGGAAACTTGACTCGTTATAAATCAGAAATTAAGGCTTTGAGAAAAAGACAGTTGTTCTAAAAATTTTCATGTCTATCTCGTAATTGCATAGATAATGCATTATACCATGTTTTTTCAAATCGAGAAACGAAATATATCAAAAAAGAATATAGATCAGAAAACACAAACATTAACATTTTTATAGTGAGAATATAAGGCTACATCCATCGAGGTCAGAGGTTCCCAACCTGTTTTGAACTGGCACCCCCTTTTCTAGCGAATATTTCAATATCGTCTCCCCCCACCTCCCACTCCAGATAAATAAGAGCTTAAAAACAATCGTAAGTCGCCACGTTCAGTAATATGGAGCCGATTTCTCTTTTTCATTACCAATGTTGCATCAGTACTAAATCAACTTTCTGCTAAATATGAAGAGGGGGATACTATCAGAAGTAGTTGAACAATCGACCATAATCCTGAATGCAGTTGCGAAAGACTTCTGCAGCCAAAATTCTTGGTAGCCATTCTTGAATATAATTTTTAGATCCTCATTTGTCGTCAGTTCTATTAGTTCTTTTAACCGAGGTGATCCTGCTGTATTGATGTTGGAAAAAAGATCCAAAACCCAGTCTGGTATGTCCATGTTTAAATTATCCTGGAATCGTTCCTTGAAGTTATTGTACACTATATTTGGTAAATCTTCTAACGCCCCTTCGTGCCATATCAACGCCCCCTAATTTTCTCTGGGTCTTTTACCGCCCCCCTTGAAAGCTTCAAACGCCCACAAGGGGACGATATCACCCACTTTGGGGACCTATGATCTAGATTAAAATACATTTGAATTATTATGTTCACGAATTGACATAATTCAAAGAATCTACAACTTTGGCATAAGGTTAATACACCAAATTTCATCTAGTTAAAATGCATTTTTGAATTATTATGTTCACAGATCGACATAATTTCACGTTTTAGATTTTCCTGAATCTTCGAATTCAGGAAGATGTAAAACGTGAGATTCATCAAAATTTCAATTTTTTTTATGACTACATTAATTTCTGTACTTTGTACACTAAAAAGCAAAAAAATGTACGGATTTAGATAAATGAAATTGTATACATGATCTTGTCATTCACTCTGTAGATCTGTATCAAATTTTTGCATCCAATAAAAATTTGGAAAAGGATGAAAAAAATGACGTGCAATGTTTTTTTATAAAATTATACTACGCAATTTAGGAATATTCATAATATCAATACTGTATGGAAATCAGAAATCAGGTCACACCTGCTGGATTTTAACAAATTTGCCTTTGTTTGTTCATATACATATAATTCAATAATAGAAAAGTATAGTCATTAAATATCTTCTATATCTATACTTATAATAAAGCTCAATGTGTGTGTGTGTGTTGGCGCTTTACAGGCCAGACCGTCAGACCTACAGCTACCAAAGTTGGTACATGTATACCTTGGAGGTTGGGAATGTGCACCTCGGAGCCCTTTTTTCGAATTTTTAATTAGAATTTGAATTAATTAAAATTTAAGCGAAATTTCGCAGTTTCCCGCTATAACTTCCGAAAATATTATTACACAAACTTGATTATTACATCAATTTAAAGATTAAAAAATTAGCTTTCTAATGGTATCAGTGTTTTAATGTATAACTTAAGCTTCTATTTTTAACGAATTTTTAAAGAAATATTTTAACTATGTTTTTTTAGCTCGTGACTGGATAAAATAAAAGAAAACAATAACGGAAGTTCAAATAACAAAACAACCACCATCACAAATTAAATCTAAAGAAATGCAACTTTTAGCGCGTGACAGCATGAAATGAAAAATATATAAAATGTAATTTTTTCTAAAAAAATTAATGCAAAGCAAAGGTTTATATGATCGTTTGCAATATCTAAATTATTTATTCAATAATTTTTTTTTTCGCTTTCTTTAAAAAACCGAAACATAACCGAAACAGTTTTAATATTTTTGGAAGCATAATCGATAAATTATTAAAGCATTAAACTCGGAAAGTTTTAACTTTAAGTATTTTTTAAATTTTGGCTAATGAATATGTGATTTAATTAAAAATTTTAGAACGCATTACTCATGGCGAACCAGCTGGTCGCCAAAGGCGGCTAGTTAAAAATAAATTCCAAAAAGTGTCAGTCTACACTCTTTTATTTCTATTCGTTGAAAATCAAATTCGTGTTTTTAAAAGCTGCCAACAATTTACCAGACAATATCTTTTTTTCCCCTAGAATATCTGCTATATAAACATGACATAAGACCAAAATTCCGTCACGTTTTTCTTTCAAAATGGTGAAAATAAATTTGAAAAAAGTATTGTGAATATCCCCATCAAGATCAAGACCCCAGTCCTTTTGGCACCTGAGTATGTAAATCAGGTAAAAGTTGTGTATTTTTGGGCATTTTTTTTCTCCACTGTCCACAGTCCTTTGATTACTTAAAAAAAAAAAACTATGATAATCTCACTAGCGCAGTTTCGCAACACATTTTCAAGGGCAACTTCAATAGCATGCCCTTGAAAATTCTTCCTTTTTTCTTTTTTTTTTATTTGGTTCTTTTTTTAATGCTGAAAAGACTATTTTACTACATCACACTGTCATTTTTATCTTTCTTAAAGCTCAACTATATGAGCTATTTTACTTGTCAGAATTAGTGTTCTATGCTGAGAAATATTTCGCTTAATCTAGAAAAAGAAAAAAAAAGCTAAACATAGATGAATAAATAAACGAATAGAAAAAGAAAAATTGCATTGTGTGAATTTTCTTTTCTTTTTTTTAGTAATTATATGCATGATGGACATAGAAAAAAAAGAGAGAAAAAAAAAAATGAAGAGCGGACGCATTTTTTCCTATTGTCTTGTGTCCTTGGAAAATTTATTCCAGTTTTTGGTAAAATATGGTGGCAATGTCAAGGTTTCGTCTTTTATGAACGCCTGCATGTCTGAAAATAGAATTATTTAATACATCCTGTCACTGCTGATTATTAACGAAATATTTCTCTGCAATGTGTTATTAAAAAAAAAGATCATTTGGAAGGAATTTTTTATTTACTAGATCGTTAAATATTTTATTTACAAAATCGTTAAATATTTTATTTACAAAATCGTTAAATATTTTATTTACAAAATCGTTAAATATTTTATTTGCTAAATCGTTATGAAGCAATGATCTATATTTCGTAAACGTTTGGGGTAAAATATAACTAAGCCAAAAAAAAAAATCTTTTGTTGCTATTAAAATATGGTAATTTTATTAATCTTCACTTTAAAAAGTTTTATAACTTATTTATTGTGATACATTTATTTATATTTTAAAATCCATGTTCAATTTTAAATAGTTGTAATATTTTAAATATATGTGATGAAACTATTTGTAAAAATATTTAGAAAATAAATTGTATTTTTTAAAACTGAATAATATTTTTAGGGAGATATACTATTAGCAAATTGCATGACATTAGTTGCAAATTATTTTCCTAAATCTGATCCTACGGTAGTAGGTATTCACTGTGAAAGTGTTTTTTAAATTTTAATTAAATATTAAAATATTTATCAAAAAAGCGAAGTTTTAAAATTCTTGTGTAAATAACTTTAAAGCATATCGCAAAAAAAAAGATGTAATTTTAAAAAATCAAAAAAAAAAAAAATTAAAATTAAAAAAAAAGTGGCTTTTAAGTAAACCAGGTTTCTTTCTCTGAAATTTATTTAATTTTAATAAATTTTTGAAATTTGTTAAAAGGTTTTGAAGATTTCAGATCTCTCTCAACTCGAAAAGTACATTTTTTGAATTATGTCTGTCTATGAACATTATATCTTAAAAGGCGTTTAGTTATGCGGATGAAATTTGCTAAATGGTCTTTACGCCATATTTGTAGATTTCTCTCAAATTTCGAATGAAATCCATAAAGTGAATCTGTCTTGCTATCGAGTGCAAGTACGAACAATAATTACAAAACGTAAAGAAAAAAAAGTTTAAAATTTGGAACACTGTTTTTGCCTCTATAATGTAGATATGTATCAGAATTGTAACTAAATCCGTCAAGAAGTTTACTGTCTGTCTAAATTTACTTTTGCGTTCATATAAGTTGAATAAGTGGGGTAAATGAAATTTGGTCCTTTTTAGCATCTAGAATGTATATTCTCATCAAATTTTAAGCCATATTCATTAACGCGTTGACTGTCTACCGGTCTGTACATAACTTGAACTTGGTATATGATGTCATAATTTTAAATGCAGTAGTTTCATATCACAACTCTCTCGGGATAAATTCTGAAAACAAAAATCTGAGCACTCGTGCCACTCACGGCCTAGCCCAAAACCCACGATTTTATGTTGGAAGACGGAGATGTCGGAGAAAGTGTTTAACTCAAGCCAAACAGTAATTATTGTACAACAATGCCAATGTTTTCTGCCCAACTGATATCTACATTTTTTTTTGAGGGGGGGGGGTGATTACACTTTTATTAGAGAGAATGCGAAATAATTTTGTGGAGATTGGTCTTTTCGCTGTATACTTCTTTTAGCATTTATTCGTAGCCTTACACCTCTTTGTATCTAGGTCGCAGTGGCCTGGTGGTAAGGTCTCGGCTTCGGAACGGGAGGGTTTCAGGTTTGAGACTCGAATCCACCGAAATACCGTCGCGTAAGGGGGTGTCTTGCACGTTAAATCTGTCAGGCCACACGTCCTCCAGCTGGTGTGGTATGGAGAGGGTATGCCAGTTCAGGTGTCGTTCTCGTCAAATTGACCATGGTTCAAAATGACAAAGCCCGTCCCAAAATAGCCCTAGTGTTTCTTTACAACGGGACGTTAATATAACTAAACTAAACTAAACTAAACATCCTCTTGTCTCTGATCTGCCTATCTTTCAGCGTCTGTCCGATTTTCTCTGTTTCGTTCTACGGATTCGAATGTTCCGACTTTCGATCTATTCATAGCTGTAGATTTGCCAAATGAAGCGTGCTTTTTCAGGACTTCCTGAAAAAGCAGGCTTCCTTTGGCAAATTAGAAATTCTTCTTTTTGCAGTGACGGTAGTTTTGTTGGATCTGAACAAAAAACTAAAGATTCTTTAAAAAACGAAACATTGCGAAAAATGTGAAATGCAATTTAAAACCAATGGAAAATAGATACCAAGAAGTATAATTAATGGAAAAATTAACATATAAAGAATAGTAACATGATATATTATATCCGACTACAATATTCATTATGGAAATAAAATTTCTTCTTGCAGATATGATTAATAATGGATATAAAATCTTACAGATATTATCCATAAAAAGGTAAGATAGCAAATTTGAATAAAGGAATATTGTCAAAAATCCAGAAAACTAAAACTTAACTTCCAAATGTTAATGTTCTGGATTCTGAAAACAAAAGCTGAGTACTGGGGATGTTCGTGGATTTCACTAAAATTCAAAATATTTAGTGGGAGACGGATAGTTTACCACTATTTAATGAAAAGTTCTATTACCACTATTTAATGGAAATTATGGAGTATAATATTTTCCCTGTGTGTATTTCGCGAATGGGACATCGAAAGCTCTGAAGAGATTAACCAATTCAATCCATCCGTGTAAATAAAGCGTCCAGATTTTCCAAATTTCATTATTATGTGCTAGAAAAAGAATAAAGTAAGGCAAATCTCGTGTTTTTAATCATTATCTTACTAGTACAAAGATAGATGTCCCCAAATCAAGTGGTGTTTTAAAAAGGGAACTGAGGGAAGAAATAAATCTACAATGGTTTGACAGGTGGTATACGTCCAAAAAAGGAAGAGTCACTTTCGACTTTATTCCTAATCCGGAAATTAAAATAAGAAAATACCATCCACTTATAATCCAAATAATATCTGGACATGGGAGATTTCCTGCATAGTTCCAAAGATTTGGAAGAACGCAGGAAAATAAATGCATTGGTGGGGAAATGGGTACGGTTTACCACTATTTAATGGAATGAATGGAGATCTCAGAGTTAAGGAAGGACCTGAGGATTGAGTACAGTACTGATTTAAGTACAGTACTGATGGTACCAGGTAATCTCCAAACCCTGAAAGAAATGATGTTAAAGATTGATAGTTTCATTCCAACTGTTTGAGAGTGTGCAGATGGGGAAAAAGACAGCTGTTTACTACCCCGAAAGGAATGTTAGTTTGACTGTTCGGTCCATGTTATAAGGTTGGGCAATACTTATTCAGCAGTTCGACCACAACAAATCCTTTCGATACTGCTACGTTCAGTGGTGGCGGGGTGGTCGGTTGTATGCAAGAAGAAGGGAGGCTGATTGGAAAATAACAATTTTATTACCATGTATGAGCGAAAGTTTCAGAGACACCTAACGTCAGTTGAAGCCAACAACTTATAGACACAGAAATCTATTGTTTATTAAATCATTATTGTGTATGTAAATTGTAAATAAAACAATTCAGAAACTTTGAATTATGAATTATTTAGTTACCGCACAGCCTATTTCCGCAACCACTGAAGTATCCCATTTTACATGAACTCTTTCGCAAAAAAAAAAAAAAAAAAAAAAAAAAAATGCTATGAAAATATCTTAAGAATCCACCATCAAGCATATTTTTTAGCATGTTGCAACATTTTATAAGTATATCTGAGCTTAAGATTTCCATTAAGGTATCTGACTACTTTAAACACTCTGGTTATCTACCACATTGGCGAATTTGCTTTTCGTTGTTATTTCTTGTAATTCGGATTTTCCTCTTTCCAAGACAGTTTATCTTTTCTAGGAAAAGGAAGGCCTGACCTATCACCCAGGGTCACATATTTTTTCTGCTAAAATTTGTCTTCAATTTTCACAAGACTTTAATTTTCATAAACATTTTGCACAATTAACATAATATTTCAAAGAGCAATATGTAATATTTTTTTCATATTTCATTATATTCAATTTTTATGGAGGTATTTACATAAAAATTTCAGCTCGTGTTTTAAATAATATGGGCAATGAAAGGAACCAAAAGCTTCATTGTTGGTGAAGTACATTTTCATTTATAGGTGTTTTTAGAAAAATTAAGTTGTGAATTTATGGAAAAAATGCGTATATACGTATATTTTAACCTATTACTTCGTTGCATCTCAACATTTTTCTTAGAATTTGGTTCATTTCATTCATCATTGTATTCCATAACATCTGTACAAAGAAAAATAGGATTGCTGCATTACAATATTGTGTAGAGTGTCAAACCGTTTTGGTTAAATTTCATTAAAATTAAATACAAATGTTTCTATTTCTCAAAATATATTATATTTACAAATAATTTTTTTGTATTCATAATATCATAATCGACAATACATCTAAAAATCATAGTTTTTAAAAAATCCAATTTTTCAAAACAATTTCCTTCGAACGTAGCCGGATACCTTAATGGACAAAAAAGCCAAGAGTGTCGTTAAAATAAATGTGCAATTGAAATAGCAACCATTTTACTGGAATGGCTTCAACATTATTCAAACACAAAGCTTAATTTAACTGCAAGCATCTTTCTATTTTGTCTTTCAGGATCATAAAGATAAATCAGCCAAGTTAAACATAGTATCCAGCATGTAAATAGGTTCCACTTACGCAACTCGTTGAATAACACTCATTTGCATGACGAATAATTTTTACATTGATAGCTGCTCTGTGTTATTACGTTGTTTCTTCTTGCGTTTTTCTTAACCTTGACGAGTTTTACAAGTTTGCAGACCCACCTAGAAAGATGGAACTAGAAGAATCTAGTTTGTTTTCTTTGGTGGGAAGCTTTTACTTTCCAACTTCAACTCGCTCTGCGCTGGCGATGTTGCTCAAATATGGAAATTTGAAAGCTTAAGGTATCCGACTACGTT
>JAPMOQ010026224.1:32169-45491 GCA_026543055.1 Argiope trifasciata | reverse complement strand
TTTTAACAGTTGCTTGGTCGAATAGAAGAAACTTTTGTCGAATAGAAGAATTTATGTGTGTGTGTATATAATATAACATAACATATATTTTAACAGTTGCTTGGTTGAATAGAAGAAACTTTTGTCTAATAAAAGAATATATGTGCGTGTGTATATATAATATAACATATTTTAACAGTTGCTTGGTCGAATAGAAGAGTATATGTGTGTGTAACATATTTTAACAGTTGCTTGGTCGAATAGAAGAAACTTTTGTCGAATAGAAGAATATATGTGTGTGTGTGTATATAATATAACATAAGATATTTTAACAGTTGCTTGGTCCAAAAGAAGAAACTTTTCACAATTTCAACTTTGATTTATTTCACTCTGTTGACCTGGTGGTAAGGTCTCGGCTGGTGAGCCGTAGGGCTTTTCAGGTTCAAGACCCGATTCCATCGAAGAACTGTCGTGTAAGGGGGTCTGTTGCACGTTAAATACATTTTAAACCAAACGTCCCCCCTCCCAGGGGATTGGTGTGAAAAGGGGGCTGCCTGCTCAGGTGGTGTTGTCCTCGTCATCTCACCATGGGTCAAAATTACGAGGTTTATTCCAAAATAGCCCTAATGTGGCTTTTCAACGGGACGTTAATGAAACTAAACTCATTCTAGAGACACAATTTATACAAATAAAAGTCGGTAAGAGATGCGTCAGTCTACATCGTGAAAAGAGCAAAAGAAACCAACAATTTTCCCTTCGGTGGTTTCACTATGAAATGTCGATAGGGATGCCTTTGACAGTGTAATCTTTGGAAAGGGAAATTTAGGTATTTTTAAAAGAATGTTTTAAGCATTAAGAATTTTTATCCCTTCACTCAGAGCATGAGAAAAGGCTGGTATGCTCAGGCTTGCTGTTTTATAAAGTGGGTGCGTGGAATTAAAGAAAAAAAGAAAGAAAGAAGGATTTGGTTCAAGAAATAAGAGATCATTTTAGAAATGAAGTTTAGTTTAGTTTAGTTATATTAACGTCCCGTTTTAAAGCAACACGAGGGCTATTTTGGGACGGACCTCGTAATTTTGAACCACTATCGGATGACGAGGACGACTCCTGAACTGGCATCCCCTTTCCACACCACACCAGGGGGAGGACGTTTGGCCTGACAGATTTTACGTGCAAGAGACCCCCTCACACGACGGTTCTTCGGTGGAATCGAGTCTCGAACCTGAAAACCTTCGATTCCAAATCTGAGACCTTACCACCAGGCCATCATGGCCCTTTAGAAATGAAGATAGTGTAGGTTAAATGAAGATAAAAAAAAATTAGGTTTTAAATTACAGATATAATTACATTTAGATATTTTAATATATATTTTTATTTAATCATTTTATTTGATATTTTATCATTTTTAATAAAAAGATTTAACTTTCTATTGTCAATTTAAAATTTGATTAATTAATAATTACCAAATAAGTAGACTATTATAAAATTGAATGCTAGCTATAGCAATGTAGTGGGATATGTAAAACTATATCTAAAACAAAAAGTTTTTAGCTTTTTTAATGTGGAAAAAAAAAATCTACCTGTGCCCTAGAAACAGTATTTATTTTGTTAAGTAAGCATTATTTGAAGTACATCTGATTAAATTCAGTTTACGGGATGATACCCTAGTCAACAGGTGTTTTCTTCAAAATTTTATCAATACAAACCACAAGGAATAGAAAACTCGAGAAACAAATTAGATATGAAATCACACCATCGATAAAAGGTTTTTCACATTCAATTGTCTTTTTTAGTTTATCTCCGGGAAATTCTATTTTGTGAAAAAAGAAGAAAAGCACTTCCGCTCCTGATTTTCGATAAGGTGTGATAATGAGCAAGTGCCGAATGGATTCAATGCACTCCACAACCGATAGCAATAGCGCTGGAATGTGGTGCGAAGGTGTTGCGAAATTGCTACCACTTTGCGTTTGCACAGGTGGTCAGATTTCTCGCCAAGAAATGATTAGATAGCTGTTGTTGTTGCTACTTATGGCACTTTACAAGCCCGCTGACGAATTGACAGCAATTTAAGGCCGTTGAGCAGTAGCTGCTGATGGCAAAGTCCCGAGTGCAGAAGTCTGACTTCTAGCTCACGTAAAAGGGCCGGTTACACGGCCTTATACCCCGTCTGCAGACGAGCCACGTGCCGCCCTTTGACCGCTCTTGCGGTTTTT
The DNA here is from genome assembly GCA_026543055.1 of Argiope trifasciata. Lineage (NCBI taxonomy): Eukaryota > Metazoa > Arthropoda > Arachnida > Araneae > Araneidae > Argiope > Argiope trifasciata. The sequence continues at coordinate 43,299 of JAPMOQ010026224.1, read as the reverse complement.
TGGTCTTCTTTGTTGCCCGTCGACTTTACCGGCAATTTGTCGGTAAACTGCCCAGGCATCAAAGAGTCCAAGAGGGATCGAAGGGGAAACGCATTCTCGTGGCTATGGGGGAGTGTGGTCCCCCAGTGGGTCGGACGTCTGATTTATGACCAAATCTGTGAAACTGCCCACCTTGGGACCCCGATTGAAAGATGACCTCCCCACAGTCGCTTGCAGAACCCCTTTTTACAGGGGACTGACTCTTTCACACGCCTCACAGATAGAACACAGGGAGAGGAACAATCGTGCCCAAACTAGGAAGCTCGGATTATGGGGAAGACGCACTACCACGATTAGATAGTAAATCATAATTGTGATGTTTTCTTATTGAAGCTTTTTAGTACATTATTGCATGCAAATTATTGACTTTTTCGCAGGGCTGCCTTAAGAGCTAGGGGAAGTCGGCATCTGTCTTAAGATCCCTCTGCTCAGGATTGAGTTTTTATTTTTTATAAATTTAATTTTCGGAGTTCCATATACTCAAACTTGCACAAGTCGAATATCATTTAAATTAATGAGCATTATTCTAACAACCTTCCTAATTAACAATTGTTTGTCTGAGCTATAATCCATTTTTTTCTTCCATAATGCTAATAAAGTTATGTTACTTATAAATTTGTAGCCACTTTTGTAATAGTAACGATACTGATGACGTCAGAGATAGAGTCCTCTGATGCCATGTGGTGGAATGACTCAGTTCAGGTCAGACGATGACATGCACTGCATACTTTGATCCATGCTCTTATATATATATATATATATATATATATATATATATATATATAAGGATATTCTTAACACCTAATTTAAATTCAAATTAATTTATTTCTAAAGCTTTATCTTAATTTAGCCCATAGTAACTTCATTCCGAAAATATTCTCTCATTTCTTGATCCGATTCCACTTTCTCTACTTAATTAATTCAAAAGAAGCTTCGAAAAATGCTGAAGCGGCTAAAAGCTGAAGCTGTTCCCACGCTGCGTGTGAAACAATAAAAATTGCTGACTTAACAAATACTTTTTTTTTAAAAGTCCCTGTGTTTCCCTTACCCAGTGACCGACGTGTGTCAGAAATCCCTATGAGAATCTTAATAATATATTGGCAGTATAAACACTATTTTCCCTATCAAAATATGATATAAAATGAGGGAAAATTAATTTCTGTCTTTTTTCCGTCACATCTGCTTGTCCGCGCTGCTTGCAAATATGCTGCCTGCCTCCGGAGGAAAAATAAAACAAACTTGAAAAGGAAACTTCGTAAATAAACAGATGAATGCCTGAACGTAATATCAGTTATTGTTTTTCAATTTTTCGCCCGCTTATAAAATTCTTTTCTGTTTTGTAGATTCCTAATTATATACAGTAAAAGCTCTTTATTCGCGGAGTATATGTTCCATAGATATGCCGCGAATACAGAAACCGTGAATACGGAATGGTAATTTATATGGGATTATAGGGGTTACGTTCCTTGGTGACAAAATTTATATATATATATATATATATATATAATATTGAAGTTTTTGAATATTTTGATTAATTATCTTAAGGCTTAGGCAATGGTTTGAAGAATTTTGTCATTTTCTCTTGCTTGCTAGTTTTTAAAAGCTCCTTCAATTCAGACTGATACGCAGCAGTCGAATTAGCAATTTGCCTCTTAAAAATAAGACTTGCTCATTTGCCATTCCTAAACCTTCACAAAGATTTTTCAAATTAAATGTCACGTTTCCAATGCGTGTTGAAGTCTCTTCTTCAATGGGCTGTGAATTTAGCATTTCCTCCAAGTCGGTTTCAGTCAAAACTGCATCTTGCGATTCAAGCAATTTCTGAATGTCAATTGATTCTATCTGTTCGAACCCATCTCGTCCTATTCTATTCGTGATTTCGGCTACCATTTGACAAGTAACTTGAACCATACTATTGGCGCAGCATGGCTAAATCTGACCCTTGCTCCAAAAAACCCCAACTAACTAACTAACGCGATTTCGGCTATATTTGCAGTTTGCATTCAACAACATACTTTAGACAAAGTTATAATAAGATCTATTTTATTTTTTCAGTAGTCCATTTGGCGGCATTTACAAAGTATATTGGGTCGGAATCCTTTTATTGTTATGTATGTACTTATTAGATCTGCGAATAAAGAAATGTTTAGCCGCGAATAGAGGAATTGGGTCGCATTTTTTAAATCCTCGAATAGTGAAAACGCGAATAAGGAGCTTTTACTGTATATAAAAAAATCCGTTTTTAAAATTCCAACTAACGCATACAAAAAAAAAATCGTCATCAAAGAAAAAGAAGACAGCTGTTTCTGAAATTGTATGAGTACACGTGGTTACAGTTACTTGCAGTGGAATGTTAACTGAGGTTGTTGTGCACCATGTTTTATTGACAACAATGTCGTCAGACCAGACGCGCGATGACGTCTTTGTTGGAATATCTTTTCGCCATTTTCTTTTCAGTATTTAGATATGATTAATGCTAAATTTTAGTGCTCTCAAAATATCTTTATTGTCATCATTAAGGTTTGCATGAAGTCAAGCATTCTGAGTGTTTGATAGAGGAATGCATTATTCCAACTGTATAAAGTGAAAATATGATGTAGAGGGAAGAAAAAAAATCTTTTTATTTTGGCGCGAAAAATTTCTAATTCTGGAGAGCTCACGTACTTTCTGTATTTGAGGATACTTCTAAAAGTTGTGACAGTTTTTATTTATATTTTTATTCCTAACAACTGTAAATAAAATTATCCACCATATATGTATAGATATTATTGCTGATCTATATGTTACCGTTAAAGTATCTACAGTAAAAGCTCTTTATTCGAGGGGTATATGTTCCAAAAATTTGCCGCGAATACAGAAATCGTGAATACGGAATTGTCATTTATACGGGATTGTAGGGGATACGTTCCTAGGTGGCAATATATATATATATATACTTTGAGATCTGCCTTCTTTGCATCAGCATGGAATTGCATTGCATTTGCATGGTCAAATCTATGGCCCTTGTGCCAAAAAACCAAACCAAACCAATCTTTGCATCAGATTCAAATGAATCTTCGGAATGCGGTGAGTGTCAATTTTCCTTTCTTAATCGTTAGTTCTACCTTATTTCTTAGTCATTCATTCTACAAAGATACTTTATTCACTGAGTCATAAGGTTGCTTTCATTCTGTTTGTTTACATTCTTAAAAACACCGATCGCGGCGAAGGCGATTTATGTCAAAATCCACGGCGATATCATTTAACAACATACCTTAGACAAAGTGGTAATAAGATCTATTTTACTTTTTTTATTAGTCCATTGGACGGCATTTACAAAGGATATTGGGTTGGATACCTTTTGGAATCCTTTTATTAGTATGTATGTATTTGTTAGATCCGCGAATAAAGAAATTTTTAGCCGCGAATAAAGGAATTGGGGAGCATTTTTTTAAATCCGCGAATAGTGAAAACGCGAATGAAGGAAGCGCGAATAAGGAGCTTTTACTGTAATGCAGTTATTTCATAGAATACCTAGTTATTCCATGAAATAACTGATCGTGTCCGTTAAAGTGTGTAAGATGTTATTAATCTGACACTTTAACTATTTATTTCATAGAATAACTAGGTATTCTATATCTAGGTATGACGGTTAAAGTTTAAAATAAACAATTTATCTAAAATGAAATAACTAGGTATTCTATAAATAAACTAATGATAGAAAATTAAAATGAAAACGAAGCAATTTATCGAATTTATGCAGCGTATAAATGGTATTTATGGAAACGTACCATAAAATCATTTGTTACAACAAAGATTACCAAAATGACACTTGGAATTACAAAGAACATTATTTTTAAAACAAAAGCATTTTTTGTTGACGTTGTCGTTGACATTTTGAGAGAATGGCGAAAAAGCATTCACATTGTTTTATGCTTTGGTATTTTTGCCGTCCTTCAAAAATTATTTTTATTTGAATTCGAAATTAAGGTGTACGTTTTTTTCCCTCTAATTTCCTGATTGTTGAACGAAACGTAAATGTACCTTTTACTAAAAAGCGATATGGATTATTAAATGGTGGATTATTAAAATATGATATGGATTATTTTACACTTTAACGGGCTGCAGATCGTTATTCTATGAAATAACTAGTTAAAGTGTCAAATTAATAACATATTACACACTTTAACGGACACGATCAGTTATATCATGGAATAATTAGGTATTCTATAAAATAACTGATATCATACCTTAACGGCAATATATACATAGTATAAAATGGTCTCCTGAAAGCGTCTGTTTATTTGAATCACAGAAACTCGAGAAATAGTTAACGGATATTGGAGATATTTATACCATTTTGTAAATCATTGATCGGAGAAGGTTTTAGTACAGTAAACTCATATCAAAATAAAAAGGGAAGTTTATCATTGCAATTCTAATTATTCGACGCATGCGCAAAAACCTCAAACAGCGCATGTGCAAATAGCAAGAGCTGTGGTATACATACGTGATACGTTTTCTTTGTTTACGTCTAATTTTAAACTGCGATTCAAATCTCATTATGCCCAAAAGAAGGAAATCCAACCCTGGTCGGAACACATTAAATACCAAAAAGCTTCGTTCTATAAAAAATTGTTTGTAGCTATTTTTGATGATTTCTAAATATATTTTGTTTGTTTCATGTTGCGTAACACGCCCATGTCATATCGGATAGAGGCTAGATTTAAGTTTAAAACTAATTTTACTTCTTAGATGCTGTACCACGGGCAACGCTGTACGGATACTGCTAGTATATATATACATAACACAATGCATAAATTGTTTTAAAGTTAAATTCAAATCAGTTTTATTGAAACAAGAATTGCTTAATTTTAGAAACTTTTTTATATAAAATTGTTTTAACTTAATTAGGATAATAACAACAAAATTTCAATCATTTTCAAACAAAATAATTATTTTATTCTTATTTTATTCTTCGTTGTAATGAATTACGTTATGTATTGTTTTGTTTGTGTAATCTTTTTTTGGAATCACTCTTATGAACTTAATGATTTGATTTTTATAATTGGACTATTAATCACTATAGTTTAAAAGTTAATTGTAAATTAATATAATTAAAAATTAACTGAATTAGTTTTAAATTACTTGTTTAAACTTATTTTAACTGTCTTTCTGGTTACATCGTTATTTATTCATTTGTCTGAAACAATCCGGAGGTCACAGGGAAATGGTTACTAAACTATTTCCCCTAATTTATTTCTTCCACGATTAGCCTATTTTTTATTCTCAAAAGCGCTTGTTCACTATGCTAAGAGTTCACTTTTCCTTTCGAGAATCACGTCTCTGCTGATAAAGTAACAATTGATTGGCAGGATTGGCTAAATATCAGGAATCCCCAATCTTAAAGGATCTTTTACCCGAGGTAGTATTAATTTTAATTGAGAAACATATGTACATTTCTGCTATGGGCCGAGGAAGCCCGGTTGGTAGAGCGTCAGTCTCGTAACCGAAAGGTCACGGGTTCTGTCCTCGTCTAGTCCAAAGACCGCCGTGTTGGCTCATGGCAGTTGGGGTACGTTAAATAGATCGTAACTGCGAAGTCCTCCAAGTTCCCATAACAAAACGATACCTCTGGGGGTACTGAATTAGGGATGAGTTGGTCTCTGATTTGGATCTAAATTCTGACTAGCTGATGGATAAATGAATGTATGAATGAATTCGACCGTCCCCTAAAAAGGGTTGTGTCGTGTGTGTTCGAGCAAAGTCGTCCTTTCACCTGAACGGTGCTCGTTAACAACGGAAGGCGCACACTTTCGCTTTAATCGAAACAGCTCTGCTTATTTGGCTTGGTTTGACCAAGTGGCATTACAACAACAACATTTATGCTGTCTAGGAGTGAAAAAGTGAAATATACTGTGAATGTGTCAGTATAAATGGTACACTAACGTGGTTAAAAACTTTGGTTTAAATATTTGGTTTTAAATCACAAATGGGTGTTTTTTTGAGGGAAGGGGATGGGTAAGTCATATTTATTTAATTATTGTTGGATTCATTCCTATTTTCGGTATGTATCTCTTGCAACAAAAAAGTTTTTGATACGTAATTGATTTACATTATTTTTTGTTATCTTCAATAATTTTTGGCTACTTTCTGAAACTTTTTGAGACCTTATTTGCCCCTCTTTCCCCCAAAAGTTAAAATAAATGCAACTTGTTGCATTTATTTGTCTATCAATGAAAAAGTTTAAACAAGGGAAAAAACGATGTTATTTGGCAATAGACAGATGAAAGTAATAGAAATTTACCAATGAAAATCATTCCGAACTTTACAATTAAAATGAGTTTTCCATTCTTAAAAAATAAAGAAAGAAAATAACAATAATAAATAAATAAATTGCAGCTTTAGTTTTTTTTCTTCTGAAACTGGCATCATCAAAATTGATCACGCGTATCTTTAAATAAATAAATTGCAGCATTTGTTTTTCTTTTCTTAAACTGGCATCATCAAAAATCTTCAGAGGAAAAGCAAAATCCAATTATATTACAATTGCGAAACTTAAATCACTAGAAAAACGTATTTCCATCTATTATGCTATAAATAAATCACCATTCTTTAAATATATTCTTAGAAACGTACGATTCCTCTTTAAAAATAACGTAACTTGATTCTTCCTGATGTCAAAAATTCTATCAAGAGCGTAAACCGTTCAGAGTATATGTGAAATCTAAAACCATAACAACTTCGCTTACGTCATCGAACTTTATTCAATGTCGTAATTAAAAGAGACACCTAGCATCTGAGAATCAGCGATTTTTATACCTACTGATATAAATAGATGTTTGTTCAATTAAAATGAACGAACATTGTCGTTAATAAACTTCCGATTCTTGGTACTCTATACTAAGCAGGGATCAATTGATCCATTGTCGTGTGTGGCAATGAGGTATAGTTTGTTTAGAAGAATTATTTTGGCAGTAAATTCGCTCTGGTGTCTCTCCTGACGTCAGAAATCGATGGTTGTGAGTCATGAGTTGACACATGATGATGACGACGCACATGACGCAAGCTTTACTGAGAATGTGAACTTGCAAAGATTTAAGGTGAAATGCTGTCGTTCGATCTGGAATTTCTTTTCACTGCGTTTTCATAGAATTTTAATGAGAAGTTGATTCATGTTGAAAAGTCGATGAAAGTTTTAGTTGGAATTCTTGAGTTATTTGAAAATAATTGATTATGAAGAGGAAAGAATTATTAAAAATATTTCATTTTAGAGCTTCTCAAAATTTTTTTAGCATTGCAATGCACTTTTTAAAAACGAAATCTTCATTCAAATCTTAATCGTTTTTAGGGCTTGAAACTGTATTTCCGAAAATGATTTTATAATCCAAAAAAGAAATTTTGAGAAACGAAAGAAATATTTATTATTAAATATAATTTTAAACTTCCATTACATTTTTGCAAGTTTTGAAAAAATACGTATGCATTCAAGAACTTGTCATAACTTATAGTCAGAACTAATCTTTTATTTAATTCTGTTAGTATAAAATCATCTTGCTTCTTGAAAAAAAGTGTAATTTTTTTTTCTTTGAAATAAATTTTAGTTTCTATTTCAAGTTACATTTTGCCTCGTTCCTCAAAATTTTTTTAATGTCGTATTACGATGTAATATGTTAAATAAATCACCAAAACAATATTATATTTTAATTGTAGTTCAAAGCAGGTATGAACAAATTTACATGAAAAACAGTTTTCTAATACATACTCTTAAAATAAATTATAAAGGCCAATATAGCACCTCTTAATAATAATTTCCAACTTAATTAGAAACTGCGACATGTCAGCTGAGAAACACCGAATTAGTCCTTTCTTGAAAAAATTATTTACATTATATGGTGTACAATGATATTTTCGTAAATTTATCTGTAGCATTTTGAAATATTAAATTATTAAACCATTGGAATTTTACAAATATGTATAATCTTAAAAACAAATGATAATAAATACTTGTGAGAGTGATGAATGTCAGTTATAAAGTGATAACAGACCAGCTTTACAGGAAAGTATTTATTTTGTGATTCAAGAACAAAACTTTTTTTATATTAATTCTTTTTTTTATATGCACTTTGATCTTGAAACATTCATTTACTTTCGGTAAACTCACAGTTGGAGATGGATGTTTAGTTTAGTTATATTAATGTCCCGTTTTGAAGCAACACAAGGGCTATTTTGAACGGACCTGGTCATTCTGAACCACGGTCAGATGACGAGAACAACACCTGAACTGGCACCTCCTTCTCCATACCACACCATCGGGAGGACATTTGGCCTGACGGATTTGACGTGCAAGAGACTCCCTCACACGACGGTTCTTTGGTGGAATCGAATCTCGAATCTGAAGCCCTCCGGTTCCAAAGCCGAAACCTTACCACCAGGCCACCACGGCCACCCAGTTGGAGATGGAAAACGCCTTTCCCTTCTATTTTCCTGGATCGTACACCTTATGGGGTAGGCTGGGTCGGGATGAATTGTATAGTGTAAGTAAATAGATGATAAAGGAAATGTGGAAAACCTGCGGATTTTGGATCAAATGCCAGTAAGGCAAAGCAGAGCTGTATCGGGACTATGTTCACTACATTAAGGTTAATATGCCTCACCATTCTGAAAAATTCCCGAATTTATTATTATTAATTTAATTAAGTATTGGGATCACAGGTAAAAAATTTTAAGAGCTTGAAAGTCAATGATTTCCTTTCTCAAGGTATATTGATTCTAATGATGACATAATAGGATGACGTACGATGATATAAAAATGATATAATTTTCACATCACGCTATGCATGTACATATAGAATTATAAATTATTAGATATGAATTATAAAAAAAAATTATAAACAAGTTAAACTTTTTAAAAAACGGGAAAAAAATCATTCTTTTTTGTCAAAAAAATTGCATTAAGAGATGATAAGAATAGAGTTTTGTTTTTGTTTTTTACTTAAGTGTTACAGTTACAGCTAGCAACAATGTCGACCTGGGTACACATGAGCAATTATAATAAATCTTGAAGAATAACAAAATACAAACGAAAAAACAATCTATCAGGGGTATGATGTCGCTAAAGTAATAATAATTTAAAAAAAATATATGTTGTATCTTGACATGTTGTTGAAATACTTTTTGAAATAAATAATCAGATGAAAGTAAATGAATGTTTAAAATAAATAAGTGGAATTAGTGAGTCAAGATTACTACATCTGGATTTCTTTCATTTCTTTAAGGAAGTTTCAACTAAAAAAAAGGTTTTTGCTGCACACTTAGTTTAACCCGGAACTCCATGTGTCACAGGCAATTATTGAAAAACATCAGAAGTTGTTAAGATCACAGCTGCGAATGTCAGTTGGGTGAGTTCTATCGCGTAAGCTCATTAGGATAATCACTTCTTTCATCTGTTACAACTAACCAACAAGAAACTAGACTGTAAAATAATATATATTGTTGCTTTGCACTTTTAATGAAGCGTTAAAAATATATACTAGCCGGTGTTGCTTGATTTCATTTGCTTGATGATTGATTTAGTCTTGTTAAATCATAAGTGTTATAAACATGTATTTTAATTTAATGTATATTTTTAAATAGTGATTTAATTTCATTTTAGTAATAATTCTTGCCTGACTAAGCAGGAGCATGCGGCTCAGTTGTTCCGGGCCTCCATATTAGAGGGGACCCCAAATCGAAAAATACGATAGGCAAGTTCTATGCATAGTCCTTCATTACTAAAGTAGTGAAGTAGAGGGGGACCCCTCAAAGAAATTTTTGCCTCAGTTAGGCTTAGTTGGGCCCTGGATACTCACAAAACAAAAACTTCACGCAAATAAATGTTTAGGTTACCAATAAATCATCAGCAAAATTTTAGTCCCAGAAAATCTTTAAATTTTCAGTGACTCGTTTTAGTTTAGTTTAGTTATATTAACGTCCCGTTGTAAAGCAACACTAGGGCTATTTTGGGGCGGACCTCGTCATTTTGAACCACGGTCAGATGAAGAGGACGACACCTGAGCGGGTTACTATTTGTATTCTGTGTCTGTTAATAAAGCATTTTTCCTTTGCCTTGTAAATTGTTTTGGAATCTCTCCTAGTATATCACCACGCTTACCTTTGCAATGACTTTTTTTTAATGTTATCTAATTTTATACAAAAAAAAAAAATTGTAAAGTTATCGCTTTATTTGAGAGTATTTACTGATTCCCTCATTTTTACTAAGAGGCACACTTACTTTAGTCTGAGTTTTACCCGAAGTTATATAATTTATCATTCAAGACCAAACCTAATTCACTCGTCGAGCTCTGAAATACATTGCACCGGAAAGGATTCGGAATTTCTTTTCCGTCAACAGCCGAAATTAGCCGGCGATTAACGAACGACATCCTCTCGACATTCCCGAAGCGTTAGTTCCCTGAAATCGCCTTCATTTCCCCTAACCGTTCCGAGTAATAAGTGATATAACTCTTGCCTAAGTGATATAAGAGCTCGATTATTACGCAGTTGATTAAAAGATTATCATCGGTGTTGAGTGGAAAAGCCACTTCAAAAAATGCCGGAATCCCCATCGGAATGTTTGATGTGTCGGGATTTTTTTTTTCTTTCTTCTCCCCCTCACGTGTAGAAAAAAATATTGAAAGTTCTGTTAAAAGACAATTCGCAGCGGTTATAATTGAGAAAGAAAATAAAAAAAAAGCGAATAAAGAAAAAAGCACGTTGAAAAATTTACTCAGAATAAAAAAGGAAACTTTTCTTTAAACCTTTTTATTTCTTATACAAAGAGACGTTAATGTAATTAGAGTCAGTTTATTAAATAGGCAAAGTAACAATTGCCTGGGATTCCATATCTGAACCCTCCAGATTTTAATTCGGTATTTCGGAAATTATTTGATTTTGTGCTTTTATTTAATTATTAGGGTCATGAAGTCGAACTTGCCAAGTTAAAACCAAATATTGTTTAAGTCGATTTTAGAACATTGTTTTAATCATAATTTTAATTCATAATCATTTGTATATTTTATATTTGTTAGTTTATTTGTATATTTTATATTTAGTTTATTTGTATATTTTATA
>JAPMOQ010026224.1:3431-32159 GCA_026543055.1 Argiope trifasciata | reverse complement strand
TTTGTATATTTTATATTTAGTTTATTTGTATATTTTATATTTAGTTTGTTTGTATATTTAGTTTATTTGTATATTTAGTTAATTTGTATAATTTATATTTGTGTATCTGTTAGAATGAAAAAATAACATTTTATTTCATGTTATTTTATCATTCTAACAGAGTGAGTTATTTATAATTTTAACAGATACCCAATCTTATTATTAAATTTTATTTAGAATATAATAGAAGAGATTGTGTTCAAAAGGGTTAAAAATCTTTTTTTAATTCTCATCTGATTACTTTTAATTGAACTCGAATTATTGAAGGCAATTTTTTAGAAAACAATCTACAGCCAAGCGACTACAATCAATATTTTTGCTTAATTAAGCTTTCAGTTTGTCAAAATTTGCTACTTAAAACTACTTATATAAAGTTTAAACTAAAATCAATTAAAAAATTGATTTTGAGAATTTATAAGAGGGGAAAGGGCACCCGAGATTTGCATTTCTTAGATGGCATGTGCTGATTATAATATCATTTTTTTCCCCTCTAACAAAGTCGAATCCTTCAAATACTAATAGAGTTATAAATCTGAAATTTTTACAAGTTATTCTGTTTTAGGTAATAAGTCGTTAAGAAAAAAAATCTAAAAATCTCATTGACATTTTTAAAAATTAAATCATTTTCAAAAGTTGTATACATATTTTTTAATTTTCTCCTAAACTTAAGCTATCATTAAGTCTTATTGCTGATTTTAGAGGCATTCCAATTTTCCTACAATTTTTAATTTAAAATTTCTCAAATTAATAATTGTATTTAAACAAAAACAAAATATAAAAGTATTTTAAGACACGTATCTTTTTCTTCATATTACCATTAACAAATACGGATGTAAACTTAGAGCAAATTGTTTCATTTTTCCCCTGTCTAAGTACAATTTATTTGGATTAATGGATGAATTTTAGTATATAATTTAAAAATGGCATTTTTCAATGAATCCTCTATTATCTTCAATGAATCCATAATATTTTTATAAATAATAATACTAAAATTATTTTATTCTCAATCAAAATGCACATGAATCCACACGTGATTCCTTTACTGTAAACTGTATCAGTGTTTTGGGGTATGAAAAAAATAGGAAATTATCATCTTTTGGAATCATCTTAGACAACAACTACAAAAGCTTATATACTTTTTAAATACCCTTATTTAATTTGACTTGTTTCATGAAATTGAATTTTGTAATAGATTTTTTCTCTCATTTTTTAATGAGTTAGTTTAGAAATATATTCACTTGAATTTTACATATTTATTTTTTATTAGAAAGCATTTTTACTGTCATTTCCACATTTTAATTATTAGTAATCCTTTAACTGATTGATTTCAGCAGCGATTAAATTCTGATTCCATATGTGAGGCACCGTCTGTATGCAAATTCAAGAAAAATCGATTTCAAGACTGCAAATTATTTATAACAATGAATAATAAATGAAAGACTAAAAAGTCGAAAATAATTAAAATAAAGAAGACTATTTTGAGCTCACTTATAAAGAACGGATTTTAAAAGTATTTTTATTAAACTTCTTCAATGTACGAACAACTACAGTGATCGTTGAATTTATCTATGAAAAAGCAGCTGTAAATCTATCTTTGAGAGAATCATAAAATAGTTTTTTCCTGTAGCAAAACAAAATTCATCTTTTGCGTTTCCAGTTCAACTGAAGTACCCTCATAAATCAAGAATTCAAAAAATAAATCAGTCGCGTCTTTTCTTGCGCATTTGATTTGACAATAAAATATTAAATCTGTCATAAAACACGTCATTAATTTGTGGAAAACCGGCAAGAATGAACGCTTTTTTCTAAAATAAGTGGTTAAAGTTAGAATAATATTAAAATTAGCAAAATCCATATTTAAAACATTGGATCAGATTGCATCTTAATACGTTTTTGTCATATATAGTAACTGCATCAATCCATGCCGTTATTAATAATCGCGACAGCTAAGGACTGACTTGTGTATTTGTAGAGCTGGCGGGCTTTGTCAGTGCTTCCCACGGTCGCTCTCTACGTAAGAATGGAAATGGAACTGCACGTGACATTTCAAACACGTTGACTGACATTTCATGGGACATGACTGGATGTTTTGTTTTGTTTTCCACGGAACAGGAATTTGATGTGTAGCGTGACTAAAGGTATTTAAGAGGTGAGGACAAATTATGGCTGATAAATTGTATAATTGGTTTGTTTGTAGGAAAATGGAACGGGAAAAAAAAAGGAATTTATGTAAAATTAAAAGATAAGATAACCAGGAGCCTATTTACACACAGCTGATGTATTTGGCGTTTATATGTGTTAGATTTATTTAACAATAAATATTTTAAATGTACTGCAATACAAGTATAAATTTATTTCAACATAATAAATTCTTTAGAAAAAAAAATTTGCCCTAAAATAAACATTTCAGATATATTTTTTCTGATATCATATTCTTTATTATTAAATCAGTTTTAAATTGGTCGTTTTTGATTTCCAACATCGGTTATATTTTAAATCTCAAATTATGTTCTTCAAATTCTACAAGGAGAGTGTTTAAAATTTCAGATGGACATCTTTGATGAGACCATCATTCTATCGATTCAATTTTCGATTGCATTTTTTAAATCCTCAACTTATAGAATCAATTAAGTACACTTCTTAATTGTCATTTGGTTAGTGAATAAGTCTTGTCAATATGGCCTGGATAGTCTAGTTGATAGGGCGTTGGATTTGCATCTCTTGAATTCCAAATTTGAACCCCGTAGACCGATGACTCTTTATGTACATGGTGGCTGGTGCTCGTATAAATATGTTGTAGCCACTGCGTCCTCCAAGGCGAGAAAATACAGCAGGTACACTGGATCAGATATGATAATTCTGTGATTCATGTCTAAATTACGATCTGTAGATGTAAATGAAATACGTTCCGTGAAAAAGGTTGTGAAGCATGAGTATCTAAGACGTACTCTTGGCCCTAGATGGCACTACTGGAACAAGAGACGTTAAAACTAGGCTTAAAACTGTTGACTTCGTCAGTGAGCTCGTCTTTAGCAAGTGCCATAAGCAACAACTTTTCAATCGGTTACTTTTAATCAATTCATTACACTTGCTAATTAATTAAAACTAATCAATTGGTTATTAACTAAATATGTCTAATCAATTACACTTTTTATCTATCAATTGATTTTTACTAATCAAATTTACACTTTTTAATTATAAATTAATTATATTTACACTTAATGACTTACAGTTAAGGTTATTACTAATCAATTGATTACTCTTACTATTTGTTAATTTATCACACTTATAAAATGATTAGATTTATTAACTGATTACAGCTAATGAATCGATTACTATCATTAATTGAGTTTACCTAAAAAATAAATTACACGTTAACAATTACAAGTTTTTACCTCAATAAATTACACGTTATATAATAAGATTATATAATTGATCATATTATTTACTGGCTTATAATTGATTATATACTTTTTTATTTAAACTTATTATTTAAACTCTTACTGATCTTAACTAACCAATTGATTACACTTATTCATTATTATAACTAATCAAGTGGCTACACTTATTAATTGGTTACAATTAATCAAATGAGTATAATTACCAATAAATTGTATTTATTGATTACTAGTCGCCTTTGGCGACCTGCTGGTTCGCCATGAGTAATGCGTGCTAAAATTTTCAATTAAATCACGTATTCATTAGCCAAAATTTAAGAAATAGTTAAAGTTAAAAGATTCAGTTATTAGTAGTTAAAGATTCGGTAACTTTATTCGGAAAAACTTTTTGAGCTTAATGCCCTAATAATTTATCGATTATGCTTCCAAAATATTAAAAATGTTTTTTTCGGTGATATTGCCAAAATGTTAAATATGTTTTTTAAAGAAAGCGAAAAATGGAAAAAATTATTGAATTAATGATACAGATATTGCAAACGATTATAGAAATATGCCATTAAGTCGGGATTTCAATGCATATCCTGTCTGAATTCAATCAGGTTTACTGTAAATAAAGATAATTTATGGAATTAATTATATAGATGTTGCAAACGATCATAAAAACCTTTGCTTTGCATTTATTTTTTAGAAAATATCACATTTTTATACATTTTTTTTTATTTTATCCAGTCACGTGCTAAAAGTTGCATACCTTTAGATTTGATTTGCGAAGATAGTTTTTTTTTGTTTTTTTTTGAACTTCCGGCATTGTTTTATTTTATTTTATCCAGTCACGTGCTAAAAAAACATGATTAAAATATTTCTTTAAAAATTTGTTAAAAACAGAAGCTTGAGTTATACATTAAAACACTTATACTATTAGAAAGCTAATTTTTTTTATCTTTAAATTGATGTTAAAATCATGTTTGTGCGATAATATATTCGGAAGTTGTAGTGAAAAAACGTCGAAATTCGAATTAATTTTCAATTAATTCGAATTTTAACTAAAAATACAAAAAACGAGCTCCGAGGTGCACATTCCCGACCTGCAAGGTATACATGTACCAAATTTGGTAGCTGTAGGTCAAACGGTCTGACCTGTAGAACGCCAAAACACACACACACACATTGAGCTTTATTATAAGTATAGATAAGTAATCAATCTGTTTTTCTTATTAATTAATTACAATTATTTAATTGATTATAATTAATCGATTGACAGTATTTGTGTAACAAAAATATATTTCATAAATATGACTGTACCAATTAAGAATTAAGATTCAAAAATCTCTCTTTAATAAATTGAAAATGAATTTTTTATTTAGGCGAAGTTCACTATCCGTTCTTTTGGGATTTTTGTAAAATTTTAATATTATTCCCAGATGTTCGATTTTTTTTTTTCCTGTTCGGAGGATATCAGTACTTTAAGATAAACATCGATAAGATGCCCCGCAACCGATAGTTGTGGGAACTGTTTTGTATAAGCACAGGTGCAACAAAGGCTTAAAAATAATAGTATCAGCCATTGACCTCAATAGATTGTATTGACTGATTGCTGTCAAATTTATGGCGAAATTTTTTTCTCTATGCATTGCATATAAGTTCTTAAAATATGAACCCGATAGAATCATTGTTTGAAATAATTATTGCTATGTGTTTATACTTTAAACTCAAATTTTGTTTATTTTTAGCAAAGAATGTAGCAATAACTACTATGGGTCTGCAAATTATATTGAACACGTGCACTGAATGAAATTATTTCTTCAAGCAATTATAATAATTAATTTCATAAATGCTCTTAAACTTATGGTGGATTTCAGCTTTTTTGTATAGTTTTATATTTAAAAAGGGTTCTTACTATGTTACATTTACAACATAGTACTTTCTCTGATAAGCTGCTTGGAAATAAGACGAAACATTTGCCGGTTGTAGCTTAGATTTTATAAATGCATCACATAAGTTTAACACAGGGTGTTTCTAAATTGATGGGCCAAACTTTAAAGGTAGGTAAAATATATATGAGATGTTTATTTAGAAAGTAGATCAAGTCCATTTTTGAAAAAAATGAGGATAATGATAGTTATAGATAAAACTTTTTATGACTAACTTACTTATAAATTTTAAAAAAACCAGATCCTAGTATTTCAGCGACAGTTTAGCTCTTAACAGTATTGAAAATCTGTTTATTTTGAAAATGGTGCAAGTCCATCTTAGATTAAAATTATATTTGACAGAATATGTTACAGCAAAATTTAACTCCAGTTGCTGTATAATGAAGAAAATGTGGCCGTTTGACTAAAATACGGGATGTTTCTATCTATCTAGATTTTTTAATATTGAAAATTAGTGGTTGTACAGAATTTCATAAACAAAAAAAAGTATATCTTAATTTTGTGTTTCCATTATAATATGCTTATACAAAGTATATGTATATATGTTCCAAATCCCATGAAAGTTTGTAATTTGCCAAAATTTGTAATTTGTGAATGAATGTAAATTCATGTATATGTAAGCATAATGTTGAAGTTTAGTTATTTTAACGTCCTGTTTTTGAAGCAACACTAGGGTTATTTTGGGGCGGATCTCGTAATTTTGAACGACGATCAGATGACGACATAATGTTGAAGATGTGTGGTTGAAAAGAAACTTTTGAAATTATATTTTCGATTTATTTCACAACGCGAGTCATAATTGTGCAAAAGAGAATTGAGGATAAAGTTATATTATTTTATATCGTGACACAAGAACAAAGTGATAGAAATTTTCAGTGATCTTACAATGAAATTTTGATAGGAAATTCTTTGCCACGAGTCTATTTAGGCAAGGGAAAGTTAGGTTATTTTTAAAAGGTATATGCAAGAGTTTGGAATTTTTTTCCCTTTGCTCGAAGCGTGAGAATATGCATATGTCATTAGTTTTCTAGAGTACATGTTAAATAAAAAGCGGAATGGATCAGGAAATAAGAAAACTTTTTAGAATTAAGTTAATATGAGCCAAAATAAGATAAAAATTGGGAAATTAATTAGATTTTAATACATATATGCACATATATTATACATAAATAACTTGCACTTAAGATAGTCAGATTTTTTGTGTGTCTCGAAACCAAAATTTATATGTTGGAATAAGTCATTCTTCTACAAGTTTATCATTGTAAGAGAAGCTATTTTCTTGACTAGAGGAAGACACAATGAATATTTGTAAGCTACCATTTGAACCATCATTCTTATTCTAGCAGTGACTTAATGAGCCTGATTTCAATTAAAAAAATATATAAACTTACTAATGTTTTGTTTTTATGGCAGTTTCTACGATTGGCGCCCATAACATCTATACTCACTTTTCTTTCCGTATACATCATTCAATAAATTCTATGTAACTCCATCCATTATCTGTAAATATTTTCTCTCTATTTTAAAACATTTTCCAAATACTGATATTTTAAATTATTCTGAGTAATTAACCAAAAAAGGTCAAAGACCTAGATATGGATTTTTAATATAAAATTAATTTAAAAAATTTTAATTGTTAAAAATACCAACAGAATATTAAAATAATTTAGATTCATTTTTCTGAGAAATTCAACTCAAAGCAGTTATATGCTTTTATTTTATGGTGTAATAAACATGTATTGAGTGAATAATTATGCTTCTAATTATCTTACGACTGAAAAGAGTAAAAATTCTATCCATTTTTATCTGTTTCGGATTTTTTTTTAAATCCTATCCAATTTTTTTTTTTTATGAAACACGCACAAACCACTGATACAATAAACAAATCAACTAAACGAAACGAAACTAAAATATTTCAGATTCAGAATCTTCATGAACTGCAAAATTAACTTTTGGAACAGATTAAGGATTAAGACTTCAAAACTCATCTCCGCGCGAACCTAAAATCTACGGCGCATATTCAACTTCTTCAAAATCCGAAATCGACTCTCTCAAGAACTTAATTTTTATCTTCGGAATGACCTTGCGTTTGATTATTCACAAACCACAGAAGAACAAACCCCGCTCAACTCTAAAGCGCACCATTTATCTGATGCAACAGCAACAAAGTTGCGGATCTCTACAGAAATCAGATACACGCCTGATAAACACGTCACACCTGTTGATTCTACGTGATCCATTGATTGCAGGGACTGTCAACGTCAGCTCTTTTCTCTTGTGCCTCGACGCCGTCTATGCCGGCCCAAGGTCGGCCTCGGCCTTCCGTTTCTGTATACAAATTAATCGGTAACACTCGAAAACAGTATTTCTGTGACGCTTGGAAACGATATGACGTCGCAGTGTTCGAAATTCTGCCCATTCAGCATCCCTGCACTGTTCGCAGATCCCATTACTGGTGGTTTGTTTATTGACCTACTATTCTGCCCGCGAGTGGATCCGAAGGTGAATTCTGCTAGACAGAATTAAATATGCGTAAAATCTGAATATCATTTGTTTTTAATTGCTATTTTTGGTGATGGCGTTCTGACCAGGAATGACCACGCCCGTATGACGAAGTGAAATCGGAGATAGAAAATATTTTGTATAATGACCACTTAGAGCAACGTCCATTATAGGGTCACTTTTCTTGTACCTGTTTTCCTATTGTGTTTCAAATTTTTAAAAAAGGACTGGATAGAGATGAATTTGGCAGCGTGCAAATGGCAACTGGACTTGCGTTGGTCTGCAAAGGTGAAAAAATTTTGTTAACAAACTGCCATTTAAATTAGTAAAAAAATATAGTTTCCATAATTAGTACAATATTAGTCCTACAATGTATATTTACGTTGAATTATGAATGACCACGCCCGTATGAAGAAGTGAACTCGGAGCTTGAAAATATTTTGCATAATGACCACTTAGAGCAATGTCCACTGTAGGGTCACTTTTCTTGTAGCTGTTTACTTCTTGTGTTTCAAATTTTTAAAAAAGGACTGAGCCGTGCTGTATTTGGCAACTGGACTTGCGTAGGTCTGCAAAGGGTTAACAAATTTCGTTAACATAATGCCATTTAAATTAGTAAAAAAATACAATTTCCATAATTTATAAAATATTAGTCCTACAATGTGTATTTATGTTGAATTATGAATGACAACGCCCGTATGACGAAGTGAAATCTGAGATTGGAAATATTTTGCTTAGTGACCACTTAGAGCAACGTCCACTGTAGGGTCACTTTTCATGTAGCTGTTTTCCTCTTGGGTTACAAATTTTTAAAAAGGACAGAGCTGTGCTGAATTTGGCAACTGGACTTGCGTAGGGCTGCAAAGGGTTAACAAATTCTGTTAACAAACTGTCATTTAATTAGTAAAAAATACAACTTCCATAGTTTATTAAATATTAGTCCTACAATGTGTATTTACGTTGAATTATGAATGACCACGCCGTATGTTAGAGATACAGCTACAAGAAAATATTTTGCATAAAGACCACTTAGAGCAACGTCCACTTCAGGGACACTTTTTATGCAGCTGTTTTGCTCTTGTGTTTCAAATTTTAAAAAAAGGACTTGGCAGTTTTGTATTTGGGGATTGGACTTGCGTAGGGCTGAAAAGGGTTAACAAATTTTGTTAACATACTGCTATTTGAATAGTATAAAATACAACTTCCATAGTTTATTAAATATTAATCCTGCAATGTGTATTTACGTTAATTGATGAATGACCACGCCCGTATGACGAAGTGAAATCAGAGAAACAGCTACAAGAAAACATTTTGCATAAAGACCACTTAGAGCAACGTCCATTGTATGGTCACTTTTCATGTAGCTGTTTTCCTATGGGTTTCAAATTTCAAAAAAGGACTGACCAGTGCTGGATTTGGCTACGTGCCAATGGCAACTGGACATGCGTTGGGCTGCAAGGGGTTAACAAATTTTCTTAAGGTATCCAACTACGATCAAAGAAAAAAATTTAAAAAAATTGCATTTTTTTAAAAATTATTTAAAACTATGGTTTTTAAATGCATTGTCAATCATAATACAAAATGCTGTAAATATAAATAAAAATATTTGAAAATATAATATATTTTGAAAAATAGGAAAATTTGTTGTAAATTTTAATGAAATATAACCAAGACGGTTAACACTCAAAACAAAATTGCTACGCAGCAATCCTATTTTTCTGTGTATACAAGTTATAGAATATAATAATAAATCAAATGGACCAAAATCTAAGGAAAAGTTTGAGATGCAAAGAAGTTATGGGATAAAATATACGTATATATGCACTTTTTCCATAAACTTACGAGTTAATTTTTCTGAAAACACCTATAAATGAAAAAAAGTATTTCACCAACACTAAATGAAGCTTTTGGTTCATGAAGCCAACAATGAAGCTTTTGGTTCATTTCATTGCCCATATTATTTAAAACACACGCTGAAATTTTTATGTAAATACCCTTTTTAGTTTTTTAAATATAATATTAACGGTAGAGAAATTTTAGGAAAATTAAAGTGCTAAGAAAATTGAAGTGAAATACAAATAATTTAGCAGAAAATTTGCTTTGCTTAAAATACCATGGATGATTGGTCAGATCTTTCATTTCTTAGAAAAGGTAAATTGTTTTGGAAAGAGGAAAATCTGAACTACAAGAAATAACAAGAAGAAGAAAAAATCGCCAATGTGGTAGAAAACCAGTGTTTTTAACGTTGTCGGATACCTTAATATACTGCTATTTGAATTATTAAAAAATACAATTTCCATAATTTATAAAATATTAATCCTACAATGTGTGTTTACGTTGAATTATTAAAGTCATAAATAACTAAAATGAACTTTAATTAATTGTTCATTTATAATCTATTAAAATATAAAATATGGATTTTATTGATTATATTACACTTGACTTGCCCATAAATTAATAATTTTCAGTATTTTGTTAATTTTTTCTGTATAATGTATTTTACTAATTTAAATTTTATTTATTTGTAAAAATATCATTAATTAATAATGACGGTAACTTACAAAAATTACATTTCTTTGGGTATTTTTTCCATGCTATAAGAAAAAGAATAAATAATTATAAAACTTTTAAAAAGTTAATTAAAATCAAAAAAAAAAATAAGCTAAAATGAATTATTTAAATAAAATTTCTTGCGGTGTGAAATTATTCTCAACATTTTTTTAAAAAATTCCTTATAATGTGCGTTGTTTACCACCGTGATGTACCTGAATCCGCCATATCTAGTGAGTAACCATATTATTGGCGTATTCACGCCAAAAGGAGTTTAATTTCATGAATCTTTAGAGAATGGGTTTACACGAAACAAGTTAACGTTGTGCGAAAAACACACTAAATGCATCGGATTCATAACCGACTAAAATAGGATTTAAAGCAATTAAGTAGGAATTATCAAATATAGAAACAATTGAGATTAATTTGTACTACAATAAGGTTCATTTTATGACACCAAAGATTACGCTTTTAGTGAATAAAATAAAACCAATGCTATGCCCTAAAATTTCTTGCTTACTCTCCAAGTAGGTCTTGGACCGCGGAGGCCTGGTGGTAAGGTCTCGGCTTCGGAACCGGAGGGTTTCAGGTTCGAGACTCGATTCCACCGAAGAACCGTCGTGTGTGGAGGTCTCTTGCACATTAAATCTGTCAGGCCAAACGTCCTCTCGCTGGTGTGGAGAGGGGGGGTGCCAGCTCAGGTGTCGTCCTGATCATCTCACTGTGGTTCAAAATGACGAGGTCCGTCCTAAAATAGCCCTCGTGTTGCTTTAAAACGGGACGTTAATATAACTAAACTAAACTAAACTATACAGTAGATCTTATCCCTCTACTCTACATGCAACTAGGAATCTTGGGTAATTCTGCTAATGTTTTAAATGCAATTAGTAAACAATAGTGCGAACATATCTTTAGTGTTACGAAATATAGATCTTTAGCCTGAATCTGACAATTTTTGTGAATCTATTGTGGGACTTAGTATTTAGAACACATTTTAGTCGATCGAATGAAACTAAAATTTAATACGAAACTTAGAATTGTTATCACAAAGTAACATATCGAATTTCATTGATGTAAAGTCATTCTTCTTATCAATTATTCCGTTTACATGTTTGTGAAAGCACAGACAGACAAACAGGGGAACAATCGTTTAACAGATCTGACTCGAAATTTACCATTTTAGATGCTAAACTTATGTACTTGGTTCTATCAGCCTAGCTATTTTCCTTTTGGAGCCAGACAGATTCTCAGCGTATGGATTTTGTTCACAGTTTGATAGAAAATCGCATATTTAGCCTTTAACTTAATCGTCAAAATTTACCCATCTGGCTCAAAACGTTTTTCAGCTGTCATCTTCACAGACAGACAGACAGACAAACTGACATAGTACCAAAAATTTGTTTTTGAATTCAAGGAGGTTTGAAACGATGGCATGCTTGAAAATCTCGAGTTAGAGTTTTTTGGTAATTTCAATACTTCCTTTGTACTTCGTATACCATAAAGTAAAAAAAAAAAAGGAATACATTTTTATTTATTTGGCTGTAATTCGAAGTTCGAAAATTTAAATGCCGATACACTTTAATTTTCTTTATAACGAAAGTAAGATTTGAGTGAAGGAATTTTGAAGAGAGAGAATTGCTTTTTTTTTTAAAACAATCTATATAGTTGGTAACATTTAATCGAATACTCGAGAAAAATATTCAATTTGAAAAAGGATAGTTGTTTAAAAAAATAAGCAAATTCATTTAAAAATAAAGGAAAACTGCTAAAAATTATAATTTCATTGTATATGTGAATATTGTTATTAAATGATCATATAGTATTTTAGTTATAATAAATGTGAAATAAAATTTTAAATGAACAATGGAATTTACAACTGATATATTTTATTTTATTTCATTAATTTTTTTCATTTTTAAAAAAATTTATTTTATAGTTTTATTATTTTATTTCATATTTTTATTTATTTTATTATTTATTTCATATTTTTATTTATTTTATTATTTTATTTCATATTTTTATTTATTTTATTATCTTATTTCATATTTTTATTTATTTTATTATCTTATTTCATATATTTATTTTATTTTATTATTTATTTATTTAGATAAATGAGAATTTTCTTCGGTTGAATATATTGCACAATAATAAAATCCTCGGATGAATGAGGGTCCTTAAAAATTATCACACATGCAAATTTAATTTAAGAAAAAAAAATCAGACATAAGAAGAAAAAAAAAATCTTTTTTTTTCCCAAAATAATAGAGGTTATTTCGAATTAATCAAATCAAATTACCTACGATTTCATAAATCAAAATTTCAATGAAAAAGGAAAAAAAATTGAATTTCCCATGAAATTGAATTAAAAATAGCTACATTCGAACCAGCTATGTTTAACAATAATACCTAAACACATTTCTTCCTTTAAATGATATTTTTAAAATCCAACTTTTGAAATGGGTTGAAACGAGACTGCATCAATATTTAACTAAAGACCTTCAAAGGGACGTCCAGTTAGCAAATAGCCAGTGAAAAAAATTAGAAAAACAAAGTCATCGTGATCAGAGGCAATGAGTATGATTTGGCCCTATGTTTTTCTTCTTTTAATGTCCATACTTTTTGCATGCAAATATGAATGCTTCATTTGTTTGTTAATTCTGTTCATTATTGGCTACAGGTGAGTTGACGTTAACAAAAGAAGGAATATATTTAACCTTGTAATTGCGGAAATCGGTTTGTGTATCGGAATATTAAATAT
Organism: Argiope trifasciata; assembly: GCA_026543055.1. Taxonomy (NCBI): domain Eukaryota; kingdom Metazoa; phylum Arthropoda; class Arachnida; order Araneae; family Araneidae; genus Argiope; species Argiope trifasciata. The sequence continues at coordinate 18,981 of JAPMOQ010026224.1, read as the reverse complement.
TCATTCGTAAATTTGTTTTGTGTACTAATCGTGCATCTTTAACGATGCTTTACATCAATGTTTTATTTGTTTTATTATTTTTATGCTCATTTTTTTAATTTACCTGCTTCCGAATTTTAAATAATAACAGTAATGAGGGAAACATTAAATGTAAACATGTTTTGGTTAAATGTTGCTATGGTTTTACTCTAAATGTCAGTTAAAGCTAGGAGCAAATAAATATATTATCGGAAAAAATGCAATTCGATGAAACGCTTTAGAAATGGACTAAATTTCTAACTGATTTTATTTCTTTTATATCAGCAACAAAAATCGATGTAGGTTCGCTGTATTTTAGAATTTCGAGCTACAGCTAACAAATTTAAGTTGTTGACACTGCCAAGTTCAGTGGTGGCGGGGTGGTCGGCTGTATACAAGATAAAGCTAACAAATTTGGCACAGATCAGTACCGTTATACCATCTCGTTTTAAAGCAGTAAAAAGGGATATTTTTGAAAAGACTTCGTAATTTTGAGCTGCAGTCAGATGACGAGAACGATACTTATTCTTTACCACCCCCCTCCAAACTTCCATATTAGATGAGGGTGCCACAAGTTGAGCATAAACAGTTTTAAATGGTAAGATTGGAAACTTTGCAGAGATTTTTTTACTCATTTTAATTAAATTTAATGTTACATCTTGATGTTTTTCCGCCACAATTTCTAGGGGCAACGGTGGCCTGGTGGTAAGGTCTTGGCTTCGGAACTGGAACCCTCCAATTCCGATTCAGATTCGAGACTCGATTCTACCGAAGAACCGTTGTGTAAGGGGGTCTGCTGCACGTTAAATCTGTTAGGCCAAATGTCCTCCCGCTGGTGTGGAGAAGGGGGCTGCCAGCTCAGGTATCGTCCTCGTCATCTGACCGAGGTTCAAAATGACGAGGTCCGTCCCAAAATAGCCCTAGAATCGCTTTACAACGCGACGTCAATATAAAGCTGAAATTTCAGAATAATACTACTTAATAAAACATAATAGCACAAATTTTACTATCAAAAAATTTTAAAATTTCAAAAAAATGTCAACGTTAATTGTTAAACAGCATTTACTCAATTTTTTTTCAATGTATCATCAAATATTTTATCGCTCAATTTTACATCATTGTTTAAAGTTAATTGAGAAATATTTTGCTAACTTTAAGAGCAATATACATCAGAAGTTACAGTTGAAATTATATTTCCATGAAAGACAATGTGCAGTTAGAATAAGATTATCCAGACACTTAAGTGTTTAATATAATGATGATGTCCTCAGACTCAACAAACTATAACTTTTATACAACATAATAAATACAACATACAACAACAACAAACTAATATAAATACAATATAAATGCAACATATAACAACAACAAATTAATATAAATACAATATAAATGCAACATATAACAACAACAAACTGATATAAATACAACATATATAACATATTAATACAGCAAACTAACTCTTGAAACCACTTATAACCTTGTTGAGGGAATCATGGTATTCAAATACATATGAGATTTATTTTAAATTAAAAAGGACTAACATTCCTGGTGAATGAGCTGATTGATCAGTCATCAAAGGCGGCTTGTAAATAAACATATTCTCAATATAAAGTAAAGTACATATAAATATAAAGTAAAGTAAATCTATATAAGGTTAACATATGTTCATTCTCAAAGTAGACAAAAACTAACCAGAAATGATCTTAGAGAGTATGATTTACCAAAACTTTTTTCGTTTGCTCTCTAATAAATATATTATACCCATATAAATTGTGGAGCTTGGGTTAGGTCCGCGAATACTTCCATGGCGTTGGCGAACAATAATTACTATATATAGATCTTTGTCGCGAATATAATGTACGATTTTCTGCGATTAATCGTTACCGTGCGATTAGAATACAAATACCGGAAAATCGACAATATAGTTTGGATACCGTTTTGCCCTAAATTTGGCAAAGGAAATGCAACTGTAATCACAAGATCACATAAATAATTTTATTTATTTAAATCATTGCGTTTTGGGGTTATTGCGTTCATGTACATGCGAATAATGTCATGGTCAAAATGGATTAAAGATGGTACATGCAATAATTCAGCTGATATAACGGATTTGGTTTCAAATGTGATACGAATCTATATTTTAGATACTAAACCAATGTACCAAATTTTATTTATCTAGCTTTATAAAATTTGTAATTATCATTTACATGTACTCTAACAGCCAGACAAACTCACCTCCGCAAAATGGAATTTTAAAAATATGACAGAAATCTACAAATGTGGCATAAAACCTATGATATTAATTCATTCATCCAAACCAAAGGATTTTGTTGTGATGGTCATACCAAGCCCGAATGAGACATCAACACATTAAAGGTGGGGGATCTTGACGAAAGTATACCAGGTAACGCGGATCAAATAGTAGTACTACGATTCCCGTCTTTAACAATTTCACAACCGCTGGCACCAATGTGGTGTCATAGGCAGGCCAGTCATTGTATGCCGGTGACACTCAAGTGGTGTCATTGGTAGGCCAGTCGTTATTTGCCGATTGCAATATTATCATGTTCCAAAATATTGCCAGTCACTGGCGACGTTTAAATGTGCAAACATGCAGTTGTGAAAGTGTCAATGTGTTAAGGCAGAAGTGTGCGCCTTTCGTTGTTAACGAGCACCGTTAAGGTGAAAGTACGACTTTGCTCGAACACACACGACACAACCCTTTTTAATTGGTGGCCGAACTCATTCATACACTTATTCATCCATCTGCAAGTCAGAATTTAGATCCGAATCAGAGACCGACTCATCCCTGATTCGGTACCCTCAGAGATACCTCGGGGGTACTGAATCAGAAATGAGTCGCGGAACTTGGGAACTTTAGAATCCCGGCCTATTCAACGTGCCCAACTGCCATTAGCCAACATGGCGATCTTAGGCCGAGACGAGGACAGAACTCGCTATTTTTCGGTTACGAGACGGATGCTCCACCAACCAAGCTACCGCCAGGATTTTGTATAGATGAAAAACAGATGTAATTCCAAAGATGCTATTTTTTTTTTTTTTTTTTACTCGAGGATATCCTAAATGCCCATATTCTTCAAAATGTGGATTTTAAATTTTTTTTTGACAATTACTAGTTCCACATTGTGTATTTCGCATCGCATATTGGATAATAAAAATCAAAAACGGCTGTTATTGTAATACACTTCCGAATTTAGTTATGAATTATATTGCACATAATTCCGAATACATCTTTTAAATATGACGTTACCAAGTGAACGAAGTGGAAATATTCGGTGAAAAATGCCCGAAGGGTAACGACGGATACCCAGAACCAGAAGTTTTATAACGAAATCTTTAAACAAAAACATTCGCAAATGCTTTGTTCGTGGTGACAATGAATAACCCCCCGAGGCAGATCCTGATGCATATCCTTCGATTTGATTTTCCACGGTCGCATGACGTGGTTCAATGGACAACTTCATGCATGAGACGGTCTCCAACTGAAATCGAAAACGCTCAAAGATCTGCTTGTTTATCTCTTTTTAGATAAATAAGTTATCTGCATGGGTTAGTATATTCATTATCAAAAATAATGTAAATTATCTTGCTTTGTAATTGAGTTTATTAATTAAATTTTAATTGCTATTAATGAGGCCCTAATTCATTGTTTCTGTTTTTGACGACTCGATTGAAGAAATAGTAATTTTCTCTGACTCTAAATCAGCTCTAGAAGCTATACGAAACGGTGCTCTGACGGTAGAAATTAATGCCCTTTTTCACTCACTAAAGGCCTTATCACTCGGTGAAATTTCGTCAGCGCGTTTCCGTTTCTACCCTCAAGAACCACCGGTCAAGCAAGTTTCATAATCGACAACTTTTTCTAACCAGTTAGAAATGCTGTCGGAAATATTGTCCGCAAATGACGTCACTTTCGTTGTCATTTGCTGAGGGAAAGAGCCGACGATATTTTGCCGTGTGATAAGGCCATAATGTACCATGCATTCTCCAGTGGATTCCTGCTCATGTAGTTATCGAGGGGAACGAACGTGCAGATGCCCTTGCAAAGGACGCACGTGGTGAAGAACAGCCCTGAACAGTCACCTGTGCAGATGCAAATGCTGTTGCCAGGCGTAGGATTTACAATCTACATTTTGGCGAGGCAACAGTTCCTCACCTAAACTGCCCAAGAAACCTCTCCTCTAGAATAGTTCGGCTACGTACTGGACATTTCAAGGGCATGAAAATATCACCAACTGATATTCAATCCTATCCCAGCTGACTCCAGAACATGTTTTCAACAGTCAAGCTATTGTCCGTTCCCTCTTCCTCCTTGGAGCACCACCCATTGAGATCCTCCACGGCCATCGGGCTCCTGAACTGGCAGATCTCGTCACCAAGACTTTTGATGGAATATAGATTTTATTTGCACTTTGCAACTTTATAGACACGACAACGACAACAATGAAATTTTATATTAAACAAATCGATTTAGGTTCAGTGATTATGTATCTCATGTACAAATTCAGAATCGGTAATATAATGCTTTGTTCGCGGTAATAGGTAAATTTTTTTGACGATTACATGTTTCTTTTTCTTTTTTTCGTATCATATGTGGGAAAAAAAAGGATTGTTATTTTAATATACTTCCAAATTTAGTTTTAAATTATATTGCATGTAATTCTCTTCTAAAATTAATTATAAAATAATGTAAATAATTAAAAGTGAATTAAAATTAAAATAATTTATCAATAATATAAATGTTTAAAAATAAATTATATTGCATATAATTCTTTGATTGATAATACGGAATTTTTCATGCGTGCTTCCTAATTTAAAATTTTGCTGAAATTTATTGGATATCAACGCCTTTGGTAATCAATTTATTTTTTAGGATTAATAGTTGCTTTTGGCGATTTGGTGTTGATGGCTTCCACAGAAAATACTTTTAAATTTCAAATTTTGATTGATATATGTCTCATATTATTTGAATAGAATGAAAAAACATTTAATTCACTCAGCTATGCGTTTTCGTAGCAGCAAATACAACAAGATTTCAAAAATTTTATTAAAGTATACCCGATATTAAAGCTATTCGATATCGAAAAGTAAGTAAATATTTTGAGGCCGGGATAATTTGGTCTCTGATTCAGATCTGGTCTCCAGTCTGGTCTCTGATCTGTGGATGAGTAAATGAAATGTATGAAGGAAGTCCTCTCCTTGAAAAGGGCTGTGACGCTTAAGTAGCTAAGATGTACTCTTGGCTCTAGATGGCGTTTCTGAAACAACAGGCTATAAAACTTGGCTTAATTTTAGTGTGAACGGGCTTGTCTACAATAAGTGCCACAATGAAAAAGCAAAAATTTCAAGCCTAATTCCCTTTTAGTTGTACCAAATTATTCTGGAGCTGAACGTTCTATCTTTGTATCCACATCAAGGCCTTTTGTCCGAATTAATAACAGTAAAAAAAAAAAACAAGATATATATGTTATCTATTATATATCCCCATACCTCTCCATGCTAATAAGTCGCCAATTATCCTCAGATGTCACATATTTTTCTGAAGATATAGGTTATTAATGATGGAAATTACAGGGGTAAAGAGAGACCAATATATAAATTCAAATAAATGATTAAAAAAGAACGAAGCAGTGTATTTATTTAGGTGTTTGTCTTGACTTGCACAGTGTATCAAATGAACTAAAAGAGTGCGAGTTATAGATTGCTCAAGCTTTGTTTTACCTGCTGATATAATCCGCTGGTGAGGGGAGGGGCATTTCGTAATTGAGAACAAGCTTTCGTCATGGTGGTTGGTGAGTGCCCGGAAAGATGGACCTGGCTCCTTCCGGGGACATGCTTCTTTAAGGGCCGGTTGCACGACCTGCACCCGTCTACAGACGAGGTATGAGTTCCCCCTTTAGACCCCTCTGCGGTTTGCTGGGCTCCTTTGATGCCTGGGCATTTTACCGACAAAGCGTGATTCGTCTGCGAATGGACACGCCATAGGAACTCGGCTTTAGAACTTAGCTACAGCTCATGCCATTGTTACGTCATAGCTGTCCGGTCATTCAAGTTTTGTCCGTATGTCTTCAGGCCGGTCGGAGAGTCAGACTATGAATTACCTACCTTATGATCAAGGAGAAATGGGAAATATTTGTTAAGAATTCATTTCTAAATTTAACTTATGTAATTTAATATTAATTTTATTTTTCGATTTGGTTATTAATATCAGTTAAAATTTTCTTTTGTTTCAGGGTCTCCCCATTGGCCACAAAGAAACAACTATGACCCCCTCCGTTTTCATCAAGTGCATGGCGACAATATAGAGTTGTTGAAAAAGGGAACAGTTGCGCGTAGGTTCAATGGATTTTGCAAAGCCATAACTTTCAGTAATCGTCCTGTAATGATCGGTGAGCCGATTTATATTAAGTTTCTAGAAAGGTCTATGGACTGGAGTGGAGCTTTAAGAATAGGATTCACAATGAATGATCCCATGAGCATGAAATCAAAATTTCCAAGGTACGCATGCCCAGATCTGACTTCTACACAAGGTAATTGGGCCAAGTCCATACCTCAAAGAATGGCTCTAAAAGATTCAAAACTTTATTACTATGTAGACCATAATGGGGATGTCCATTATGGCTATAATGGTGTTCAACATGGTGTATTGTTTGGTGGAGTCAATACTTCTGACAAATTGTGGGCTATAATTGATATCTATGGAAATGCCATTGCTGTAGAATTTGTAAGCAATTAGTTTTTTTGTTTTATAAAGATTAAAAAATGTTTATGATCCACTTTTGATTCTTGTCATTCTGTTACAATATATTTTGATTTGGTCTAGTTTTGTATAGTTACATTAATATCCTATTTGAAAGCAGCAGTAGGGTTATTTTGGGACGGACCTTGTAATTTTAAACCTTGCCAGAGGAAGAGACGTAAACTGGCACTTCTCTCCAAACTTCCACACCACACCAGTGGGAGGACGCCTGCACCAAGCCCACTTACACGACGATTCTTCGTTGGAGTTGTGTCTCGAACCTGAAGCCCCCTCGGTTCCGAAGCCGAGACCTTACCGCTAGGTTACTGCTGCCCCAACTTATATCTTGAATTACTAGAAACTATTTAATTTTATCTTTGTATCTTTGAATTGTATCCTCACTTTAACACATCAAACATTAAAAAAAAATTCTTAACTTCTGCTTTCGGTTGTTTTTAATGTTAAAACCATATATGTTTTTTAAATTTTATTTCGAAATGTATTTATATTATAAAAGTGTGATAAATGTGATTTAAAATAGGACTTTTGAATACATATGGATCCTTTACAATCAGCCGGTGCGATTATCTGGTGGTAAGGTCTCGGCTTCAGAATCGGAGAGTTTCATATTAGAGATCCGATTCCACCGTAAAAACGTCATGTAAAGGCTTTATCACAAGCAGAAATATCGTCGGCACTTTCCGTCAGCAACGACAACGAAAGTGACGTCACTTCAAAGTTTCACATGATTGGTTGCATTTCGCTTGCAGACAATATTTCCGTCACTATCGTCGGCATTTTCAAGCTGGTTAAAAAAAGAAGTCGATTATGATAAACTTTCTTGACTGGTTCTTGAAGGAAGAAACGGAAAACTGCTGACGAAAAGGGCGGACAATACTTCGCCATGAGATACAGTCTTAAGAGGGTCTGGTGTGCATTAAATCCAATGCACACGCCTTTTTTTGTGCCAAACGCCTTCTCGCTGGTGGTGTGGTGTGGAAATTTAGAAAGAAGGTGCCAAAGAGGATGCTCGACATCTGGCCGTGATTCACAATTACGAGGGTTGTCCCCAAATAGCCCTGGTCTTGCTTTAAAACGGGACGTTAACACATTAAAGGCGGGTGTCGTGGTACTACGATTTATCGTCGCATTACCTAAATAACTTTCGTAAGATCCCCCCCCCCTCCTTTGATGTGTTAATATAATTAAAATAAAATAAACCTTGATTATCAGGAATGGTAAAAACACAGGATTAAATATTAATTGCAACAATGGAAAAGATATGAATTTCATTTGAACAATAAAACATATTGTTGCAAAGAGAGCTAAAAATATTTTTTAACATCATTGGAAAGATATATAGATTAATTTTAAGATGTTGTAAAAATGTTTCCTATTGCATTAGTTTTGAAGTTATTGCGGAAACGCCAAAATTTACTTAATCCTAATTAAAATTTTGAATACCTTTTTGAATCATTTTTCATCATGTTGCAAACAATTATAGAAACCTTGGCTTTGCATTTATTTTTTTAGAAAAAATCACATTTTATATATTTTTTATTTTATCCAGTCACGTGCTAAAAGTGGCATTTCTTTAGATTTAATTTGCGATTATAGTTGTTTTTATTAATTTGAACTTCCATCATTGTTTTCTTTTATTTTATCCAGTCACGTGCTGAAAAAAAAACATGATTAAAATATCTCTTTAAAAATTCGTTAAAAATAGAAGCTTAAGATATACATTAAAACACTGATACCATTAGAAAGCTATTTTTTTAATCTTTAAATTGATGTAAAAATCGTGTTTGTGCGATAATATTTTCGGAAGTTATAGCAAAAAAATTTCGGAATTTCGCTTAAATTTTAATTAATTTAAATTCTAATTAAAAATTCGAAAAAAGGGCTCCGAGGTGCACATTCCTGAACTCCAAGGTATACATGTACCAAATTTGGCAGCTGTAGGTCCAAAGGTCAGGCCTGTAAAGCGCCAACACACACACATACACAGTGAGCTTTATTATAAGTATAGATATAGATTATCGTTAGTAGTGTTGAGACATGCAGTTCTGTATTGTAGTCATATAACGAGATAATAATCTTCTCTAGTAAAATTTATTTTTAATCTTTTCTTTTCTTGATGAGTTAAAAGTTTTTCATCGCGAATCTATGATAGAAAACAGTTGCAATAGAACATTCATTCATCGCTGAATTATTATTGGCTGAGCGTGTCACGTGTTTTTTAATCCTGGTTTGAATAAAAGCAAAATCTTAGAATTATTGCTCTGAGAATCAGGTCACGTGCGAAACTATTATAGGTGCTATAAAAATAAGAAATATATATATTTTTTCATTTTGAATTAAATATTTTATATTCATCACGTGTTTTATTAATTGCACGAAGAATAATTTTAAAAAAAAGCAAATTCATAACATTATGCTCATTGTGGAAATGAACAAGTCCAAATATACAACTTGTATGCTTTAAATAAATTCTTGTCAATTACGTAAATCCAGGACTTACTAAGACTTACCAAGTTGTTTTGTAAAAAAACAATCGTTAACAATGTTTTTATTACTATATTTTCACTCAAAATAAAATAACTTTCCTTCATTATTTTACGACAAAAAACAAACAAAAAAAAAACTCGCATTCCTTCCATTTTAAAAGATATCTATAAAATATTCTCAAAAAAAGGAGCTAACAGGTTTCTCAAAGGTTGCATCAGAGTGGAACATGTTTTCATTATCTTCTGATAAGCGCTATTTGCATTCAAGCCATGAAGTGATTTTTTTTATAGCTTCTAGGTTAAGAAGGAACTTTCTATATTAATATGAAACACACTTATGAGAAGAAAAAAATCTCAAGGTTGAGATAAGACTGATGAAATGGAAGGTAACTCGATGAAACTACATAAAGATATTTCTGTCAAAGCTTTTTATAGGAAAAGTAATGATGCAACTGGCGACTCCATTTGAAATATTACCTCTAACTGTAACTGCTTGCAGAATGAAATTGGGAGAATTTGAAGGAAATTGTGAAATTATTTCATTTAAAAGATATAAAAAAGTTTTCAAAACGTGATTGGTTTATGTATTATGTTTTTTAGATAATAAAGTTATATTTTAGAGAAATTTATTCCCGTTTTGCAATAAAAAAAAATGCAAGTGTGTTTTTATATTTTGTATCTAATCAGTATATGTACGTACACAGCACTTGCTTATTTAACTGGTCTTAAAAGGTTTCATACTTCATCAAATTTTAAACTTAATCGCAAGTTTATGATATCTTTTAATTTGGTGTTCATTTTGCAGTTTAAGAAATTATACGAAAGAAAAACATTGTAATATATATAAAAAAAAATTAATGAGATTTTAATGAATCTCCATTTTTTAAAGTCTTTCTGAGTTTAAAAAAACAAAACAATAACATATTTTTGGATTTTTAACTCCGTGTATCAGAAAATGAAAAACCAAAAGCATTTTCAGCTAGATGGATGAAATTTGCTTTAATTTCTTAATAATGTGTAGATTTCTATCAAATTTGGGGCTAAATCCATACAAATGAATTTTGGCTAGCTCCCGAGTTTAAAAAACACGATAACTTCAAAAAAAGAATTAAACAAATTAAATTTGGTACAAAGGTTTAGAATGTAAAATACAAATCCATGCCAAATTTTGAAATAAATCATTCAAGGAATCGACAGTTCATCAATCTGTATTTTCTCATGTTTGTAAACGGATATTTTTAATGGTTTGCCACGCTAATTACCCCAGACCTTGGCAATGAATTCAGCGACAAAAATGGATGTTTAGGAAATTGCAAGAATCACTGCGTTATCTCTATTAAGGGCCGTGTTCTGAAGATCTTTGTAAGTATTACTATCCCTTATATTATAAATAGAGAGCATTCTGATTTATTAGCTAGCTAAGCATGCAAACTGTCCGATAAAATAGGCGAAATCAATCCATTCGTTAATATGTATAAATGCCAAGGTTTTATTTTTCCCTATTTTGAAGATATCATAGCGTCCAATTATTGATAGGGTTTTTAACCACTTGACACACGAATTTACTTAACTTCCTAATTAAATGACGAATTTAATAGCTTCCTAATTGGAATATTTACTATTATTTTAATTCCTTTGATAATAACACGTTTCAAGTGACTTTTTTCATTTTAAATTGTTTAATACTTTTCACTTAATTTCAGATTAAAAATTCACTAATTCGATGCGCGTCTCAGGCACGTCATTGTATGCGAAGTGGTTAAACATCATGAGTTTACAAATGAAAAAATAATAATAATAATAAACGGAATCGATACAAAAGTGGGGGCTATAGGTTTTCCACCATGATTTGAAGTTGGTACATTTCTCGCAAAAATGCAAAGCTATGGTGGAAGAAATTGTTTACGAGTTTATACAGGTGTCACGGGTTTTTATATGAAATAAAATTTGGTTACTTGGCAGATTTTATTTATATAAAAACTTGGCATAATGATAGAGTTTGAGAGCACATTAAAGACTGTATTTCCGATTTTTCTCGAAAATGAAAAAAACATTGAAGGGAAGGGGACTAATGATGAGATGTCTTAGAGGCCATAAACTTTCATATACAAGAAGAAAATTGGCTAAATCAGATAAGTGGTTAGAGATGGAGATTACTTTTATGATTTTCTAATTATTTTATGGATTTTTTATTTCCATTGATCATCGACAATGAATTAACCAATTACAATTAAGAACTTAAAAATATAAATTAAAAAAATAATTGTATGGGCGTTACAGTTTTGTACTACAGTAAAAGCTCCTTATTCGCGGTTTCTTTGTTCGCGTTTTCACTATTCGCGGATTTAAAAAATGCGACCCAATTCCTTTATTCGCGGATTTAATAAGTACATAAATAATGAATGGATTCCGATAGGTATCCAACCCAATATCCTTTGTAAATGCCGTCAAATGGACTAATAGAAAAAGTAAAATAGATCTTATTACAACTTTGTCTAAAGTATGTTTTTAAATGCAAACTGCAAACATAGCCGAAATCGCGAATGGAATAGGACGAGATGGGTTCGAACAGTGATCAAGTAACATTCCAGAATTGCTTGAATCGCAAGATGAATATCTGACTGAAACCGACTTGGAGGAAATGTTGAATTCAAAGCCATTGAAGAAGAGGCTTCAACAATTTTTTTGACATTTCATTTGGAAAATCTTAGTGAAGGTTTAGGAATGGATAATGAGCTTCACGATTTCTTTATGAACATTGATCCGTCTATGGAACGAAGTCTTATTTTTAAGAGGCAAATTGCTAATGCGACTGCTGCGTATCAGTCTGAAGAAGCTTTTAAAAACTGCCAAGCAAGAGAAAATGACAAAATTCTTCAAACCATTGCCTAAGCCTTAAGATAATTAATCAAAATATTCAATGTTCAAAAACTTCAATTAAATTGATATATATAAATATATATATTGTCACCTAGGAACGTATCCCCTGTAATCCCATATAAATATTACCATTCCGTATTCACGGTTTCTATATTCGCGGCATATTTATGGAACTTATACCCGGCGAATAAAGAGCTTTCACTGTACTTAAAAAATTCTGTTACTAGCTCTGTGTCATTTCCAGAAGCTAAACAAAGCGTTGGGAAATGACAACAGAAAATAGGAATGCTCATTTGCTGAATTTTCTTCTGTGTTATGAATTTTAATCATCTGCAGATAATATCAATCTCTTCAAAATGCGTCTCTCATTCCTATCTCGATTTTAATCTGTTTCGGATATGATTTATGATGTTAAACTAATACATATATTCAGAACATAAACAGCAAAAACGGAGACTGAATTCTACTAAAAGTAATAAAGACAGAAACATTTGTCAGATAACAGTCATAAATTTCGTACTCTTTTGTATGGTTTGTATAGTTAAAGCAGTGATAGAACATCCTATGAATCAAGTCCATGTTTTTGTTCTTACGTTAGCTTTATGAATATTTAACTACTTGTGACATTTGCCATGAACCGATGCGACAGATCAAAACGTTAAACAATAAAATATTACTGAGTGCTGTTCATTCATACCCACGATTATAGATTTTTTTCATATTGTTATTTATAGTTATAATATATCTAAATGTTATATTTTCGAATAATTAAAATGAATGCGTGGGTATATGTGTTGATACTCTGCAAACCAAGTTAATGGATCTAAAGTTATCGAATTTGACATATAAATATATGTATTTTAGCAGTTGCCTGTCCACAGAGAATAAATTTTTGAAGTTTTAAAACTCTCATTTATTTCACAGTGGGAGGCATAATTTAAATCCAAATAATAAGTGGACAGAAATACGCCAGTCTTCATCGCAACACTTAAGCCGAAGATAGTAATTTATTTCCCTTCAGTGATTTTACTCTGAGATTTTGATAAGGATATTTTTAAATGTAATCTTAGGAAAGAGACATTTAGATAATGTTTTAAACATTAGCAGAGCGTGAGAGCTGTTGAATTTACAGTTTTCTAGAGCGTACGTTACAAATGGAATTGGATCAGGAAATAAGAGAATATTTTATAGAATAAAAGAGAACAGTATAGAAAATGTGGGTTAAATTAAGACAAAAATTATTAAATTAGTTATTTAAATTATATGTGTATAATAGATATTTTTGAAGGAGAAATGGGGGGACCAGACAACAATGCATTAACGCAAATTACTTTGTTTAATGTAATTGTTTTTCAATGTCTATAAGTGTTTGCTATGTATGCGCTCATGCACATAGAATTAAAAATCGTAAACATTGTTATTTACAAAACTTGTCAGCAGTTATCGTCATATGTTGGCTTTTCAACCAAATCGCCAGCTCAAAATTGTATCAAAATTAAATTTTAGTTCAATGAAAATAAGAATTTTTATCAATGTATTAAAAAAAAAATTTCTTTTTATCAAAAATAATAAGAAATGACGATGTAAGAGAATTGTAAGCATATTTGCAATATATTTTTAATAAATGTTTTGGAATTTTCTACTTTTTTTTTCTTTTTTTATGTATTTATTGTAGTTTAATTTCCTTATTGTTCTCATGCTTTTATAATTTTGTTTTAATTCCCTTATTTTTGATTATATATATATATATATATATATACTATTAATTAAAACTATTAAAAATATTAAATCTTTCGTTATTATCGACTTACAGCCGTTAATATCACACTCAAACACTCATTTATTTATATATTGTTTCTTAACTATATCAGTAAAACGGTTTTTTTATTTGTTCATTTTTTAATAAATTTCATAATTAGTTATTAATTTCATGAATTATATATTTCTTCTTTTTAATCAAATTTAATACCAATCGATGATATCAAAGTTAAATTTAAATTAATAATAATGCTTAAGTTTTGAAAATATTAAAATATTTTAGCGCGGACACATAACTAGGCATTTGAGAACTCTAAAACCAAGAAGTGAAAAAGGTATCGATTGTAAAATTATATGATTTTATTCATTCGTTTTAGATGTTTGTTTTTGGAATCCGAAAAAAAGAAATGGTTAAAATAATCGTCAGAAGTCCTATTCTCCCATTTTGACGTAAAATTCACAATCACACAAATTTTATTTTTAGTGCTCCCTGCTTATAAATTCTTATTAACAAAAACAAACCGCCCGAACAGGGACTCGAACCCTGGACCGTTAGGTTAAAAGCCTAACGCTCTACCGACTGAGCTATCCGGGCTTGGAAAGGGTTGCTTTTTCTACATTGAAGTGCAGGTAAAATGTTTTGGTAGCGCCCTCTGTTGATGATAATGATCTGTGGTGTTCATTTAAATTCATTGAGGATAAAGCATATTATATTTTATTTTCGTATTTATTAATGCTGATTTTTTTCCTTTTTACAATGTAAATAAATTTTATATGAAAAATTTCTCAAGTAGAATATATTTTGTGGAGCTTTAATACTTTTTAATTATATTTTTAAAATCATCAGAGCTAATTTTTTTAACACTATCACACTTAAAACTAAAATTTGAATGATATATTTTTTAAAATAAATATTACCAGATTGAACTTCAAATTAGATTAACTAAGAATTTATTACCGATGAAAAATAATTACAAAAATGTAATATTTTCTGATAATGTAATTGTTTAGGTTGCTTAAATTAAAGATAAGAGCTGATAAAAAGCTAAAGAAAGAAAAATATTATTGTGAGCTTTTATCTCAATACAAAGCCTTAATTATCAGGTTTAAAAAAACTCTGAACCTAGGGGAACTTGATAAAATTAAGGATTTAAACGTGATCAAAAAAATACCTGAAAGATTTAGACTAAATGAATATTTGAAATTAATTCAATTCAAAATTTCAAATCTCCTGCTTAGCATCATCTAGAAGCGAAGAAGAAATTATTTTATTTTTCCTAAATATTATAATTATGGCTGAGATCTTCAGAATTTTTAACCGTTAGAAAAAGAATTTATTAAATCTTTATTCCTTATACTGAATATTCCTTGATAAAAGTGACTTAGCAAATGAGTAGTGCTGGTTATTGATTTTGAGTAGTGGGAGATTGTTCAAAACGGTTTGAAGAGATGCTAGATAAAATAAAAAGTAATTTTTGTATTGTATATTCTAAAATTATTAATGAAGTTACAGTGATCTTAAAAGTATAATTTAACTTAAACGAAAAACACATAAATATAATAAGAATAAACTTATGAGTAATAAGTATAATAAGAATAAATTTATAAGTAATAAGTATAATAA
>JAPMOQ010026214.1:0-19998 GCA_026543055.1 Argiope trifasciata | reverse complement strand
CATGAATTAGGGTTTTTAAAATTATCGGGATGCTTAGTGGATGTGACTAATAGAATGTTGATTTGTTAGGGTTAGGTGTTTTTACTTAAACAAATGGCGTCAGTTGTAAAACTTTTATTGAATATATATATATATATATATATATATAATATTATATCGTTTTTTTAATTCCAAAATAATTCTATTTTTTCATTAAATAGAGTATGTAAATATAATTTTAAATTGTGGGAATTGGAATGAGCTCTCGGAATAGAACCTGGAACCTATCGGTTTGAAGGCCGATAACATAACCACAGGACAAAAGCATGCTCATCTCCCGTACATGTTATCTGTCTTATTAAGATATCACCACAAAATAAATACCATCTAACATGTAATTAATCTCTAAATTGCACATTTAATACTTTTGATTTTAATATGGCTATGTGCAGTAATCTAAAATACTTGAGTATCTATTTTTCACACGCAGGCATTTATATTTTTATTTAATATAATTATTAAGAATTACAATAAGTTAATAAAAAGTAAACTAGTAATGACTCTTTAAATTCTATAACTATCAAAACATAGATAAGAAAAAACAAAAATGCAATATTATCCTATGAGTCCATCATAAAATATATGGTCTAAAAATATTACCCTTTTTGAACATTATTTTTTGAATCCTGTGCTGGGTTTTAAAATGACAAAGAGCCAAGAGTAGAAACTGAAGTGTGATACTAGTGTTAATTCCTTTTGGATTAAGAAATCAAATTATTAGATAATTTTTTATTAAAAAAATTTCTGTGATGATTGAGAGTAAGAAAATATTATAATCTGCCACAAGTTATGAAATATGTTTCTGGAGCACAAGCTGGTAAAAAACTCTTAACACTACCAAACATTCCTTAGCTTTTTAAATATTAATTATTCTAAAAGAAATATTCATTTATATTGTGAGTTCAAAGGAAAGCTATTTTTATAGCAAGATTTCAACAGCAAAGATTGTGAATTACTTAACAGCTGTACTTAATCAATACTCCCTTTCTTAGTTTCTTTGATAGAGAGCATTCTTCTAGATTATGAATGTCATATATTTTTGTCTCTTAAAGTTAATTTAAATACCATAGTTAAAAAATAAATAAAACTATTTTTTTTTTAGTGGGAAGCAATTTTTATATTTTTACAGTTCAAATTAAAACTGACAAATTTTAAATAAACACATAGTTCTGCAAAATGCGTTTTGAAGGATATTTATAATTCTGTAGATGTTCAACTGTTCATCAACTTTATTTTATAAAATAACCTGATTTTGTGTACATACACCTGAATATTTTCCTATCCTACATCATTGTTTAGGTGCCTCCAATTTATTTTATTATGATTAAAATAGGTATTTTGTGAAAAATTCATCAATACCAGACTAAAAAGAAATATATTGAAAACAAAACAGCAGCCTTGTGGAGTGATTGAGTTACTGCAATCCACTATTTTTCCTTATAACAAAGTGCAAGTTAAAATTTGTGAATTTTATGTTTTATCTTCCTTCATTATTATTTTACAAATGCATTGCTATGATAAAATTTCAACTAATTTCTAAACATGAATGATAATACATGCATCAAATGATTTTTAAGGCCAGCTAAGATTGTTCTGGTGATTCCTTAAGCTAATAAACTCGAACTTCAAAATGCAACTTTCAATAAAAATAAAATTTACAGTTTTTGAATTGAATTCCAGACCAAACTGTAAATCTATAAACGTCAGCTTTTGAATAACTGTTTTCATAGATATACATAATTTGAAAAATGTGTTTTTGGGATATCAGAATGTGGAGATTCACCAAAATCTCAAGCTTGAATTTTTTTTAATGATTGCTCTTTGAATATAAGAATATAAAAAAGATGAATTCTAACTATACAATTTTGATTCTGTTAATTTCACAAATTTGCAATAGACAAATTTAGGGCAATTATTTTTCACTGAAAAATAATTATAAATATTCATACAAAATATGTTTATTTTTTAATGGAAATGAAATAAGGCAAAAGATATAAACAAGATCTCTTTATTTAAAAATCAAACTGTGAAGACAATGTTACAAAAAATATCAAAATGAAAAAAAAAAAAAATAAAGAGATTAATACACATATACTTTATTTAAAATAATTTT
Organism: Argiope trifasciata; assembly: GCA_026543055.1. NCBI lineage: Eukaryota > Metazoa > Arthropoda > Arachnida > Araneae > Araneidae > Argiope > Argiope trifasciata. Next base: position 17,846 of record JAPMOQ010026214.1, on the reverse strand, counting down.
TTTCAAACAATTCATTCTTATGCATTTACAAAAGTTAGTAACTAAATTTATTCTCTTCAACGTGTAAATCAGTTTAAAAATATGCATGGTCTTAATTTCCCTAATTTGGAAATGAAATAAAGCAAAAGATACAAACTAGTTTTCTTTAAATAAAATTCAAATTGTGAAGACAATGATACAAAAAACTATCAAAATGAAAAAATAAAGAGAAAAATACACATATATTTCATTTAAGTAATAAACAATTCATTTTTATACATTTACACAAATTAGCAATTAAATTTATTCTCAACATGCATATCAGTTTAACAATAAGCATGGTCTGAATTTCCCTCATTTGTACTAAGTTCTTCTTTTAAAAGAATAGGCTTTTTCAATACAGTTTCCTCAGAGGTAGGATTGGATACCTTCACTTTTTTTTTGCTAAATTCTTCCTTTTTATAGAGTGAAACCGTTTTTGGATATAATTTTTTTATTCGAAGGTTCCAATTTAGTTTCTTTATGCTCTGTAGTAATGTGATTGAACTGCAACAAATGTTCAATTGCAGATATATGATGATTTATTTGAATACATGCATTATCTGTTACGTTTGTAATAAGTTCTACTTTTGCATTTAAAGATTTCAGTCTTACTTTCATTCTTTCAAATGAATTATTAATGTTTTTATTTGAATTTGTTTTAATTAGATTAGGTTTAGTCAACACATTTACATTATTATTCAAGGGACCAGTAAATTGATGTTCATTGTTTAATAAAATTGACATGTGATGAATGTGTTTACACACATAATTTAGAATAGCATTATCATGACATGTGCAAGAGTAGCTACGAGAGCACAACATGCAGCTTCTACAAGATATAATGCACTCATTATCACAAGCATGAACCTTAATTAAGGTGTATTTTTTCCCAGAAGTAAGGAGTTCCCATTCATTATTCTTAATTTCATTAATGTCGGCTTTAAGCTCTTTACCTAATTTATGCCTCTTAAAATTCTCTGTGGCCCTTTTTGTTATTTTGAATTTTAAAACTTTAATAACGTGTTCAAAATTTTTATAGTTTGCAAGTTTCATTAATTCCGAAATAACTTTGTCAACTCTTTTAGTTTTTTTACCATCTAAGTAAATATGTTATAATAATCTGTGGTAATTTTCTATGTGCATATTAGTGTTTATTTTAGCATTTTTTCTGAAGCAATAAGCCCACATCTCAATTCTGTTTAGATAAAAAGTTTTAAAATATTCGTAAAAATCCTTTGTATTACTGTCCTCCTTCAGCATTTCACAAAAATTATTTAACACTAATTTAAATTTATTTATATCTAATTCATACAGTAAGGTTTTTAACGTCTTATAGACATCAATTTGAATTTCCTTCTTTAAGCATTTTATATGCTTTTGCCGAGCTTTGTCACTATGCCAAGCACATAGTAAATGTTTTTGGCAAGAACCAAAGATACTATTCCATGCATTTTTGAACATTATAGCATCGTCGCTCATGAAAATTTCCGTTTTGATATTTTTAGATATAGCTGACTTAATACATTGGAAAAAAAAAGTCAAGGTTTTTGTGTCAACTGTTGATGTGATGCAAAAGGCGACTGGCACTCCTTCTTCATATTCATCTATTATGAGGATAGTGACTAATTCGAAATCGTACCCCAAAACCCCATGAGTCGAATCGACACAAATTCTATCCCCCCCAAACTTAATTAGCATATTTTTTTGAAATTCATTTATAATAATTATCATAAAATCTTTCTTGCTTATTACATCATGTTCGGCATCTTGCCGTTTAAAAAACAGTACAGGGTTATAACTTTCTGTTTTCATGCGCTCAACCCAAGCACAGACACTACTTTCGTCATCTTGTAGTACTGATCCTTCGCTCTGAAGTGAAAGTCCGAACTGTTTTTTAATATTGCGTATATCTTTTTTAGTCATTAGATGCTTTCTTTCAAGAGTGTTATCCATCGAGTTTCTGACATCTTCCAAAATTCTTTTTTCTTGAACTCCAATCATAATTTTCTCTATAAAAAGGACATTTCAAATTAGCAACTAAGGTCTCAGGTTAGGCTTCTAAAAACAGCATTTAAAAAATTGACGTAATTTCAATTAAGTCAGAAAGAATAAAATTCATATGTTTAACAACATAATTCTATTTTTTAAATTTTGCTTTTTGTATGAGAAAAATGCCTTTTTCTCTTTAAATTGTCCTTACTCTAATAATTATACCATAATTAATATGATTTTTTAAATCATTAAGTTTAATAATAAAATGTGCACTGAATTTTTATAAAACGTATTTCAAAGGACCATAAATCTGAATATACGATTAAACTTTATATTCATTCAATTCTATATTATTTAAATTCCCATAAGACTAACCAATTTAACATGCTCTGAATACCCGATATATTAAATATTCATTTCTGCGTGCATACCCGACAAAGCAGCTAGTGGGTATTAGCTGGTATATATAAATATCTATATACATAAAATATTATAAAATAATTTCTAAATGAAACACTAACTATGATATCAATACTAGCAAAGAGTTTACTTTCCTCCCATCTAACACTTTCCATCTTTTAAAACATTTTAGCAGTATAAATATTTTCATTTCAGTAAATCCGGGACAATTAAGGGAATTAAGATATGTTTTTAAGATTATTAAAGCTACAAAAATTCTTCATGGTACAAAACATACTATTATTTTATAAATGAACTAGAACTTTTAGCCATTGGAACCAGCCACTGTAAAATTTTAAATGACAACATTATTTTAGCACTATAGTCTTTTAGAATTTAGTCACTTGGAACTTGGAGCACTATAGTCTTGGAGACACAAAAGAGCTTCATGCTTATAATGTTCTGTAAAATATGTTACCATTAAACTACTGCCATAATCTTTCAAAAGTGTAGATGATGTGCAATGAAAACCCAATTTTCTTGTTCCTTGTGCTTTTAATTACCGTTTTCTCTCTTCAACTGTGCTTTGGTACTTGCCACTACGGTTGCAACTGAACATTGTTGATTTAAATGAGGAGCTATTTCTGGTGAATGCAATAACATATTCCTCATCTGCCAACCACTTGTAGAATTCTAAAAGACAATATTACTTAATTACCATATTTAACAAGTAAAATCTTGAACAATCTTAGCAATGCTATATATTTTAAAAGCATAAAGAATCTATTTAGTAGAAAGACAGAACAATAATTTTCATTACAAATAAGAGAAGAAATTTTTTATACATTCCTGAGCAATCCTTAAATTCTAATTCTTGGCTTTTTCCAAAATTTTCCAATTTGTGCTTTTCGCGCAAATGTATCCTAAATTGGGAAATATCTTTAAATCTTTCAATGCAATTTTGTTCTTGGCACTAAACTGGAAAGTTATTTTCCTTGAGGATTTTATGAATAATAAATAAGTGCTTGGATAACGTGCTTTTTAACGAATATTTCTTTTTGCAATAATAACACGAAAAGTTTTTGGGTTTTTCTTCAGCAGACGAATTTGACGGTTGCTTATGAACGCGAGACAAATGTTTATTTAAATACACTTTTTTAAAAAAATGCGCGTTGCATAATTTGCACGTGTACTCCATTTCACGTTACAAGATCGAAGACAAAAAACGAAATGGCTAATAACCACCCTTTTTCCAGGCTAATATGAATTGCTCGCCAACCTTCTAAGGTTGTCGAGTTTCAAGTGACGTCAGATCAGCAGCCAATCAGCATTTTTGCCGGATGAAACTGCTGCATCTGAAATAGGCGCTACTTCCGTTTCTGGGTCAGAGTGATATGAATCGCCGATGTGTTGGGTGTTAAGCAGTTCTTTGACATCCGCTTTGGCAAATAGATCCTAATTTATTTTTTTTTGGTCCTCGATGTAATGCGGTTATCAGTTCGTACATCGTATGCCTCCGCTTTAACAAATAGTCCCTTTTTTTGCCCTTGCTATAATGTAGTTTTGTGTTTCCGCTTTGGTATTAAGTTCTATCTATCTATCTAATACTATAATACGAGAAATGGTTGTCAAGTCGAAAATCGCCCCAGAATTAATAAACTCCGGTAAACTTGGAGGTCTGGGGTTTTTGGCCACGAGGAATCGATTGGCGCCGGTTTTGAAGCGCTACGGTCAAGCAGTTCGGAGTTACAGATAGGATATTTTCAAACTTTATTAGTTCGCCATAATGGCTACTTAAATTTTCAAGCGGTAACGTGCTGCCATCTATGGCCAATATGGCGAACTAATAAAGTTTTATGTTTATGCTGTTATAGGTTTATAATATGTTTCTTATGTATGTATATATGTTTGGTTTTTCTAAATAAATTTGTTAAAAATATTGAACTTCAACGCACTTCAATCTTTACCTTTGTACAGAATAGTTCCCTTTCCAAATTCTAACTTTGTTTAGAATAGTTTACAATGGTGCACTTTAACCGGTTATCTTTTCACCAATGGTTTCACAAATTTTCTTATGGCATGTATTGTTTTGATAAATCACAATTGAAAATTTAAATCTTCGAGTTAGCTTCGATACCTGTTTTCTCCGAGCGGAGCTCGGTCACCCGCTGGTCTAATACTATAATACGAGGAATGGTTGTCAAGTCGAAAATCGCCCCAGAATTAATAAACTCCGGTAAACTTGGGGGACTGGGGTTTTTGGCCACGAGGAATCGATTGGCGCCGGTTTTGAAGCGCTACGGTCAAGCAGTTCGGAGTTACAGATAGGATATTTTCAAACTTTATTAGTCCGCCATAATGGCTACTTAAATTTTCAAGCGGTAACGTGCTGCCATCTATAGCCAATATGGCGAACTAATAAAGCTTTATGTTTATGCTGTTATAGGTTTATAATATGTTTCTTATGTATGTATATATGTTTGGTTTTTCTAAATAAATTTGTCAAAAATATTGAACTTCAACACACTTCAATCTTTACCTTTACTTTACCTTTGTATAGAATAGTTCCCTTTCCAAACTCTAACTTTGTTTAGAATAGTTTACAATGGTGCACTTTAACCTGTTATCTTTTCACCAATGGTTTCACAAATTTTCTTATGGCATGTATTGTTTTGATAAATCACAATTGAAAATTTAAATCTTCGAGTTAGCTTCGATACCAGTTTTCTCCGAACGGAGCTCGGTCACCCGCTGGTAGAATAATAATATTAAAAATATATATAAATGAAAATAAATAATAAAAGTTTAGTTATAAGCTAATTAGAAAATTAATTACATACAAGTCAATGCTTTTTTAATAAAATTTTCTCTATAATAAGAATTATATTGTTCAAATATGTTATTTTTTAATATCGATAAGTTTTTCATTATATTGCAAACACCTAGGGTCGTTAGTTCACGTTCTATTCCTCAAATTCTATTAAATTATTCCTCGTATTATTTTAAAAATTATTTTTAATTACAATTAGTATTTTCTCTTCCTTTTCATTTCAGGTATCGGTATATGCTTACATTATTCCTATTCCTTTTATATCTGTGTAATCTTTAAACTTCCTTTATTCATTATAATGATATTTTTGTGTGTTTCTTTTTAGAAATTATTAAGTCAGCAGAAACAAGTTGCATTTTTTTTATCGATTTTTTCATTGTGTATTTTTATGATAATAAAAAATATATATAATAATCAATATCATTAATATTTAATACATATTGCTAAATTTTTTATACCAATAGAAAGAAGTATTAAATTGTACCTTTTTACAGGATTATCTATAAATAATAGTTTGATTAAATCTGTTGAGACATTTATATTTTTTAAAAATTAATAATTGGAAAATATTATGAAATATTTTTATTGTTATGCAATTATTATTAGCAAACACAAACCTTTTTTTTAAATGGTGGATTTGAATAATTTCCCATGGTCGTATAAGTATAGTGAATTTCCAAAAACGAACTTTATATTTCTTAAATAGTAAGGATAGTATTAAGCTTTTTTTAAAAATTATCTGTTGGACAGTATTTTAATCTATACTTATAATAAAGCTCAATGTGCGTGTGTGTGTGTTGGTGCTCCACAGGCCAGGCCGTTGGACATACATCTACCAAATTTGGTACCTTGGAGGTCGGGAATGTGCACTTCGGAGCCCTTTTTTCGAATTTTTAATTAGAATTTGAATTCATTAAGTGAAATTTCGTCATTTTTCCGCTATAACTTTCGAAAATACTATTGCACAAACATGATTTTTACATCAATTTAAAGATCAAAAAATTAGTTTTCTAATGGTCTCAGTGTTTTAATGTATAACTTAAGCTTCTATTTTTAAGGAATTTTTAAAGAAATATTTTAACCATGTTTTTTTAGCACGTGACTAGATAAAATAAAAGAATGACGGAAGTTCAGATTTAAAAAAAACTATCATTGCAAATCAAATCTAAAGAAATACAATGGATAAAATAACATAAATATAAGGTGACATTTTCTAAAAAAATAAATGCAAGGCAAAGGATTCTATGATCATTTACAATATCTAAATGATTAATTCAATAAATCTTTATTTACGGTAAACCTGATTGAATTTAGACAGGATATGCATTGAAATCTCGACCTAATGGCATATTTCTATAATCGTTTGCAATATCTGTATCATTAATTCAATAATTTTTTTTCGCTTTCTTTAAAAAAACATTTTTAATATTTTGGAAGCATAACCGATCATTAAAACTGACAGATTTATAAAATTGAAGTATATTATTAGAAAAACGTGTTCTTTTCGAACTTTCCGTCCATCATCTTAAAGAAAATATTAATTTCAGGCCAATCAATGCCCGGAATTACTTCAAGGCTAATGTATATGTGATTTAATTGAAAATTTTAGAACGCATTACTCATGGCGAACCAGCTGGTCGCCAAACGTGGCTAGTCAATAAATAAAAACGTTTTCTTTAAAAAAAATTAATAGATCAGGATCATTTCAAAGCAGAGCAGTTTCTTTGTAAGTAATTTTGTGTAAGACTGAAACGCAAAATTTTATTAGGATGTACAAAAACCAATCTATAATTTTAAAGTTTTTAACAACCCCCCCAAAAAAACAAATCGTCCCATGGAATTTCTACAATTTTTTAAGTTTTTGAAATTCAGAGAGATTTCTCATTGAACAAAATGTTCGAAATAAAATCTGAAACTTACAAATAAGCAGCAATAGTATATTCTTCTAAAAAGGTCCAAGAAATTAATTATTATAATGCCATAATAAGGTAAGGAATGTCATGAAAAAAGGTAAGTAATAAAAGCTAATTATTTTACTTATTTCGCAATGTTTTAGATCAGTGCTCTGCAACCTTTTCTCACCTACGACGCACCTTATTTCTTTCTAGAATTCTGCGGCACACCAGAAGCTAAAGTATACAGGTATTCATTGATACACAAACTTTACGATAAATGTTTGTTTTTTATTTGAAAGGTATACATACATAAAACCGTCACATATTTATTTCTACGCAATCATAATAATTATTAATGCGATACCTGCGCTTGTTTCAATGAACTCAAAAGTTTTATATTTGGCCAAATATTTAACACCGCGACCCGAAGTTCTTGGTCAAGATCTTTTAAGTATGACCACTTATCCTTTTTAATAAATACAAGAATTGAAAGCTTTGCTCACATAAATATGTCGTCGAAAATGAAAGTAATGTTAAGATTGCTTTGTAGGAAATGTAAGGATATTCTTTTTTAACGTAAATTCTGAAAACATCTAATGGAACTTCGGAGAAGTATAATTTTAAAGTCATGTCATTATTTAAATCTGTTCTCACCAGGGTACCATTGAATAATTATTTAGTTATAATAATTATTCTTTAGTATATTTAGAAAAATAGACATTATTATGAAAAAAAAATTGTCATTTTGTATTAAATACATGATGAAAAATTGTAAAATGTCTAGTACAATGTACTTGATCGCGGCACACCTGTATCTGGCTCATGGCACAGCACTGTGCCATGTGCTTAGTTAAAGGCTTTTTTTTTTTGCCAAAAGTTCCGCAAATTTATAAACAGCTTTGCAGTTACAAGTAAAATGAAAATAATAATGAAAAAGAATGATAGTAAATACATTTTTTTAAATAGCAATATTTGAAGCTAGTGAAAGACTTAAGTGCTGCACTGCCTTCGATTTTCACGACACTTATCAAGTGAAGAACCTTAAATAATGATTTGCTTTAAAGTTTTGAATTTTATTTGAAAATGTGGAATCCAATTTTTTTGGAAAAGCTTTTTTTTTAAATCATGGCATTAACACATTGGACATGATTCAATAATTCAATAAGAAATGATATTATTTTGAATTTTATTAAAAAACCATTATTACAAATTTATTTTAAGATTAAACTTTTAAAAATTATTTAAACCAAATGTATATATCTATATTCACTGAAATGAAATTAGAATTCAAACAATCTTTTTAAACCTTAACAAGAAGTAAAAATATTTTTTTAAATCCAATAATATGTTCTGACGATAAAGCAAAAATAAATTATGTTATTATTTTTTAATGAAACTTCTAATTAAAATTTTTGAAAATAAAATCATCCAATCCTAAAGAATAAATGTTTTGAATACCTTTTATTCTTGTAAATTCGTTTTTGAAACTGTAAGTACCAGAAGTAGTAAATTTCTTTATTCATACAAAAATTAAACTTAATTGAGATTCGTCCAACAAATAATCTTCAAAGGAGTGAGGACATTAAAAAAAACTCATTATGAAAGAAATTATGATCATTGGGGCCTCAATTTAAAATCTCATATTTTTTCTACTATTTCCCCACTAAATAATGAATGGCATTGATTGATTACAGCTCAGAGCCGCTACAGTTCTCGTCCTGTCACACGGCAGGCACTTCAATCTAAACCAGGCTGATCTGCACCCAAAGAAAGCCGACCCGGCGCCTGAAATTATACCATTCTTTATCCTTCGGGAAAGAAAAACGGTGAACAATTGAAAAAAGGATGGGGAGCTGATATTTATGACCCTATTTACTGCTTTAAATGGTGTGAAAAAGGCATGTGATTCATGCATACAAGAAAAAAAGTTAGGGGTGTCCTCTTTCCTTAACTTGAAATTCAGATCAACATTGTTGGGACTTCTGTTTCATTCCAGAGAGAGTTTGAACTTAAGAAAAGAGGTTTTTTCCCCCCATCTGTGCGGAACCAATTACCACAGGGAGGAGAATGTGTTTCTGGTTATCTTATCTTACTGCTGATCACTTCCTTCCCCCAACTCTCCAATTTACAACTTCTTCTGACTTATTGACAATACAATACCGCAATGTTTAGTTCTCTCTGAGAACCGTAGAGAGGTTTTTCTAAAAATAAAGTCCACGTCCAAAAGGGTGGAAACTTGAAATTTCACCCTCAGCGGTTGTATTCGATTGTGCCGCAAACGGTTTATTCCTACGCAAGTTTTTGCCGTGGAAATCGGCGAAAAGATCTTTTTTTCACAATTTTTCAGATGAAACTAATTTGCACTACATAACAAATTCCTTATCTTGAAAACGATTAAAGTGGGCAAGTTATGTCGCTTTCGTGAAGGAAGAAAATCTTTCTTAAATTAATATTACTGGGTCAAAGTTTTATAAGTGCATATTTTTAAAAGCAATACAAAATATTTTAGTCTGTCTTACTAAAAAAAATTATCATTCGCCATTCGTACAATATGAAAAAGGTATCAAGGTAATAATTGCAACAACAAATAGATTTTTTTTTCTCTTATATTAAAACACACACACTCTAAACTTTGCAGCAAAGCTCATATATAAAAGAAACAACGGGCTAGGAATTTAATTGCGTAAAGTAGAAATTGCATCTATTTTCAAAATATCTATTTATTTATAATCTATTTATTATTTCTAATCTGTTTAGAAATATGCATCATCAAAGTCGAGAGAGTGTGGCTATATTTATATTTTGACATAAGGTCGGCAAGAGACTATTTTTTTTCCAAATACTAAATAAAATCTTGAAACAAATTACTGCTTCTTAAATTAAGAAATGGCATTTTGTTTCAGATTTAAAACTCTTTTAAAATCTCAATTCGTTTAAGAATTGTATTTGAGAAGAAATTCATTCCAAGAAACAAACCTTAAAAGAAATGTTTTTTTTCTTCTCTGTTGCGATCTAATATTTTATGAAAAACAAGTGATAAATGTTCAATGAAAATATTTTAGTAATAGATGTAGAAATCTTTTCTTATATGTTTTTTTATTGAACAGCATTAATATTCATTCCATTTTTTTTTTCTTCTTATTTTTATTACAAACGTTAACAAGGATTAGACGAAAATTTCCTTTAAGAATTCCTGATTTAAATATTGTAAGTTGACGAATTTTCAATGAATAGTGCTATGTATAAGACAATTGAGTCTAGAGCTCCCAAACTGATCTTATAGTTACTACTTACAAAGTAAATGTTCAATAAGAGAAACGTTTCTCAAAATTCAAATTTTTATTCAAATAAAATTTATTAAAATTTTCGTCCATTGGAAATAAATTCTTTTTATTATTATAATAATCGAATAATAATGATATTAATCGAACGGCAAAAGATGTCAAAAGTTTAATGGTTTTTAAGGTGGGAAGATGGATTTAAATTTGATTCTATTAATTTTCATCAAAAATGCTTGTGCTGATTCTTCCAATAATTTTCTTAATTCAAAGAATAAAGATTAAAAGGACGTAAAATACCTAAACTAAAAAAAATTCCTTTTATGTAGACATGATTTGTTTGATTTATATATTTTTAAAAAATCTGCAGCATATTTGTGTGCAATAATAACATATAGAACACAACCCAGTACAAATCCAAAATTAAAATTACAAAAATAGGTTGAAATTTTATTTGCATCTGGCATTTTGTTTCAATTATTAAGTCAGTGTTCATTTTACTATTATCATAAAGCTCTTGATCTCGAGTTTTTCAGGTTTTTTCAGAATTAGTTACTGAAATATCAGACTTTTTAAAAAATGCTTCTGAATACCATCTAAAATAGAGATTAGTATCAAATTTTGAATGATATCTGTCAAACGGTTGACTATTTAATATGTATTTATGATTGTAAATTTTGCAATCTATCGGCTTTTATTTCGGAATATTTTCATATGGTGGCATTTGTTGGGACGGGAAAATAACAGCACACAGTTCTCTTAAGCATAGCTAAGCATAACTTTATTCGAATAATTCACATTTATATACAGACAGAAACACTAAAAATAACGTCACATAACAGCGCCATCTAGCGGTGAGCGTGGCTGAATTATTGCTCGAACATGCCGCCCACCTTGAAATAATATTTCAATATTCATACATAATACAAATACAATAAAATATACAGAATAAATATGACTAAAATAAATTGTTTAAAATACATATAGACAATATTAAATGCTTTGAACTCTGTTTGGCTACAGATATAAAGTTTTTCAAATTGGTAACTGGCACAGTTTAGTAATATTTCTTTTAAATATGCCTTCTGGTGTTTTGACAGTTACAACTCTAACATTATCATCTGCACCAGTGTGTAATTCAATAACTCTGCACATTTTCCATTTTGTAGGAGGCAAGTTATCATCCTTCAAAAGACACAAATCATTAACTTGAAGGTTTTTAGTGGGTAATAGCCATTTTGGTCTTTGTTGTAATCGACACAAATACTCCCTATGCCAACGTTTCCAGAATTGTTGAACCATTTTCTGGATAAGTTGCCATCTGTTAAGGTAGGAGAGTTTAGTATCAATGTAATTTGGCTCAGGAATGCTTGTTAATGATCTGCCAATTATGAAATGACCAGGGGTTAAGGCTGATAAATCATTGGGATCACATGATAAGGCAGTTATGGGTCTGGAATTGAGACAAGCCTCAATTTGAGTTAAAAGTGTCTCAAATTCTTCATGTGTTAATTTTACATCACCAATAACACATTTTAAATGATATTTTGTAGATTTTATACCCGCTTCCCAGAGTCCACCCATGTGTGGAGCACTTGGAACATTTAAATGCCAATTAATACCTATATTAGACAAAAATTTGTTAACGTTTTTGTTATAACATTTTGATTTTGCAAGTCTCTCGAACTCCATCAATTTACGTTTAGCTCCAACAAAGTTAGAACCACAATCGCTATAAATGTCACTACATTTTCCTCTACGAGAAACAAACCGTTTGAGAGCAGCGATAAATGCATCTGCTGAAAGATCAGTGACCAGCTCAATGTGAATAGCTCCAGTGGTGAAACAGACAAATAGAGCTATATATGCTTTGAATGATTTTGAGCCTCGTCCCTTAGCTGCTTTAATTTGGAACGGACCTGCATAATCTACACCGCAACGCATAAATGTTGGGCAGGAGAAATGCGAGTGGATGGCAATTCACTCATCATTTGGTTAGTCATAGATGTTCTAAATTTGTGACATTTGACACATTTTCTAATTATGTCTCTTGCACCTATAATCCAAAATTGTTGCTGAATACAGGATTGAACAAGTTGAGAACCAGCATGCAATAAATTTTCATGATAATGTCTAACAATGAGACCAGTGAACATATGTCTTTTTGGCAATAAGATGGGATGTTTTTGATCGTATGTGATAGTCGCATGACGCAAACGACCGCCCACCCTGAGTATACCCAAAGCATCCAAAAATGGGTTTAGTGACAAAATCTTGCTTCTGCAAGACAGATGATGATTAGCTTTAAGTGCATTGATCTCAATATTAAACTCAATAGACTGAACTAACTTAATTATTACAAACATAGCATTATTAAGTTCATCAGTTTTTAAGAATCCAGTTATCTTGTCATTTACATTTTTACAATTATGAATAAATCTTAAACAAAGAGCTGTTATACGTTTAAGTTTGACAAGAGATGAATATTGTTTAATCAAGTCATTTGCTTCAACTGAGTTGCTGAGTGTAGCAGTTGATTGAATGCTACACAATTTTTGTTCAGGTACAGGATCACTTACCTGAAATGTGGATGTACATGGCTGAAAAAGTGTTGATTGATACAGAAAATCTGGTCCACAAAACCATGAAGAATTAAGTAGCTTTGATGAGGACACACCACGACTTGCCAGATCAGCTGGGTTTGCCTCACTATTGACATGGTGCCATTGAGTAGGTGATGATAAATTTTGAATCTTCGCTACCCTGTTAGCCACAAAGGTTTTCCATCGGCTGGAATGGGATCCCAACCATGAAAGAACAATGGTTGAATCAGTGAAAAACTGGGCTTGTGCTATAGGAACATATAATGCCCTGCAAGTGAAATCCATTAATTTCACCAGCAACAAAGTTCCACATAGCTCAAGTCTTGGTATTGATAAAGCTTTAAGCGGTGCAACTCTAGTTTTGGATATTACAAGTTTCACATTGATTTCTCCACTATCTAACACTGAACGAAAATAAACAGCAGCAGCATATGCCTTTTCTGAAGCGTCGCTGAAACCAATTAGCTGAAATTTTGCATTGTTGGCCTCTAGGAATCTTGGTATATTGATAGTTTTGACGATTTTCATGTCTTCTGAAATGTCTTTCCATTCGTGTGCTATATCTGAAGGAACATATTCATCCCACTGCAGCTGATGTTTCCATAATGTTTGCATCATGATTTTGCATCTGATTGTGATAGGTGACAACCAACCAAGTGGATCAAAAGTCTTTGCTATTGTGGAAAGAAGTGTTCGCTTGGTCAAGGCACTTTCAAGACGTGCTAAATCGACTTGAAAGAGAAATGTATCAGCTGCCGGATTCCAGAGAACACCTAAGGTCTTGATTGTCTCATCAGTGTCAATATTCAAACATGCATTTGTCAATTGCGAATCTGGAGTTACTGATTTCAAAAACTCACCACTATTCGATGTCCATTTCCTTAAAATGAACCCTGCATCCGACAACATTTGCATTAATTGTTCACGCAATTCAAGTGCTTCATCAACTGACTGTGCTCCGGACATTAAATCATCAACGTAGAAGTGGGTCATGGTTGCCTTGGGCGCTAAAGGAAAATTGTTTTCTTCTTCTATTGCCAACTGTTGAAGACATTTTACTGCAAGGTATGGTGCTGAAGCAGTGCCATATGCAATTCTTGTTAGACGGAAGTCCTGAATTGGCTCTCTTGGTGACCATCTCCAGACTATTCTTTGAAAATCCGAGTCTTCCAATACAACTTGCCTATACATTTTCTCAATGTCTGCTGCAATCGCTATTTTGTGTGTTCTAAAGCGAATTAACAGTGTTGTCAAATCACTTTGCAACTGCGGTCCCACCATTAATTTGTCATTAAGTGAAACACCAGTTGAAGATTTTGCAGAACCGTCAAAGACAACACGAAACTTATCTCCTGTTTTATTGGGAACAGGATGATGTGGAAGATAAAAACTAGGTGCGACAGGAACATCAAGGTCTTCCTCGGGTACTGGTTCCATGTGCCCGAGATGTAGATAGTCTTGCATGAACTTGTGGTACTGAGTGGAGGGTGATTGGTTGGTTTGAAGACGGCGTTAAATTTGGAGAAAACGACGTACAGCTATATCTCGAGATGATCCAAGTTTTTTATCCGAATCATGAAAGGGTAGTTTGACCACAAATCTGCCTGATAAATTACGAGTGAATGTTTGTTGAAAGTGATTCTCGCATGCGATTTCCTCCTCTGTATAAGGTTTAGTTTTTGAAACCTCCTCAAGTGACCAGAATTTATCTAACTGATATTCAACTGTACTGCAGCACACGTGACTTGATGAAATAGTACCTGTTCTGATTTGTGAATTAATATCCTTTTTCCTAGAATAACCCATCCGAAGACAGATTCTAGAGCAGTTAATGAATGTCCAGGAACTGTTAAATGTCCACTCAACATAATCTCTGCAAATATATCTGCGCCCAGTAAAATATCTATAGGGCCAGGCTGGAAGCAGTTGACATCAGCCAGCTTTAATTGACTGAAAGCATTCAAAACAGATGCATCGACTTGAAATTGTGGAAGGTCACAGGTTAATTTGGGAATAATTAATGCCTCGGTTGTTATACTGACATTTTTGTAAAATAGAGATGTCATTCGCAACTGAACCGAACCCTTAACCGTGCCAACCCCTTTTGAACTCAAGCCATCAACATCTATATTTGTACGATTACGCTTTAGTTTTAATAAATTTACGCAACTTTCCCTAATAAATGTACCCTGACTTGCCGAGTCTATTAGTACTCTACATTTATGTGAAATGCCATTTATATCCTTAGCATAAACAATTGCAGTTGGTAATAATACACATTTTGTTACTGGAATTATTGTGTTGTTGCTACTAACAGTAGAAGTCATTTCATGTTCCAATTCTATTGTAGGTTTATTTTCATTTGAACCTTTGGAACATAATAATGTGTTATGTGGCTGCGAACAATGCTTGCAGTTCCCTGTGCGACATTTACTAATTGGATGCGTTTTGTTTGATTTCAAACAATTAGAACAAAGTTTATATTTATGCACAATTTGCCATTTTTCTTTCACAGGAAGTGATAAAAAATCATGGCATTTGAATAATCCGAAATGAGAATTACTTTTACAATATAAACATATATTCCCAACTAGCTGTGACGGAAATGCGGATTTATTTATTTTTTTATGTATATTGGCGCCAACAGATCGTACGTCTAATATTGCACCTGTTTTTTGTTTTTGGCAAAGTGCCAATGACGATAACGCATTCGCTCGAGTTAAAAGAAAATCCTTAAATTCTTGGAAAGATGCTACTTTTTTTGCTTGTTCTAATGTCCAAACGCGAAACGTTTCTGAATCGAGTTTTCCTTTTAATAGGAAAATAATTATAGTATCCCAATGCTCTACAGGCTGATTAAGGATTTTTAATGTATCAATGCATTGTGAAGTAGTATCAATTAATTTCCGTAATCCTGTTGCCGATTCATGTTTTAAACAAGGTTGGGAAATTAATTTATTTAATGCTGCATTTATGATTTCCGTTTCATTTTCATAGCGTTCAACGAGTGCATTCCAAGCTCTTTCGTAATTCTTATCCGAAATTTGAATTGAATTTAATAAAGTTGCTGCCTCACTTTTAACAGAAAGTTTAAGGTATTGGAATTTTTGGCAATTACTTAGAGAGTTATTATTTCCTACGCTTGCTAAAAATAAATCGCGAAATGAAATCCAATCAATGTAATTGGATGTAAATACTGGCAATTCTATACGAGGAAGTTTTAAACCATTTACTTCAGTATTAACCGTGTTCTGAGATGCATTTAAACTACTGTTATCCCTAACACATTTCCTGAATTCACTTTTTAAGGTAATTTTTAACGTATCAATTTTAGAGAACATTTCATGCATTTCTTTTTCATATTTATCAAATTCTACATCCGAACAAGTAGTAAGAATATCGTCATTTAATTTATTTACTTCATTAACTAATGCATCGGTATTGTTTTGATACACTTCAATATCGGAAACAGAAATAATTTGATATTGCAAACCATTTACTTCCGAAACTAATCTGGTAAGCTTACCTTTAGTTATTCTCTTTTGTTTAAGTATGGCTTCCATGTTGTGACTGTGACCTTCCTTGGTGACTGCGATGCTGCTCTGGGGTAGCGTTAGCCGGAGTGTGTATTGAGGATTCAGCCAAGTTCCTTTTAGTGCCTCTAGACGGCGCTAGCAGTCTGCAGTAATCTATAGGCGCTAACAGAAACTATCTCAATCTGTAAGAGGGGTTATAAGATTTGGCAAATAAGCATATTTCTGGCAAAATATTCCAATCTTTTTTGTTGTTGTTGTTTAGATTTACCGATTTTGTTCATTTCATTCTGCTGTAACTTTGAATCATGAAACTGTTTTGTTTATTTTACTCTTTCTGAAATTTTATTCATTGCTTTTACACTCGCCATAAATTTATCTGATATTTTTTATTTGATATTGAATTTAATGAAAGAAACTTTTTATTATTATAAAAATGTATTTATTTATCGAGAAATTTTTTAAGTCGTTTATTTAAAATTATTATTTATTAAATAACTTATTAAAACATTTATGTTTTTATTTATTTTATTATTGTATAATTATTTTTCATTTGAAAGAATACGTCTCCAACCGGTGGAAATAATAGGAAATATTTTGATACAAAATTTGTGTATCAAATATGTATGTGTCTGCTGATGAAAATAAATATGCTTTGGAGGTTGAGAGAGTGCAAAGTTTGGTAGAGCAATTTCTAATTTTTATTATTTAAAAACAACGGGAAAAGTTTGATGTTTTTCTGCAATAACATTCGGAAATGTTTTCCTATTAAAAAAGATTTTAATGCGTCTTTCGAGGTAGATTGTTGGACTTGAGAAATTCCATATTTGACTGACAGTTTGCAATTTCTTGGATAGTAATATTAAGAATTGTTGCCTCAAAAATTAAATTAAATTTTAAAAAATTAACAAAATTCAAGCATTTTCTTTAATAATTTCGAATCATATCACTAACCAAAAACAAATTCACACCATTTTAAAACATAAGAAATTAGGGTTAAAGTGTAGCACGGTGTGCCCCCGAGTTTATCGCCAATATGACAACCCAACGGAACTTTCTTACAGTAACCCTAATTCTGTTTTGTTTACTAGTTTTTACAATAATTGAGTTGTTCAGGAACTACAACTGTTTTATAATAAATTTAATATTTAAAATATCGATTTCAGATTATTTAAATTTTGCTTATTATTTTAATTTAAAATTTATTACACAAAGAAAGTTTAGAATAAAATTAATATTAATTAAATAACATTTATTTCATTTTTTTTGTGTTAATATTTACAAAAAAAAAATTT